>OX442371.1:542900-707900 GCA_949357725.1 Hyperoplus immaculatus
TTATCTCTTCTCTCCCCGGGATGTTTACGTGGAGAGACGCTCTACCCCCACCCTCCCATCACCTACTTCTCCTGTGAACTCTATCTGTGACCGGGCCCCGAGGCCGTCTCCACGGCTGTCTCATAACACCTGGCGCCTGTAGACTCCCACTACGTCTGGACAGAGATAGCTTCATGGAACACACACACACACACACGTAAACACATAGCACACAGTAACCCTGACTAATCAAGCCCTCTTGAATCCGTCCCCCTCTCCCTCCCTCGTTGCGGACCGGAAGCTGCGGGCGGAGCGCCTGCCGGCTGCGTACGCCCCCTGGTGCCTGGGCTGTGACACCTACCTTCCCATAAAGCCCTAACCCGTTCCTTTAATGTGCAATGTCTACGAGTCTTATTGTCTGTGGTGTTTATCATGTTGCTTATTTGTGCTAAGGTGGTTTTTCACTGATCACGCACTGCGCTCCCATAAGGAACGTAGTTCGAGATTTGCATTTTTTTGACCTATCTTCCCCTGTTGTTCTCCTTTTCCTCCTATGAAAGAGGGGCGCGGCTCCGCTGCGACCCTGCAGTTACACTATCTCCTGTCCACCCATGTTATTGTCACTGTCTTGTATGTTTCTTGGAGAGGTGTGTACTGAAAAGGCAAATTTCATTGTGCTGTAACGGTGCATATGACAATAAAAATGAATCTGAATCTGAATCTGAATCTCCTGGAGCTGCTCGATGGTTTCAGCTTGGTTTCCCTCCAACTGGGAAAGAAGAGATATGAGACAAAAAAAAAAGTACGATAAATGAAATATTTTCCAGCTGTTCAGACAACAAATCCGAAATGGCTCTTTGTGAGTGTTTGTGTGTGTGTGTGTGTGTGTGTGTGTGTGTGTATGTCTTTTGCTGAGAAGAAAAACAACAAAAAGTGAGCTAAACTTATTTTAAAATGTTTTCAAGGGGAGTCAACAAAGGGCTGGAAAAACAATCAAGTTGTAGATGAAAAGATAAACACAATGTGAAATTGATAATTACATTCTTAGGGGTTTAAGTGAAACAAAAACATTAACCTCTGCGATCTTGTCCTTCAGCTCATTTTCAGCTTTCTCCCTCTTCTGCTGCTCATCCTCCAACTTCCACCTGAGAACTAATGGCCATTTAATCTGAAAGATGAAGAGGAGACAAAACATGTGAGGCATGTTCACTTCCCATTTTCATTCCCTGTCCTGTTGCAGCTCTTCTACTGGCAGGGATTATAAACAAAGTTTTGTGACCTAAAGTCAGTACTGTACAACTCTGCTCATGTAAGTTCGTCTTTTGGAATTTACTTTGCTGAATCTCAGGACACCTCAGAGTGTATAAAGACTTCTTCATGACCACTTACCCCAGAGGAGGACGTCTGAGCTGTGCTACTCTCCATCTGGAAAGAAATATAAAGCACAGTATGTATTTACCTGTCACAACCTCAGAGAGCAATCCACACTTGGTCTCATATAATAATTATTCATTCTCATTGTTGACATTACTTTATTATTTACAGTCATATTCCTTATCATTTGTAATGTATATATATATATATATACACAATACATCTTGCTGAATTACATTGATTAAGAGAGTCATGTTCTTTTATTGAAGGTATTTTAATTTGTTAGAAAATCAAACTGTGCAGTTTAAGACCGTTAATGGTGCTATAGAGGTTTTTCTATGATCAATACATGTGGGAGCCATAATGGGAATATGGAAATAATGAAATGGAAATAATAATTCATACAGCTATGGTTAAATTGAGTTGGTATTCTGTCTGGCTCCCCCTGTAGGCCAGGTTTATTATTGTATTCATTCACCTAATGAAGGGATTTAAATCACCTGGTTGTATGTGAAACAGATGAGAGTGAGACGGGGAAGCGGGACAGTTTTTTGACTGCAAATCGCAAATGTTTGTTTCAGAGTATAGCGAATTCAGAAGAATACTTTTGTTTGAAGCTTTACCTAATAAAGAACTTTTTTTTGAACTTCAATTCAGAGATTGCTTTGTTTTGATTTTGGATAGCGCGTCATCTACCCCGCTCCTCTAGTGGCTTACAATCTCTCACAAAAAGGCCACTATATCAAGTCAAAAAACTCTGCCAGGACGAAGAGGATGAACACCGCATCGGAAGGAAAGGCACACCGGAGCGTGCAGCTTGGACCGGTCGTGAGTAAATTAATAAATTCATGAATGAACCCGTGCACTACGCTGTCAGAAATTCTCCATTTTTTTTCCTCAACATTTTAAATTGGTCAATGTAAAAAAATATAAAGAGTATGATTTCATATTTTGCTTACATCTCTGTCTTCATGTCCTATTACTTTACTCACTTTTTTGATCTTGTTTTGCCCTTTTCCCTTGTTCGAAGCCTCAATTTGCACCGATTCATTTCCCATGAGCTGCTGTCCCTCGTTTACATTACCAGATTGTGTTTTCCCTCCTGCTCCATCGGTTCCTTTGGTCTCTGTAAAAATAAATGCAAAATAATTTATTGTACTTTACTTGAGGAAGATATCACAGCATATGATATATTTTAATACACAATTGAGTATAAAGTATGTGTTAACAAACAGCACACCTGACAATGTGACTGATTGGAAATAAATGAAGACATACAACCAAATGTTCTACAGCTCCAGGTAGCATACTGACATTTTGGTTAAAAAAAACACTTTCACTTTTACCAATAACAGTTTTGAGACTTCTGTAAAATTAATAAAACATTGCAATTTATTTGTGACTTACTTTCGTTGTGTCTCCATTTCAACACAAACAATGCAAGTAATAGAGTAAGCAGGAGGCTGACAGCCAAACTAACAGCCAAACCAATTGTGGTAGAAGAACTGGACTGGACATTAAAGAAATCCTCTGAAATGATAAAAATTTAAATAACATGGCATTAATATAAAACTCAAACTCAACTATTTGAATCTTAATCGGTGATCAAAACATACAGAATTACTATTATCACCTGGAATATGGATGTGTGTCTCTCTGGTCCTTTTCACGTCCTTCTGTTGGACTCTACAGGTGAAGCTGTTGCTGTGTCTCTTCTCCACAGTCACTCTGCTGCTGACAGTATAGAGGTCATCAGGACCTCTGACTGTCTCTGGAGGTCCAGCAGAGAGGAGCTTTCCCTCACCGTCCAGCCAAAGCACCTCAGGCTTTGGGTACCAGCCTCTAGACTCACACTGTAAAATCACTCCTCCTCTGTTTCTGTCAGTCCCTGCTAAACTGATGACAGGCAAGGGGATCGTATCTGATGCTGAGGAAAGGGAAAATACAGTAGAAGAGTAATCAGCAAAACCCTTCAAGTTGGTTATTTAAAAAGATGCACAAATGTAATGTAAAAATGTGTTAAGCGTATAATAGAATATGGAAATTAAATGAATTTATTCTGTCTTTAAATTGATAATGGTTGCAATACGGTGTTCAGCTGAACTGGTATGAGGCTTGTTGAAGTTAACCAACTGAGAAAATATATCTTGCCAAAACAATTCAAACTGAATTTATTTCATAAAAAAACATCTAAGCCTCTTTAATACTGATGTGGGAGGACAGTACTTGTCATCTTCAGCCATCTACTAACACAGCGCTATGTACAGTGCGGTCCAAAAGTCTATGATCAACTGTCAAGATATATTATGCATTTGTGCAGATGTCGTGCAGAGTAGCAACCCCCCAAGATTTGAAGGCATTTCAGGGTTGAACTGTGTTTTCAATGTTTCTTGATCCCCAAACTAATTCCAGGTTCATGTGAAAATAATAGAGATGTTTGTGTGGTGTGAATTTACAACGCCAGTGTTTTTACAATGTGTGTCTACTTACCAACAACAAGCTCAACAGAAGATCTTTTATCCAGTTCTGCAATGTAGCATTGGTAGGTTCCCTGATCAGAAAGTTTCACTTTGGAGAGTTTCAGTGAAATGTTTCCGCGCTTCAGTTCATCGATGAAAAGTGATGTCCGCTCCTTGTAAGATTGATGTGTAACGTGCACTAGGTCCTGACCATCACGCCGCACATTGACTAATAAAGAATTCAGGTCAGATCTCATCCACTCCAATGTCATGTCAGCAACATCCGTGGCAGGTTTCAGATGACATGGCAAAAGGACATCATTGCCAACTTTTGCCGCTATTGGCTGAGATGGACCAACTAACTGAGACTGACCTGGAAAGAAACAGATATGTTGATTAATTCCTGCAGGAACTACTACAAGCTGTTCATCGAAATGACCCAACATGACCCAACACTTTACAGCAAACCTACTACTTGATCTGTGTTAAAGGTTGACAATGCTGTATATTCCATAAATAACAAAATATACAGTAACACAAAAATAATTGCTCTCAATGATAATATATTACTAGAATTTGTGGAGGTGTGTTTATCTGCACATACATCTCTGGATGTATTTTTCTATTTTGCTTTCTTTTGGATTCTTTTGACTCTATACTTTGTTTTTGCATGAATATAAAGCATAATCAACCTTTAAGTATGTGCCATACATTAATTGGAAAACTTTAGATGATATACTGACACTGAAGTATCTGTGATGTCAATGTTTTTGAGTTTCACATCATCAGTGCCTAGTAACTGTCTTTATTGTCCACGGTGTGGAGATTTGTCTTTGGTCTCATATAAAAAACAACAAGCAGGACAACAAAACAACAACAACAAAAGCAACAACAACAACATTTACACACAGACATCTTCAGGGCAAGAAGCAGGGCAGCAGTGGCAGTATACACATCAGCGGGACATGGTGTTCAGTACCCCAATCGCTTTAGGAGTGAAGGAATTTTTAAAAATGTTCTTATTGGCAAAAAGTAGACGCATATGTGCTAGATTCAGATTTAACTATTATAAACACATCTGAAAAAACAACAACATATTGTTGGATGTTAGTATATTGACATCATCAATTGCTGCGAGTCAGCTGCTAGCATGGCAGTATAGTTCCAGCCTTGTTGAATATTGAGTCATAATGTAAAAATTTGCAGCCATCCAACAAAACGTGTTTCTTAAAAGTTACACATATTAGTCCCAAAATTTTCATATTTGCTCAGGGCTTTAACCACAAATTGGCATCTTTCTGATGGCACTTTGAAATGACAAAAAATATTTGTCAACAACAAGTTGAAATGTCTGAACCATTTCTTTGTGCTTCAACCCAACCAACTACAATCTTTTTGCATTTAGAAAACGTGTTTGAAGAAGTGCTAATAACTGCAAACTCTAAACACCAGACCCTACCCTTTCATTTAATTGCATATGCATATTATTTGTAATTAAGTGTGATTGGAGGCCATGACTATGGCCTTGAAATGGCATCGATTTACCTCTACAGATATTTACGAGGAGAAGATGGACAACTAAAACACTGAGAGTTTTAAGTGTAGATTGAAGGGACAGTCCATTCCGCCTGGGAAGCATCTTCATGTCCTGGAGATAAACAGAGAACATTGGCACATTTTATGAAAAAAGAAAAAAAGACTTTAGAGTCATCATAATAACTAGTCCAGACAAAAATGAAGTATTTCCTGTGCAACTGTTCTTGTTTGTGCGACTTGTCTAACTTTGTCTAGCATATCCTACACCTGCAAAAACATATTAACTGGTAGTAAATATATATATATTTATACAGCAGTTGGTTCTGACCGAGTGATTTGATTGGACGAGAGACATTCCATGCTTTCTGAAGCAGCGCTGATATGACCGTCCAACATCACTCTGAATGTTCAGGGACTGTTCACCAAACTGACCAAACTGACCAAATCAGTCCGCTCATTGATGAGCCGGAGCTTCACTTCTGTAAACTGTGTGTCTGTGTGTGTGTGTGTGACTCAGGTTGACTGTGGCGAGTCTCCCCCTTTGAGAGGGCATCGCTGCCACACACAGACAGAGACAGTGTGCGGAAGTCGCTCACACTCACGTTACTGAAGACAGCAACGTAAGTTCTACGTTAATCCTTTGCCTATATCTAATGTACACTTCATACTTTTGAATAATTAAGAAAATAAAAAAAGCAAATACCCTGGTACTTTAACTTGAGTAAAAATTTGACTGGGCAACTTTCACTTGTAGTTGAGTGATAGTTGACCAGGAGTATCTGCATAAGTAATGGGGTTGAAGTCTTTGTCCACCACTTTTACTTACGTATATACTGAAGAAGATATTAACTGCCCACAACTCTGAACGCAGTCTAGCTGTTATTGTTTGTAAAGTTAAAATGTATAAACGTGAAATGAAACATGCGAAATACGAAAAAAAATATGTTTAGAAGAGGACGTACCTGCTGCATGATGTTTCAGTCAGTACATTCGACTGCAGTGTAAAGTCTGTTAATCAGTAATATGCCGTGTACATGATAGATAAGCCACAACTAAAAATGCTCTGGTTTATCAGCTTCATCAACAAGGCTGAAGTAACAGCTCATGCATTTTCCTTCTAAATTAAGTATAGCCCTCAGTGTTTTCCCAGGTATTGTATTGTAGGTCTTTATCAAAACCACATTATAAAGAAGCTTAGCAGAATGTTAAGTTAGTAGAAAACAGTTGATTTTAAGGTAAATGTGCTGGCAAAGAGTTTAGATTTACTTATGTCAATTTTCTTGACTAAAATCTAAAGCTAACAATGTAATGAATGAATAACTTTAAATACAGTTTGCTCAGTTTCACTTTGAGTGTCTTGGTCGACAGCTGAACTTTGAGCCAATTGCAAGATAACTAATCAAAGTATAAAATGATACAGCTGCAATAAAACCAACCGTTGAACAATAATCCTTTGAGACATAGAACTTTCGAAAGAGCCTTACATGAGTAAGACAATTATTGTTTTTTGTGTCTCCAAATTGCAACATTTAACATTTGTTTCCAACAACAATTGAATATATTTCTAATTCCATTTTTATAGCTTTCAAAAATATGTGTAACGGTTGGGTCTGGAGGACACAGGCGCGGAGACAGTATAAGTAAAAGAAGATTTATTTGAGGAGAAACCAGCAGGGTGTTAGGACCGTGATCCGGGGAGGGAAACTGGCTGGCATGGGGGTCCAGGGAGAGAGCAACGGGGCAAGTCCAGGGGGCTGAGTGGGAGCAGGCTAGAGCAGGCAGGCAGGAGGGGTCCGGGGAGTAGTGCTGGTGAGCGAGGGCTGGAGCTGGTGGCTGGAGTCAGTGAAAACAGAAGCTACAATCTGGCAGTGTCTGGAAGGTAGGCCCGGGTATATGTAGAGCAGTTGATGATGATTGAAGGCAGCTGTGAATGTTGGTAATTGACTCCAGCACACCTGGCTCCACCCCTACAATTAGCTCAGCACAAAGACAAGGGTGAAAGGGAAAACGCACACAAGGCCAAGGGACCCAAGCGGGATCATGACAGTACCCCCCCCCCTCAATGAGAGCCTCCAGGCGAGCCACCGGGCTTCCCTGGGTTGTCCCGGTGGAACTCCTTAATAAGGGAGGGATCGAGGATGAGCTGGCGAGATATCCAGCTCCTCTCCTCAGGACCATAACCCTCCCAGTCCACCAAATATTGAAAGCCCCGACCACGGCGGCGAATATCCAGAATCCGCCGGACCGTGTAGGCGGGGTGATCATCAATCATGCGGGGGGGTGGAGGGGGTGTTGCTGGAGGGCACAGAGGGCTGGTGGAGACAGGTTTTAACTGGGAAACGTGGAATGTGTGGCGGACAGCACTTGGCACGAACAGACGACCCTGCGGCCCGGTTCCCGGATCCGGTTCCTCCCTCAGCGCCTCTCGGATCCGTGCCTCAATCTGCCACCTGACTGCCCCCACCACACAGCCAGGGGAGATGATGGTATCGGGACTGGAGAGGCCGTGGTCAACGGCAAACTGTCGGGACAGGGCGTCCGGCTTCCCATTCTTGGACCCTGGTCGAAAGGTGAGCTGGAAGTTAAATCGACCAAAGAATAATGCCCAGCGGGCTTGGCGGGAGTTAAGGCGCTTGGCGGACTGGATATAGGACAGGTTCTTGTGATCAGTCCAAACAATAAAAGGGATCTCCACCCCCTCTGTTGTGCTCTGCTGGTGACAGGCGTCTGGAGAAGAAGGCACAGGGATGAAGCTTCTGGTCCTCCGGGGAGCGTTGAGAGAGGACCGCCCCTACCCCGGAGTCCGAAGTGTCGACCTCGACCACGAACTGCAGGGCCGGGTTGGGATGAGTGAGAATGGGGGCTGAAGTGAACCGCCTCTTCAGTTCAACGAACGCCGCCTCAGCCTCAGGGTTCCAAGAGAAGGGGATAGCTGGGGAGGTAAGTCTAGTGAGGGGAGCCGCTACTTGACTATAATCCCTGACAAACCGTCGGTAGAAGTTGGCAAAGCCCAAAAAGCGCTGGAGCTGCTTTCGGGTCACGGGTTGAGGCCACTGTGCCACCGCCTGTACCTTCTCGGGGTCGGCCCTCACCTGCCCTCGCTCTATGATGTACCCCAGGAAGTCCACGGAGCCCACATGGAACTTGCACTTCTCCGCCTTGACATACAGCTTGTTCTCCAGGAGTCGCTGTAACACCTGCTTCACGTGTTGGACATGTTCCTCCTGTGAGCGAGAGAAGATCAGTATGTCGTCCAAGTACACAAACACAGTGCGATTTAAGAGGTCGCGGAGCACATCATTAACCAAGGCTTGGAAGACAGCGGGGGCATTAGTGAGTCCAAAAGGCATTACCAGATATTCAAAATGCCCGAGGGGAGTCTTAAATGCAGTCTTCCATTCGTCTCCCTTCCGAATGCGGACAAGGTGATAAGCATTGCGGAGATCAAGCTTGCTGAAAACTGTGGCACCGTGGAGGGATTCAAAAGCAGAGTTAATTAAAGGCAGAGGATACTTGTTATTGATAGTGATGTTGTTAAGGCCCCTATAGTCTATGCAGGGACGCAGGGAACGATCCTTCTTGGCCACAAAGAAAAACCCAGCCCCGACAGGAGATGACGAAGGTCGGATAATACATGAAGCAAGGGACTCCTTGATGTATGTCTCCATTGTCTCTCGTTCAGGCCGGGACAGGTTATACAGACGACTGGATGGTAAAGGAGCACCTGGAAGAAGATCAATAGCACAGTCATAGGGCCGGTGAGGGGGCATAGAGAGGGCACGTTGCTTACTAAAAACCTCTCCCATACTGTGATAAGCAGCAGGGACTTCAGACAGGTCAGGAGGCTCAAGCTTTAAAGGCACAGTGGCTCCCTCTGCTGGGGAAAGGGCGGACCGCAGGCAAGACGAGAGGCAATAATCACTCCAACTTAGTACACGACTAGTCGCCCAGTTGATGTGGGGATTGTGTAACCTTAACCAAGGCTGACCCAAAACTAAGGGAGTGTGAGGGGAAGAGATAATGTGAAACTGTATTACCTCATGGTGGTTGCCTGACAGGACAAGGTGAAGAGGCTCTGTGCGATGGGTAACCCGTGCCAGCAGCTTCCCATTAAGTCCCTGGTTATTGAGGGGAGTAGCGAGCGGTCGAGTGGCAATACCTGCTCTAGCAACGAAGTCAGCATCCAGAAAGCTCTCATCAGCTCCAGAGTCCACCAGAGCGAACAGTGAATGGGTTTGTTGGTTCCAGGAGAGTGTAGCCTGCAGTTGCATGTGAGTTTGGGGGAAAGGTGCCGAAGTGATCTTGCTCACCAGTATTCCCACCGTTACTGGGGAGCACTCCCTTTTGGCCGCTGGGGACAGGAGCTCAGGAAGTGACCGGGTTGAGCGCAGTAGATGCAGAGCCCTTCATTTATCCTCCGAGAGCGCTCAGCATTGGAAAGTTTGGCTCGGCCCAGCTGCATGGGCTCCTCTGCCGAGGAGGAGGGAAGGACAAAGGAATCAGGGGACTGACTGGAGAAGCGACCTGGGGAGTGTCTTACAGGGGCTGAGGGAGAACGGGAGGAGAACGGGTCATGAGGCCGCCCGGCTCTTTCCCTACGACGCTCTCTAAGGCGATTATCAAGTCTGATAGCTAGGGCCACTAACTCGTCCAAGCTAGCTGACTCGTCCCGAACTGCTAACTCATCCTTAACTGGATCGGCTAGTCCGCTGAGAAATGCCCCCTGAAGAGCCTCATCATTCCACCCCGTCTCTGCCGCTAGCGCTCTGAACTCTACCGAATACTCAGCTACGCTGTGGGTACCTTGTCGTAGTGTGAGGAGTTGTTTGGTGGCATCCCTGCCGCGCACCGGGTGATCGAACACCTTCTTCATCTCAGCCAAAAATAAAGCAAAAGAAAAACAAACAGCTGACTGACCCTCCCAAACTGCTGATGCCCAGGTTAATGCCTTACCCGTGAGTAAACTGATAACATAGGAGATCTTGGCTCTGTCTGTGACATAGGTAGATGGCTGTTGCTCAAACGCTAAGGTGCACTGAATCAAAAAAGGCCTACATGCCCCAAAATCACCTGAATAGCGCTGCGGCGCAGGGACACGGGGTTCACGGGCTTGGGGAAGCGGCGGAGCTGAGGCAGGACCTTGTTGAGGACGACCGGGGTCGGCAGGAGATGGGGGGGTGAGGTGTGCCGAGACGACGTTGAGTTGCTGCCCCATAGCAGTAACACAGGTGGAGAGCCCACTTAACGTGGAGAGAACATCACGGAGGGCCTGCTCATGTTTCCCTACGAGCGCTCCCTGCGCTGCCAATGCCTGATGGATGGAGTCCGTCTCTGCTGTGTCCATGTTTGGGCCAGATTGTACTGTAACGGTTGGGTCTGGAGGACACAGGCGCGGAGACAGCATAAGTAAAAGAAGATTTATTTGAGGAGAAACCAGCAGGGTGTTAGGACCGTGATCCGGGGAGGGAAACTGGCTGGCATGGGGGTCCAGGGAGAGAGCAACGGGGCAAGTCCAGGGGGCTGAGTGGGAGCCGGCTAGAGCAGGCAGGCAGGAGGGGTCCGGGGAGTAGTGCGAGGGCTGGAGCTGGTGGCTGGAGTCAGGCCGGGAGAATGTGTGAAAACAGAAGCTACAATCTGGCAGTGTCTGGAAGGTAGGCCCGGGTATATGTAGAGCAGTTGATGATGATTGAAGGCAGCTGTGAATGTTGGTAATTGACTCCAGCACACCTGGCTCCACCCCTACAATTAGCTCTGCAAAAGACAAGGGTGAAAGGGAAAACACACACAAGGCCAAGGGACCCAAGCGGGATCATGACAATATGCTCAGATCTCAAGCTACACTGGATTTATTTTGGATGGGTTGGATGGGCTACAAAGTGAAGCTATAAGTAAAAGATCGAAATACTTACTGTGGACGACTAGTTGAGCTACCTTTTCGCCTGTTCTTGATTACGGTTATCTGTTCTACATACTGTACATGCATCAGCTCACTGTCTACAGATGTTACTGTGCATCATGGAGCCATGGGGTTCATTACAAACAGCAGGACCTTAACCCATCACTGTACACTGTACTCCAAAGTTATCTGGCCTTCTCATTTTATGTGATCACTTAGTAACTGGTATGTTTTAATCTACAAGACGATGTTAGGTAAACTGCCCTGTTATTTGTATGTGTGTGTCTCCCACCCCCCCAGGTTATGCTAACTATAGGGATAGTGGAGGCAACTTCTGGGGTGTCTGACCCCCTTTGAGTGCCTATAAGTTAAAGTGGCTCTAGCTCTTGCTTCAACATCAAAAATAAATTGCACAGGAAGAGGAAGTTCTCGCCTACATATTTTGGTCGTAATTCAGTCAGATACTCAGTCTGCAGGAAGACATCATGGAGGTTACAGCTCTCTGCTTCATGCTGTGTGAGTACTGAGTCTAAGTCTTTACATTCTTTATATTAAGCAATGTTTGTCTGATATTCAGTTTTGCTCATTTGTTTATTCAGTGATGCTTGAATTCCCTCATCTGAAGGCACAAGTTTCCAAAAGCTTTACTAAGAAAAGAGGTGAGTGAAGGAAAATCCTCATCCTACAGATGCTCTTAAACATTTTGTTTGCATTATTCTCTCAGGGGCCTGGGTTGAACATTGACCCAAACCTTCAAAACATGTCTCTCTACATGATGTTCAGTTTAAATGTAAATAATGTCCATGTTGTACCAGAATGGATTGTGCAAAAAAGTCCCAATTTAATCATTTACAAGGCGTAGACATAGACATAATATATTCCAAGTTCTGAACATTTCTTTTAGGAAAATATTTTCATTTTTTTCAGATGAATATTTTCTTGGAATCAATCCAAACAGACTGCAGCACTTCCATTTGGACCGTGTTTCTTTTGACTGTGGGGGGTCTCAAGGCTCTACTAAATTCAGATTGCTCAACAGTACTAAGGGAGTTAAATGTAGTACTAAGAAGATGCAGAGAGGGTCCATCTGCACCGTTTTTAGAATCTATCCAGGAGACAGTGGACGCTTCTGGTGTGAAACTGATGGAGGAGAGAGAAGCAACACTGTCAACCTCACTGTCACTGGTATGTTTATGAACTTTTCATGTTTCTCATAAATGGTGGAAGCTTCACTTGGATATATGTTGTTGTCTTTTAGATAAAATATTGTAAGGGTCCCATGTTAAAATGAAATAACTAATCCAATTTCAAACAACCCAACAGTCTATCAGAATAGATTCTATATTACGTGACCACTTTAGATCAATTTCATATATTTATTCATAAGTTTTGCATTTATTTATTCATCTATTCTAGCTTTTGTTGCCTGTTTTTGTACTTGATCTGTCACAGTATTGCAATATGTCTTACTCCTTTTTGTAAATTACTGTGCAGATAAAACCTCTGATATTTTATTTATTTCTGTATTTGTCCTTGTGTTTGTTTGATAATTTAGATTTTTTTAATTCAGTGTGCCTTAACATCCAACTTTGCATTCATATGTGAAGCCTATATTTATGTTGATGTCTTTTCACACTGCCATTTTGTTTATCAGCTTTTCTAAGTCTAAATTATCTTCCCCGAACGTTCTTCAGATGGTGCTGTGATCTTGGAGAGTCCTGCTCTTCCAGTAAGAGAGGGAGACAGTGTGACTATGCGATGCAGGAACAAGACATCTTCCCTTCCAGCTGAATTCTATAAAGACAACGTCCTCATACTGGGGAGTCCTGCAGCGGAGATGACCATTAACAATGTGTCCAAGTCTGATGAAGGAGTCTACAAGTGTAACATCGTTGGTGTTGGAGGATCACCAGGAAGCTTGCTAACTGTGAGAGGTGAGACATGACAGCATTACAACACAAAGATGATATTTTATAGTTGTATGGCCAGGATGGATGCAGATAATACATAACAATGTCCTGTGAAATGTCAAGTTGTTTGAAGTACACATTTTTTTATGATAATTTTTTTTTATAAAGAATATTTTGTTTGCCAATGTGTTAAATGATTACTAAAAACCCATCTGACCATCTGACCTCACATGTGACTCAAGATAGTTCAAGTTTGGTGACAATCAACTGTTATTTTAATTAACAGCTGATCATGCTGTTTATTTATGTTTTGAAACTCTCATGTTGAAAACAAAGTTTTTCTTAACATTTTTACAATTTAAACAATTATCTAAATCTATCATGTCCTTTGTGTTGTTACAGCAAGCATTACCTCTGGATCATCTCATAAAGAGCCCCTCTCCAATGAGACTGAGTGGGGCTCAGAGTCATCAGAGGGGGGCTATGATGACTCTGATCCCCCCTCATACCCCTCTCGTTTCCTCATCTTGCTGTGGGTTGCTTTTACCATTTTAATGGTGGCTCTGGTGCTGGCTGTGGTAGGATTCCTTCATCTAAGAAAACGCGGAGGTAAAGAAAAGCAACTTCTTCTAATAAATTGTATATCAATAACTTCCAAATAAACACTAACACACAAAAGCAACTGTGGCCATCAAGGTTATGCCGCATGGCATCCTATCACCTTCGGTTTGACATGTATTTAATAATTTATTTAATATTGTCGCCAAGGAGTATCAAAGTACAGGGTGAACTTTACTTTTCTGTTTCTACATAATAAGAAATGTGGTAATAATCTTCACAACTTGTAAGTCTGGATCATGTCTGTTTTTCAAAGCTCAGAAAGAGTACACAGAAGGTTTAAGAAAAATCGTACACTATTCTTTAAATAGTAAAATATAACATTCAAACTTATTTTCCTGTGTTTCTGTTTATTTTTCTGCTTTTCTATGGATCAGTGGTGCTCTGCTTGCCATCCAAAACACCAAAATCAGCTTCACATTCAGGCAAGGACAATCAAACAGGTGAAGACAAACTTTTTGCTGTAGTTTATACCACTGTATTTAAGATTTTGCCGTGTATTCTCAATTATAAAAACTTTTTGTTTACCTATCTACCTGCCAGTCTTCTGCTTCTGTGTTCGTAATAATCTAAATGCCATTTAGATATTTTAAAAACGTATTATTATTTTTTTTCAGTCTTTGGGGAGGACGCCGAGGACAGTGTGACATATGCAGTCGTCGTCACAAACAAGAGAGAGAACAATGGTTTAATTGACTTTATACTTTTTACATTTTTCTTGTCTTTTTACCTGATTTGATTAACACAACCATACTGTAATGGCTAAGGTTTGTCTTGACTATTGGTACATTTTATTTGCACATATACTCGGTAAATAATTGGTACTTTTAACATCTTTAATTAACCTCTGAGAAAAAAAGAAACATTTGAAGAGTTCGTTGGTGTCGCTGCCTTATGTTGAAAGTGGCAGTTGAGGTTGAGACGTGCTACGCAGCTGGGCAGATGTCTTAGTTATTTTTGCATCCACTCAGCTCGTCATACCGCCTATTTTGTTTTAGACACAGCAGATGCCGGTGTCAATTTGGGCCTCGAGACAAGCCACAGCAGAAAACCACAGAGGAGCGAAGGTATGGTGGCCTCTTTAGTCAGTCAGTATGAGTATTTTTAACATTCTCTTTTACTGGTAGTTCATTTTTCTTTCTGCCTGCTTGTCTGTGTCTTGCTCACTAATGGTTTCTCCCCTTCAGATGAAGATGAATCATCAGAACAACCTGTTTACTCTACTTTGACCATAAGTGAGACTCCACACGCTCTCACTCATGGTTCGTATATTATTAAAATGCATTTGTCATTTCTAAAAAAGGTACCCACGCAGATAATCAATGCTCAAAATAATCCACAGCTACATCTTAATCCAGTTTGTGATCAACATGTCAATATTGACTTGAAATGGACCTTAAAAACCACCAGGCCCAGTTAATTTAGAAGCAATCTGTCGTCCAAATCTGAGTCCTTTTTATTTAGATTTAACTTTTTGTTGTCAACTTTGTTTTTTCTTTCTGTGGCCAGGTTAGTTTCAGTACAATGAAACAGATGCCTACATAATAATGTAGCAGTTCATCATGCTTAAAAAAGGTTTATAAAAATTCTGTTAGCACCACTT
Source organism: Hyperoplus immaculatus (assembly GCA_949357725.1). NCBI lineage: Eukaryota > Metazoa > Chordata > Actinopteri > Uranoscopiformes > Ammodytidae > Hyperoplus > Hyperoplus immaculatus. The sequence continues at coordinate 558,276 of OX442371.1, forward strand.
AATGGATTGAAAGTGTAGTACACCTCACAATACCAAAGTGCTGGACAGAACAAACGGTCTTTACACAAACAAGGGATTAATAGAAATGTCTTGTTTCTTATACTGATCACTGAATCTCACAGCTGCCAATGACTCCAGTCTACCAGAGCAGGAACTTCTCTATTCCCTTATCAATAAGGTAAGATTGTCCGTAATCAGGTTTTCTCTTACATCACTTTTCCCCCTACGATTTTGACCGTAATCTATGGTCTATATGTTAGTGAATAAACGTGCAGGTGTCATCACATGAACTATATACAGATCCTATCAGGTGACCCTTGAGTTTGGAATATTTTTACCAAAGATTTTTTTTTTTTTGTCTTAAAGGCATAAACCAAAGAAGGAGAGAGTCTGCCAGAGTCTGCAAGAGAAAAAGTGACAAACAGTGAATAAAGCTGAATCTTTTGTGTCAAATATATGTGTCTACTTTTGGATACAGTCATTTAATTTAATTACATTAAATATAATTTTACCTTAATTGAAAATGGCAAGCTGCAAAAATCTGTTATCAAATATAAAATATTTTTTTAAATATTTCAAATATCTCCAATATTGCAATTGCACTTTTCTCTTTGTTACAAATGTCATAAAAGTGTTATATGTTTGGTGCATTTGGTTTTCTAATGTACAGTATATATAAAATAAATCATATTATATAACCCTTTCACCCAGTATGAAGAACGTCTTAATATGTAAAGAAACAAGCAACTAAATTACTCAAATATTTGCAGTGGAGAATCCAAGTTACGTAATATCATCAGTATGATTAGTATTTAGTCACCTTTTTCATCTGATCCCATATATATATTGAATCTCTATATCTGTCCATGTTCTCCCTTTGGTCTACATACGGTTTTTATTGTGTAATAAAACTAATAAACTTCCTTCTGTGTTGCTGCTTGAATAAAACATTTTGTTTCCTCCTTTGCATTTTTTCACCTTCCATAAGAGGCTGATGTTCATGGAAATTACTTTTAGATTTGGTGTTCTTATCCTCTTCGTTCTGTTTATTGTCTGTATGGTTATTCCTGAGCCCTGTGTGCAAGCAAAACATTGTTTAATGTATTAATGTACTTCAAAAAAAGATTGCCCTTCAAACATTACGATAAAAAATAGACAATAAAGAATCAATAAACAAACAGCAATGAATAATTCATCAATGAAAAAAAAATTATATATGTTAATGTGGAAATAATTAATTGACATCACTGTAGCAGAAATCAGCCTTATAGCCTAAAGGCCTACTGTTGCAGACAGGGCCAGCAGATAAATGCTTTTTACAAAATGTTAATATCTGTTCAATTGTAGGCTACAAAAAATGTAGGATTTTTTTTTTTACTGCTTCAGTTCGCCACCAGACAGCCGTATATTTATGCACTTTTTTCAAGCCTAGTTCGACCATGTTGAACGGCTGATTGGCGGAGTGATATGTTATGGTTTAGGCACGAGTTGGTGTAGGAATACATGGGCCGAACTACCCCAATAAACGTCCGGATGATGCCACCCAAAAATACATAATAATTATGGTTTTGAGTCTGCAGGGATTTCGGGGTGAATGACAAGTTTCATGGAGCTGATGGACATGTAGCTGAGCTAAATAGAATCTATCCATGAATTCATTTTATTTTTACTTTTGTAACTTAGCCAACATTTTTTTAAATATATTCTTCTTATTCTTATTCATTCATTTTTTTCTGAACCTCCCCGAAATAAGTTTAATTTGTAAAAAGGTACCACCTTATTAATTCTCAATGGCATATGTATTTGTTTCCTTGGGGCATTGTTTTCGGGTGACACCTAGAAGCCCGTGAGCTTCAGTTAGCGCCGAGGCTCTTAGCTGGTGAGTCACGTATGCAAATCCTCTCTACTTTAACATTTTGTTCTGTGCTCTGAAGTATTCTATCATCGTACACATCGCAAGGTTACATTCTGGTGAACCTACGAGCCATCTTCCATTGTGTAAATAGCTTAAATTCAGTTAATTTCCCTTAAAACCGGACTTTTTTGTTTATGCTAATATAGTTAGCGTATTACTTTTGCTAGTCACTACGGGGTCTCCCACGGGGTCTCGTGAGTTGAATCGCTAGCTGACATGACTACGCACGCTGCCGTCTCTGTTGTAACATGATAATTGGTGCGCAGCTTTATAGGATTTTTTTGTGCATAATTATTTGTAATTGCCGTATGAGGAAAAACACTGTGACCATGTGTGGCGCTGATGTTTTCTTTTTTCGTCCTTATGGTATAAAGTTAGCTTGACAGACGCGTGCTAGCTTGTTATTGCCTGATAACCAATGCTAAGGCGAGACACTGCAGGTGAATAGGGTAACTTTTTTAACTTATTGATATAATCATCAAACTTTGTCAGTTGATTAATCACATTACATTTTTTAATTTTTTTTATAGATTTTCTTCAGAAATGTTTGAATGACTAAAACATTTGGCACTATTTATTTGCATCTTTTTATAAACCAAAATCTAGATGTCAGATAAACCAGAGTTAATTTCTTCATTTCATTGTTTTAAAGTATTAGTGTCCAAAGTTTTTACAGAACAGATTTTGAATACAGCCTTTTTACATTTTATAAATCCAAAAGTACATGTACTATGTACAGGTCTTAATGAAGGCTTTTTTTCATGTATTTAAGAACAAAATGTATCATAACTCAGGGCATTTTAAAACACATCCTTCTGCACATCTTTCTGTTATGACTTAATACCTGCATAATAGTGCTAAGAATGATTATGGACAGTTCAGTTGATGTAAGTGCTTTATAAGTTGAGAGTTTTGGTTCATTGTATTGAAGAAAGCGAATGTTGAGATAATGGCTGTTAAACATGGTTGCATAGGAAATATAAAATTGCAAACAGACAGAGGTTTAGTGAAACACTGTACCTTAAAATGTATTCATATGTAGTCTCTATTAATAATATTGTTAGAGTTTGCACAGCTGAAGAGGAGAGACATTGTTACTGTGTGTGACGCCTGTGTTTTCTTTTTCTTTTGTTTCTTAAAAGTGGAATACATTGCCCAGACCCTCAACTCCTCTGTGTGCCTTGCTCATCACTCAAAGCAGAAAGCAATTAGCGACATGGATTACAACAAGTTGATCAGTGCTGATGATCGTCCGGTGGTGAAGGAAGCGGATCGCTGTCATGAAGACGTGGGATTGAACCGAAGGTACAAACATTGTCTGTGTGTTGAACGAGTGTGTGTGTGTGTGTGTGTGTGTGTGTGTGTGTGTGTGTGTGTGTGTGTGTGTGTGTGTGTGTGTATCTGTGTTTGTGAGATTGTATATCACAATCAAAATAAATAACAAACAATAATTTCAAATGTTTTGCTTTCCACATCGATTTCAACTTTTCAAATTTCCAAAACTAACCTGTTAAAGGATATAGTTCAGTATTTTTTAAGTGGGGTTGTTTGATGTCCCTATGCATAGTTAGTGTGTTACCTTATGGAGATGGTGATCAGTTAAAATACTGTCTGGTGGCAAATTAAAGTTATGGATGACATCTCAGTTCAGTGTACAATTGAACAGATATTTATGTTTTATGTTAGCATTTATACATGTGGAGAAAAAAGACGTTTTTCATCTGGCTCTTTCTGCTACAGTACAAGGGTGACTTCTGCTACCGTGAAGCCTCCCTCAAACTCCTTAAAATTACTGCATTGATCACTATCTCCATAAGTTAGGACACACACCAACTATCCCTAAATACCTCATACAACCACACGTCAAAAATACTGAACTATCCCTTTAAATCTCCAGTGATCCCTCACCTTATGTGAACTTTAGTGCTGCCCTCTGGTGAGATATTATAGAATGACCTCATACCATCATATGGATACTTCTAAAAGCAACCATTTTCAACTACAAAGGTTGTAAGTTGTTCTGGCTTTTAATGTAAGCTGACCCTTTCTTTCCAATTCATATAATTTTCTAATGGATGGCTATGATGGTTTCAGATAGAGTGGTGACAATCATTTAATGTTACCTTACTGTATATTTCAGCATTAATTGAAGTATTTATTTCAGCATTATCTTATGTATTTCTGTCTTTATTTATTAATACATTTATTTATTAAAAGATTAATTAATGAATATATTCCATTATACTCAAGTAATTGACTATTCTCCATACACAGTTGTTTAAAGGTGGAGTCAGCGGTTCTGGAGAATTCTTGTTGTCAAAATCACTTTGTGTCAAAATAAGTGAATAACTCCTAAAGGCCAGGACACACCAGCCCGATAATCGCCGTCGTCAAAAAAAATGGAGTCGGCCGTTTCAGGAAGCTCCAGCTTCCCGTCGCTGCTAAAGAACACACCGAGACGACTGTTTATTTTCCGTACGCTCGCGGGACGTAATGTCTCCACAACAGCAGGCGGCGCTAATCTGTATTGTGGCCCGAAAAAATACGAAAGCCGGAAATGATTGGACATCTCTCTAGAGCATAAACATAGATAGAAATACGTATTTATATTTATGGACCATAAGAGCACAATTTTTAGCAGAGAGTGTCGAGCATGGTGTCGAGCAGTCAACAAGGGTTGATGCATGTGAGTACTCTCAAAACGAAACGAACAAACACATTAAAACGATGGCTAGCTGTTGTTAGCTGTTTGTGCTACCCGCCTCACTTCCGGGCTTCACTGATTCGCTAGCCCTCCACCAATCAAATTGCTCCAAATGAAAGACGGTCGGCCGCCGATTGAACATGTTCAATCGGCGGCCGACAGGCTCAAAACAAGCCCGACGACCTCTACGTCGGCCGACGTCACGGCACACACCAAACAGATTCGTCTTTTTTTTTGACGACGGCGATTATCGGGCTGGTGTGTCCTGGCCTTAATGATCCGTGTCCTTTCTGTGTGTTTGCTGAAAAAAAATCTGGTGTACACAGACTAGGCTCTGTAAATGGGTATGTAAACAAGGGGGCCCATCATAGCGAGCAACATGCCCGTATACTGAGCCTATGCTGTGTATTAACAATGGATTTTTTTCACACACTGTATGTCCAGGCAGCTGATTTTGAGGAGATAATGGCTTTTAAATATGGTTGTATAGGATAAATATACGGATGTAAATAGACACGGGAGGCCTATAGTCAAATAAACACATGAACATTTTGGACCTTTTTTATATGAACTACTTAGCAAAGAAGACATGTAGGTTGAAAGTTCAAGGTGCAATGTTATTAACAAATACTATGGTATGTCTCAATAGTAGCAAACAGCATGCAAAGTACATATGTTTTAAAGGTGGAGTCAGCAATCTAGGAGAAGGCTTTTTGTCAGGATTTTTTTATAATCAGCGAATCTCCTCACAATCTACTACAGGTCCGTACTGTGTGTGTGCTAAAACAATACTGTGTATTAAATCCAGTGTTAATACACAGCCTAGGCCCTGTAAACGGGCATATTGCTGCTATGGTGGGCCCCCTTTGTTAACGAACCCTTTGTTACATACCCTTTTACAGAGCCTAGGCTGTGTATTAACACTTTTTTTTCACCACACACACAGTATGGACAGGTAGCGGATCAAGAGGAGATATTCACTGATTTGGACATCAAGCGTTCTCCAGAATCACTGACTCCACCTTTAAGGGCAGCTGCTGATCCTAGAAATGTTTCATATATTACTTGGATATACTGTACCTCTAATGTTGTGTGTAGATTGTGTAGCTCTAAAAAAAGGTAGAACATCTTGCAGGGCAGTCAGCACTGTAAACAAACACTTAGAGCCATTACACATGCTCCTTGGGGATACTGTCTCTATACATTTCTGCAAACCCATTGCCAAGTCAGTACGGAACAACTCAGCAAAACCCAAGTGTTCAGACAAATGTCAAAATTTTTGATCAATTTATTGATTTTCTTTTCAACGTAATTTGCTTTAAGAAGTATCCATCGCGGTCAATCTTCTGAAAATCAGGTATGAGGTAATTCTGTAATATGACACAAGATGGCAGCACTTAACTGCTAAATTCACATGTGGTGAGGGATCACTGGTGATTTAATACATTGCTAAAGGCTTCTGGGTCACACCGGAGGAAAATAACTCTGAATTTCAAAATTTTTTGTGTTCCAATCCCTTAAACAGCTATTTATTATGCCAGCAATATTTTGGATGTCCTAATAGATTCAAGAATAAATATATGTATTGTGCATGCTAATAAACATGGCAGTAGAAAGCAGAATAACAAATATGAATGAGAATAAATGAATAGCTTTATGACTATTCTACCCATAAAGTTCTGCAGCGGAAGATCAGTCACATTGAATGAGCCGCCGACTGAGGTTGGATCAATAAACAAGAAGGTCAAAGAGCAATTTTATGATGTGATAGTATGTTGCAATTGTAGCACACGGCATACAAAGTAAATGCTTTTTTTAAGGACAGCTGCATGTGTAGATGTGGGCCACGGTGTAAGTGTCCACAGCCAGACAACTCTGTGAGGATGTACACAGTGTTTGCATTGAAGCTGCCCTTTAAGGTGGAGTCAGTGATTCCGGAGAATGCTTGTTGTCAAAATCACTTTTTGTCAAAATTAGTGAATATCTCCTCATGATCCACTTCCTGTCTGTACTGTTTGTGCGCTGAGATTTTTTCAGGCTTGTTTTTTTAAATTCCCTTCATTTACATACCAGTTTACAGTGCCTAGGTTAATAACACTTGATTTTCTTTTCAGCACACACATAATACGGACAGGTAGCAGATTGTGAGGAGATATTCACTGATTTTGACAAATTGATTTGTCAAGAAAAATTCTCCAGAATCACTTACCCAACCATTAAATACATTTGATCATTATTAATATTATTTGATGATGGTGCGGTATTTCCTCTTGTAGCATTGCAAACTAATTCATATATATTTTGGCTATGGGGTGAAAAGTTTAATTATAATATATTTTGGGGAGGATTTGTCAGAGCGTCGATTTGACCTTTTCTGATGCCATGTTTCCTCCTTTATTGCTTCAAATGTATTGATTCTGTTGTGTATTCCTTTTCTTAAAGGTGAAGTCTGCGATCCTGCAGAATGCTTGTTATCAAAATCACTTTTTGTCAAAATCATTGAATATCTCACCGTCTACTGTAATACAATCCAGTGTTGACACACAGCCTAGGCTCTGTAAATGGTCATGTTACTAGTTATGTTGGGCCCCCTCCAATCACATGTCAGTTTTCCCAAACCGCCTGATTTGGTTTTAATGCAGCCTTAGTTTCAGGAGAATTTCAATCAACCTGTGTCTGACAGGCCAGTCTTTGAGTATCTCAGTGTGAACTTTTTTATTGTTAATCTGTTTATTTGTGAATTCCATTACTTTGTTTTCTGCAGGTTGATTAAGGTGAGGGTTCTGCATTTTCAGCCTGAACTTCCTCTGGTGTAGAAAACTGGCCGCCAACATTGAGACGTAGGATGGAGTCAGAGGTATGCCACACAGAGTTGTGTATGTTGAATGAATATTTGTGTGTGTGATTTTATTTGAAGGCTCAAAACAACAAACTAAAAAATGTTGCACTCTCAAGTCTTGTTTATTTTCCTTCAGCATTGCGTGACCGATGTGAGTCACGCAATGCATTACGTGTTCAGTGACAATATTTCTTTATATTTATATATTTATATTTTCTTTATATTTATTAATAACTCAAAATCAGTGAATCTGCTGCCGGATCATGCTGTGTGCGCGCTGAAAAAAATCTGGTGTTAATACAGAGCATAGGCTCTGTTAACTGGTATGTAGACAAAGTGGGCCCGCTTTTTTATATTTTCTTTGCTTACATACCAGTTTACAGAGTCTTGGGTGTTAACAATTATCTTTTCAGCGCACACACAGTACGGACACGTAAACGATTGTGAGGAGATATTCACTGATTTTGACAAAGGGATTTGTCAACATTCTCCAAAATCGCTCACCCTACCTTTTAAGATCATGTAGACCATGTTAGGTTTAAGTACCGCTACAGGTCGCGTTGCCGTGAGACACAACTGCAAGCCAGCTAGCTCGACAGGCATGAAGACGTTGGATCGAATTTGAGGTCGGCCACACAGATTTGTTTGTCAAAAGTCTGAGTTGCTTTATTTTCAATTGCAAAATATATGCCAGACATACAGTCATCGAAATAACGTTAGTCTCCGACCCACGGTGCAATAAGAACAAAACGATCAAATTAGCAAGTGCAAAAGTGCAAAAGGTAAGGCAAAACACGATTTACAATGTATATTGTAAATATTACTGATTATATTTAACTTATCTGATTTTTTTTGACAAATTAATGGGTGTGGGGTTTTAGTTGTGCACTCATAACAACGAACAAACCAAAATTTCTGCTTACACACGATTCAATCATCTACATTTTGTTATCCAACGATAAGGGAAAGAGAACAGGTATGTCCATTTCAGTCTAGGGGGGGGTTAAGCTGGATAGCCTAGCCAGCCTTCTAGCTCGCCGGGCAATTTTTTTAAACTTTTGATCTACAGTGCTGTAGTTTGCAGGGTAATTGCATTGATACATGACATGTTTCAGGTTGATTAACAGATACATGGAATAAAGCCTGACAGGCTAGTCTGCCTTTATTTTTTTCTGCTGCGCTCACAATGCTGTTGTTAATGTGTTTAGTATGTTGCTGACTTGTTGTCCATTTGTGTGTATTTGCGAGCGGGTTGCCATCATGCTGTTTTATTGCCATTTGTGCCAGGACTTCTGCTGGTTACACAGTGTACCGATACAAATCTGTTTCGTACGTTCAGTTGCTGTTTATTTGTATGTTTGCCAGCTACATCTGTCTTTTGTCACAGTTTGACCTGCATGTTATTGTTATTGTGCCGTGAGGCACACAGTGCGCAGTTGTGCTGGGTCTGATCACAGGCATGGTGTCGGGAGTCAAGCGGGCACATGTAACCCAATATGATCAAGCGGCGATTCACTGGCGTTACGCATGTCAGCCGACGCGGATGTCGAGTGCAGTCTGTTCGCACCTTTAGAGTTTCTCACTGTGAACAATTTGCATTCTGAATCTGTTTCAGTGTTAACTTCATTAACTTTGTTTGTCTGCAGGTTGATGTAGGGGAGGTTTCTGCAGCCCAGTGTGAACATCTTCCTCTCTCTGGCTCCTTCTGTCAATCAGCCCAATATGATCAAGCGGCGATTCACTGGCGTTACGCATGTCAGCCGACGCGGATGTCGAGTGCAGTCTGTTCGCACCTTTAGAGTTTTTCACTGTGAACAATTTGCATTCTGAATCTGTTTCAGTAACAATTTGCATTCTGAATCTGTTTCAGTGTTAACTTCATTAACTTTGTTTGTCTGCAGGTTGATGTAGGGGAGGTTTCTGCAGCCCAGTGTGAACATCTTCCTCTCTCTGGCTCCTTCCGTCAATCAGCATGGAAACTAGTCCATTGGTAAAGGTAACCACTTTCTTTTGTCATCACTTTACATGCTCTGTATGCAGGGGATTTGTGTTGATGCACAACACGTTTCAGGTTAATAAACAGATTCATAGATTACGAAATATTGAAGTCGGTCAGCGCTGAAGATGGTCCAGACGTGAAGGAAGCCGCCCCCGACGTGGGATCAAATTTGAGGTACGCCATACAAAGTTGTGTGTCTTAAATTAATGTATGTAATACAAATTCCGCCTATATGTCAATTTCCATTGTCTGAATTTCAGTAGCAATCAACAGGGAGTGAAGAGAGAATAGGTAGGTCCATGTTGGTCCAGCCAGCTCACATGACAAGCAATTTATTGCTTACATCTTTTTACATGGTCTGCAGTGCTTTAGCCTGCAGGGGTATATTGGTGATTCATGACAGGTTTCAAGTTAATTGACACATGGATTACAACATATTGAAGACAATCAGTGCTGAAGATGGTCCAGTTGTTGACATGAAGACGTGGGATCGAAACCCAGGTACGTGTGTTTGAGGTAGGTGTGTGTTTTGAATAGATCTGTATGTGTGTGTGATTTTAATTTGTAAGCTCAAAACTAATTCAAATCACCCACACATTGTCATCCAGTTTTCTGGGTTCCGGACACAGATCCAGTAAGGCACCCCAAAACTTCGCTTTCCTTGGCCAAATCGACAAGCTCTAGCTGGGGGATACCAACGCGTTCCCAGACCAGTGTCCTCCACCTAGTCCTTTGTGTTCCTCATGGCCTTCTCCCAGGGGCATTCTACCAGGTACCTCAACCATCTCAAATGGTTCCTCTCCTTTCCACGCAAAGGAGTAGCGTCTCTTCTCCGAGCCTCTCCTGGATGACTGATCTTCTCCCCTTATCTGTAAGGGGAGCCACCCTCTTGAGAAAACCCATTTCGGCCGATTCAGCTTTTCTTTCAGTCATGACCCAGCCTTTGTGAAGGTAGGAACTAACATTGACCGCTAGATTGAGAGCTTAGCCTTCCTGCTCAGCTCTGTTTTCATCACAATGGTCCGTTAAAGAAAGGGCAAAAACACCACCGCCGCTCGGACTCTCTGGCCAATGTCCGGCTTCATTGTCCCCTCACAACGAATAAGACCCCAAGTTACTTTAACTCGTTCCCTTGGGGTAAGTTCCCATTCCCTACCAGGAATAGGTAATCCATTGGTTACTCTCGCTGCACCTCCCACAGTATCTCCCAGGGGAGCCTGGTCATAATCCTTATGAGGTAAGCAAGCCAGCTAGCTCGACAGGCATGAAGACGTGGGATCAAATCCAAGGGAGGCCACACAGAGTTGTTTGTCAAAAGTCAAAGTCGCTCTATTGTCAATTGCAAAATATGTGCCAAACATACAGACTGATCGAAATAACGTTCATCTCTCACCCACGGTGCAATAAGAACAAAAGGATCAAATTAGGGAAAATAAGATATGTAATATTTACAATAAATGCATTCTCAATAGTGCAAAAGGTAAGGAAAACACTATTTGGAATGTATATTGTAAATATTACTGATTATATTTAACTTATCTGATTTTTTTTGACAAATTAATGAGTGTGGGGTTTTAGTTGTACACTCATAACAACGGACAAACAAAAATTTCTGCTTACACACGATTCAATCATCTACATTTTGTTATCCAACGATGAGGGAAAGAGAACAGGTATGTCCATTTCAGTCTGGGGGGGGGGTAACCTGGCTAGCCTAGCCAGCCTTCTAGCTCGCCGGGCACATTTTTTTTACTGCAGTGTTGTTGTTTGCAGGGTAATTGCATTGATACATGACACGTTTCAGGTTGATTAACAGATACATGGAATAAAGCCTGACAGGCTAGTCTGCCTTTATTTTTTTCTGCTGCGCACACGATGCTGTTGTTAATGTGTTTAGTATGTTGCTGACTTGTCGTTAATTTGTGTGTATTTGCGAGCGGGGTGTCTTCATGCTGTTTTATTGCCATTTGTCCCAGGACTGCCGCTGGTTACACAGTGTACCGATACAAATCTGTTTTGTACGTTCAGTTGCTGTTTATTTGTATGTTTGCCAGCTACATCTGTCTTTTGTCACAGTTTGACCTGTATGTTGTTGTTGTGCCGTCAGGCACACAGTGCGCAGTTGTGCTGGGTCTGATCACAGGCATGGTGTCGGGAGTCAAGCGGGCACATGTAACCCAATATGATCAAGTGGCGATTCACTGGCGTTACATACGTCAGCCGATGTGGGTGTCAAGTGCAGTCTGTTCGCACCTTTAGAGATTCTCACTGTGAACAATTTGCATTCTGAATCTGTTTCAGTGTTAACTTCATTAACTTTGTATGTCTGCAGGTTGATGTAGGGGAGATTTCTGCAGCCCAGTGTGAACATCTTCCTCTCTCTGGCTCCTTCTGTCAATCAGCATGGAAACTAGTCCATTGGTAAAGGTAACCACTTTCTTTTGTCATCACTTTACATGCTCTGCGGTGCTGTATGCAGGGGATTTGTGTTAATGCACAACACGTTACAGGTTAATAAACAGATTCATAGATTACAAAATATTGAAGTCGATCAGCGCTGAAGATGGTCCAGACGTGAAGGAAGCCGCCCCCGATGTGGGATCAAATTTGAGGTACGCCACACAAAGTTGTGTCTTAATTAAATGAATGTTACACAAATTCCGCCTATATGTTGATTTACCTTATCTGAATTTCAGTAACAATCAACAGGGAGTGAAGAGAGAACAGGTAGGTCCATGTTAGCCCAGTCAGCTCTCATGACATTCCCTTTTTTTTGCTAACATCGCTTAACATTGTCTGCAGTGCTTTTAGCCTGTAGGGAAATATTGGTGATGTGCAATTTTCAGACACAAAACGTCAGGGAAAGCAACATTCAGCATTATAAAATGGTGTCAACTCATATAATGTCCTTCTATTTGGACATTCACAAATGGCTGACACTGTAGATTATTTCTCAACAGTTGGGTTTATTGCAGCTGTATAATTTTACACTTTGATTGTAGTTATCTTGCATTTGGCTCAGAGTTCAGCTGTTGACCTAGTCACTCAAAATGAAACTGAGCTTATCATTTTTAAAGTTATTAATTCATTACATTGATAGCTTTAGCCTTTAGTCAAAAACATTAGACATTAGTACATCTAAAATGTATCTGTCTTTGCTGTTACATTAACATTGAAATCAACTGCGCTGCTCGCTTAATATTCTGCCAAACCTTAAGGCTTCTTAATAATGTGGTTTTGATAGTCATACAATTCAGTTCATATGAAAACATGTCTTCCTTAAGTAAAGGAAGAAAAATCATGAGCGTTTACTTCATCGTTGTTGATGAGGCTGATAAACCAGAGCATTTACAGTAAGTGCCTGGCATATCAATCATTTACACAGCATGTTGATGTTATACAGACCTTACTATTCAGTGAAATGTACTGACTAACACATAATGCAGCAGTTACTGTATGTATCTACTTACCTTTATTCTAAAACACTACCCTACAGATACTAACATATACAAGACATATAATACACAACAGTTGCTCGGGAATAATTTTAATTACATTTTTTGCAAAACATTCCAATGTATTTTAAAGAAACAATGTAATACAAAGCAACCATAAAAATATGTTCCTCTAAAAAATAAAACCTTTTACAATGAACTCATTAAACACCCCATCAGGGAAATAACTTTTTTTTAAAAACAAGTCTGATAAAACAAAAGTTGACAATACAACAATCATATATAATGACTAACAACTGTATTGAATAAAAGCAAAAGCCGCACATATTATTTTCTGTTAAAGGCAGACAAACTGTGGTGGAAACTGTCAACACACATAGCTACATAACATAATTAAATGTTTTAATCGAAATAAACATTAAAGGAATACTTGACCGGTTTGAATATGAAGGTGAATTGAATTCTGAGATCCTATGTAGTATAAATGTGCGAAAAAAATTAAAATCGGTTCATCCTAGCCTGAGAAAAGGCAGAAAGAGTGTTTTTTTTAACCCTATACTTCTCTTTCTCGTGACATCACAGAAAGAGAAATATAGGATTAAAAAAAAACGTACTTTGTAAATATTACTGTGATGTCACAGTAAAAGACATCACAGTAATATTTACAAAGTAAGTTTTTTTTTAACCCTATATTTCTCTTTCTGTGATGTCACGAGAAAGAGAAATATAGGGTTAAAAAAAGCACTCTTTCTGCCTTTTCTCAGGCTAGGATGAACCGATTTCAATTTTTTTCGCACATTTATACTACATAGGATCTCAGAATTCAATACACCTTCATATTCAAACCGGTGAAGTAGGCCTTTAACAATTGCAATGTATCCCTACCTCTTACATTTATATACATTACAGCAAAGTGCAATTTAAGTTTTAAATTATAATATATATTGTTAGTCCAGACTGTGTGCATCTGATAGCAGGGTAATTCCAATTGTATTCACTGTGATCACACAGCTGATATCAAATAATGTAAACTTCTCAGCTTGTTAAATGTAAAGTTTTAGATGATTTAAGCTATATAGGCCGTTTCCTCCTTCCCTAACCATCAAGTACAGGAAGTGTAAGATAAAGAAGTAAATTAATGTAACATTAAAGGATTTGTTCCATTTTGTTGTCCTGTATCCTCCCTCCTTTCTCTGACTGACGTTCCATCTGACCTTTCTCTCTCTCTCTCTCCATCTCATCTAATTGTTTTCTAATTTGCTCAAAGTTTTTCTCCACTTTCTTCTTCCTGTCTGTTATTCTCTTCATGTCTTTATTTGTTCTATCTATTAGTTTGTCTGTGCTCAAACCCAGTTGTTGAAATGCATTCTCTCTCTCCTTCAAGTTCTTATTCACTTCTATCAGGATTTCTTTGAGTTTTCTGTATCCCTTTGCTCTGTTTTCTGTTTTATCTCCTGCCATCTCTGTTACTTCTTCCTCTACTGAATTAGCCTTCTCTTCATTCTCCTTCGCCTGTTTCTCTGTCTCCTGCATTTGGCTGTTGAGTGTTTCCTTCTGATTCTTCATTTCCTTAATCACTTCATCCAGTGTCTCAATAACCTTTGTCATTTCGTTCTGTTCTTCATCGTTCCTCTGTAAATCCTCTTTGAGCTTCTTTTCCAAATCCTCTTTTTTCTTGAGCTCTTCTCTTCTTAAACCTGGGGACACAGAAGCCATATTAATGAACAAATATTTCATTCACATGACAGACATTTTTTACAGAACTTATTGTCCAGTGGCAAAATAAAACTCCATCTATAAAAAAATTGATGAAGACTGTTTTCTGGCCTGACATCGTGTTGTTGCTTTGCAGTGTGTAGGGAAATTTTCTGCAAATAGATTTTTTGTATTCATGCGAACATGGACTTCTAAACTTTTTGTGCTCAATATTATTGTAACCATCAGCTTAAGAAACAGAAAATGTACATTGTGAGAAAAAAGTGGAATTTATACTTTGCTCACCCATTTTGTATTGTCTCTGTTTCCAGACAAGAAAGACGACTGCAGAGATAAACATGAAGCCAAACAACACGCTGAAGGTGATGGAAGGAGTGCAACCAGATTGAGTCATGAAGAAATCGTCTGAAATAATAAAAGGGACAAAAAGCACAAGGTCTGTGTTTGTGTTCCATGAGTTGAATGAATTATACGTGTTGTTATTGAATTTATTTCTACCTGGAACTTGGATGTGTGCCTCTCTGGTCTGGTTGATGTCCTTCTGTTGGACTCTACAGGTGAAGCTGTTGCTGTGTCTCTTCTCCACAGTCACTCTGCTGCTGACAGTATAGAGGTCATCAGGACCTCTGACTGTCTCTTGAGGTCCAGCAGAGAGGAGCTTTCCCTCACCGTCCAGCCAAAGCACCTCTGGCTCTGGGTGCCAGCCACTAGACTCACACTGCAACACCACACGTCCACTAAAGGCTCCATCAATCCCTGATAGTCTGACAACAGGTGAGGAGACAGCACCTGGTGATGAGAATGCATTTCAAACTTAACTTATTGATCCAAGCAAATATTTGACAGCATCCTTTCTACCTTGTCTGAATGAGATGAACATTTTAAAGTATTTTGTCCACAACGTTAGAACAGTTCTATATGTCGTACAGTTCTATATGTCGTACAGTGTTCTTCATTCACTCACCAACAAGAAGAGCAACAAAATACTCTTCACTCAGTTTAGGAATGAAGCATCTGTATGTCCCGCTATCAGAGATTTTCACGTTGGAGAGATTCAGCGAAAGGTCTCCACGCTTTAGTTTGTCAATGGAGAAGGATGCTCTTCCTTTGTAGGCCTCGTTTTGGTCACCCAGAAGCTCCTTACCGTCGTGCCACACATAGACAAATGAGGGATCAAGGTCAGGTCTCCCCCACTCAATTGTTTTGGAAACGGCATCCGTCGGAGGATCCAGCTGACATGGCAAAACAACGTCATCACCGACCATTACCGTGACTGACTGGGGTGGACCAGTCTGCTGCGACTCACCTGGGAAAAAGAATGTGTAAGTGAAATTATTTTTTAATATCACAGCTTCAGATGAAAAACAAGTGAGGGGCCTGTACTTCTAATGTATGGTAGAAAAACAGCATAATTTTTTCCGTAAGGTCACACAGAGGGGCACCTGAGCTGCTGAACTGCCTTTTGTATGGACCAAAGGCAAGTGTGGAAGCCTCTCGCCCTAAGGTCAAACCAGTTAATACACTTTTTTGAATACAGATTTAAAAAACTGTCACTTAGGCAGTCAGAATAAAAGGGGCAGGGGCATTTGCCACCCCTACTTTCGCCCTGTGCACACCACTGCCTTCATAGCACTTAAACATTTAACACTTAATGTATCGTATTTGATACATGAGTTTCTAAAATAACGTGCATTTTTAATGTATTTGGTGACTAATTTAACACTAACAGGTGTTTGAGAATTTGTGGTGAACGTAAATAATATATCTGAAAATCCCTAAATGACCATTGTAATGCATTTCATGATGCAATTTTATTATGCAAACCACAATGCCAAAAACACTGTTCTGATTATTGAATTTGATTTATTGAAGACTGAAATGTAATCTTGATTTATAGTGGAAATGAATGAGACTTTTATTGCCAAGTAGGTTCACACACACTAGGAATTTGTAGTGGTCTGATAGTGCATAACAGATCCAATTATGTGAAATCTAAAGATAATCATAGGGTTTTAATTAACAAATTAAATGTTTCAAAAACAATGAAAAATATTTGTTTCTTAAATTTTCATTGGTGTGCTCAGGAAAATGCCCAATGCATTTAATGGGATAAAGAAAATATTCCATTTACATTATATACATTTCTGATGATTATTTGATGTGTCAGACATGCAACTAATATGGTGTTACTTAATTGTTTGTGTTAAGTTACCTCCATATACATCCTTGTGTGTAAGGATAAGGAAGACGAAAAAAACATTGACACTTCTGGGAAATTTTTCGAAAGATAGAACATCCTTGGTCTGAATCATCCTTGAGTGCTAAAATACAAAATAACAGAGGAAATAATTATTAATAGAGAGTCAGGGGTATTTGAAGCAAGAACACTCTAACACTATTACTTCTACTGATTCCAATTTGTGAAAATTAATTTATTTCTGTAATTGTTACTGGGAATATATTCTGTATTGAGGGTACGATCATATCGCTTTTGCTGGCAAAACTAATGATTCAAAGCAAATATAGAAATAGAAATGACCACCTACACCATTTGATCACAAAAGATAATGCTAAAATCACCCGACTAGAGAAATACGCAGTCCGAATGGAGCTCAAAGTTTACGATCTAGCACAGGATTCAGTCTGCTTATGACTTAATAACTGCTTTCTATCAGTAAGTGAAGAAGGAAAATTAATGTGTTCTGAAAAATCTGCAATTTCACCAAATTGATTTCAAAAATCTCACATACCTGTTTTTGCAAGTCAAAGTGCCGCTCACCTTTTTGTAAACTGCACAATAAAAGTCCTCAGATAAAATGATTTGTACTTTGGAATGCCATGTATAATAAAACAAGGTGGGTTCACTTTTCACTATGCATGAGGACTTATATGATAATACAATGGGCTTTTCTGTTTAACACAAATTACATGTTTTAATTTAGTTAGATTTAAGAATATACTATAAATATTGACAATATATGTTTTATTTTATGCTTTACCAAAAATCTGCTATGCAACTCTGTTATATGAAATCCTTGAAGTTTACTATTAAGTAAAACACAAACTATAATAGTCATACACTGCAAGGAACACCAGATTTTATGTCAGGATTTGCAGATTGGTTATTGTATTATATTATAGAGAATGCTCACTGGTTAATATTTAATCTACCCTATAAAATTAAGTTGGACATCTGCTTACTTGTAGCAACGAGCACCTTATTTTATTGATTGGAATATGTTTTTCTTTCAAGAGGCCTATTAGTAGGGGAGCCAATTTATTTCTGTAGTTTTGAGCTGTTCTTTTTTGGATAAAAAAATATTATTATTTATCTTGAGTAAAAAAAAAGGTAAAATGAAATGTCTCCATTTTTCATCTTAATGTTTAGATATAGTAGAGCCTAATTTGCACCTTTTAAATTTGATTGCAATGCCAGGATCACTGGATTTGTTCGATACATTTCCCAGAAACTTCTCTTTTCAGGTTTGATTGTTTATTATTATTTTACAGATGTCCTAGTACCCTTTTATGTTTTTTTTCTCATAAACAGTTGAAAGTGGACCGTAATAGGTGTGTAACAAATGAACACTTCATGGTCTATTATTTCTGTCCTTGGAACTTGCAAAGTTTTACCCAGTAGTTTTAATATGCCAAGTAATATCTGAATTGAGACCTTGTAATATGATTGAATGAAAACAGTATTCTGTTTTTCTGATCAATGTCACCATAGTCAGCACTAGTCCTCCAAGGTGGGAAGCTCCTCATGTATGGTCAAGAGCTTGCTCTTTTCTGTGCATGGTATGGCCAATCTCTCATCAACGCTATTTTGAGTGTTATTGAAAATTAATCATTTCAAGTCCAGGGAAAGACCTGCAATGAAACAAAGGGTAAGAGGTCAATTTGCCAGAGGTTAAAGAAAAAGTTAAGGTTCAAAACATCAAATTGTAATTGTCAGAGTTCTCCAAAAGGCCTTTTTCGGTGAACAAAAAAAAGGCTTCACGTTTAGTTTTCCTTCAGCAATGGATGTACATATAGCCTTGAAAGTTGATGCAAAAAATTGATAGAGAAAATATTGACCTGCAGGAATTGGTTGATAATTTTTATTGTTGGATAAGTTAGATTGTCCCCGAGTCTAAACAAAGCTTGGTAGGCGCTGCTATCTTTCTCATTGCCTTTTAAGAAAAATTACAATTACAATCAGAATCAGGTTTATTGACAGTTACACACATGTCACGAGCTGGCTGAGGGTTCAGACAAACGGAGTGAGAATGCACAAAGTTATAGGTCAAAAATTAAAACTATTTATTACGAAACACAAGATAAAGCAATTAAGTGTAAAAAGTCCATTCTATCACACCGTCACTCACACTCAAGAAATCTGTTTTGCTCTGATGGCAACTTTCAAGAATATGAATTGAAAATTGTACGGAATTTATTATTACACCCTATGAATCATTATTTGGAGAATCCTTGCTCTGCAAGAAGTTGTAGTAGTAGTCTTGCTGTAGTTGTTAGATTAGATTATTTCAATTTCGGATTACATTGAGACATTAAACTGTAAATTGCAATACAATCCAGAAAAATGCGGGTGTTCTAAAACTTTTCAGTGGTAGTGTATACATGATCTATGTGTCGTTTTCATTGAAAGTGATGCTTCAAAGTGAGATCTGTCTCAATTTGATACATTTTGATTTTATTTGATAAACGTGTTTATAAATCTGCAACAGACTGGCGGGAAAACACTCGAAGTGAACACACCTTACTTTATGACAGAAGATGTTGGGTACAGGTTACTTTATTTGCAGACTTTGACCTGGAAACTTACTGCCTGTTGTTTTGAGGTGGAGCGACTTTGATGCACATGACAGGTATGTGAGCCTTTACAAATTCAATTATTTTATGTTGCCCATTATTTTGCGAGTGGTATTTTGCGAGTGGAATTTTTTTTATTAAAAAAAATGATATTTTTATAAAGATATTATTACATGATCAAATATTTATCTGCCTGTCCAACTCCATTTAAAAATCAATCAGACTCTACCAACCTTAATCTTTACGGTTACCATAAAATTAGCTTCCTCCATGTTATTGTAAATTCAAAACAAAATCTGAGTTTAAACATTCTTGCCATGCAGGTGGTTATGTTTTTGTGATATCAAATCAAAAACAATACTTTAAACTGTTGTGATGTCTTGATGTCTTCCTAGTGCCATGTTTTTTGTGTTTTATCATTCCAGCTGATCACTGAACAGTCATGAAATTTACCTTCACGTATGTTCTTGGAACTATCTTGGCTTTGTCTACATGGAAATGTAAGTCACAGCTCTTGATAGTTTATTTTATTCATAAAAAAATTGACAATCTTCTAAATTTCATTGTTAAATATACTTGAAAAACTACTGATACATCGTATAAAAATGGTTTGTGTCTCTGTTGAAAAGAGTATATGTCTTGCTGCTGTTTTTTTATATAGGCTATATAATAATTCACTCTGTTTTTCTAGAATGATTGCAATGTTGTCCTGTTGAATGACAGACCATTTCCGAATTGATGAGAAAATGGACCATAACAATAACCTGATGGAGAAACTCGACCCACAAACTACAATGGTAGAAGAAACAGGGAGTGGTTCAGGCTCCAAAAAAATTAAGCAGATAAATTACGGCACTGTCTGGGGGAGCTTTTAAATAGTTGAACCTTTAAACTTTCTCTTACACTTAGTTACGTGAATAAATATTTATATAAGTATGTGAACATCTAAATATATCCCTTTACAGTTTCCACCTATGATTAGTTTGTTAATATGAAGCAGCGTCTTTAGCAAATGCATGCAAGAGATATTTTAAAAAGAGCACTCCGCACTTCGCTGTGCTTCACGGCTCCCCTTTCTCTTTCCTCTTCTTTCATCACGATTATTTTTTTTTATATTTGTGTTGCATATTGTGAATAAATTGTAACATGATTATATAGGATTGTGCATAATTTTATTATCCACACTAAATACCACACTAAATACTTACTTGGATTAATTTTGACACTATTATGACAATGTTAAATAAAGATTTTTTGGAGAATTAAGACTGCTTTGTTTCACCCTTTTAGATTTCAAAAAAAGTGAACCTGGGGGATGAACCGATGTGTAAGTCACAGCTCTTGATAGTTCATTTTATTCATCAAACATTTGACACAAAATCTGCTAAATGTCATTGTTTCTGCTTTTGTACATAGGCCTATACAGTCAAGTGCGAAAGTTTGTGAACCCCTTGAACATTTTGGAATTTTATTTATTTTTACCATTATTAATTCATTTTTATCAATACCAGTATTTTTTATATGAAATAACAGATGTTTGTTTATGAATTCAACATTTTTCTTTTCCAGAAATCAATTGTTAAAACAGATAAAACAAATTATTTGACGAATGTTGTATGTGCAAAAGTTTGTGAACCCTGAGCTGCATTGCTTAAATCGAGCAGGTTGACACAATCAGGTGGGCCAAATTGGTTGATGAAATAGACCAATGTAATGAGAGATCTTTAGGAAAGAAATTGGGTGGCACTAGATAAAACAGAGATAAAACCAGGTCAGTTTAGGCTCACCAAAGTGAACCCATACAGGTCAGACATGCTAAAAGGGAAACAAATCTCAGAGGATCTCAGGAATAGAGTTTTGATGTTGCACATTTGTCTGGGGACAGTTATAAATTCATAAAAAAAAAATTTGAGCTCAATCGGTCCACCGTGAGGCAAATCATCTACAAATGGAGAGCTTTAAGAGTGACTTAACATCTGCCTAGAAGTGGACTTCCTTCAAAAATATCCTCAAGCGCCACAAGAAAAGTGATTTTTCAGGTAAAAGCCAACCCAAACATTACATCTGGAGATTTGCAGACAATTTGAAACCACCATTATTCACTTGGGAGAAGGTTCTCTAGGTGGTAGGCAGAATTGCATTTTTTCCCAAACATGGCAGTTTTGGTTATGACCAAACAGTTCAATTTTGGACTAATCTGTCCACAGAATAAGACTTCAGGTATCTCAAAGTGCTCTCAGGCAAAGTTGTGACAAGCAGTTTTGTTCTTTTTTGAGAGCAGAGGCTTCTTTAGCAACCCTCCCATGAAAGCCATTTTGACTGAGTTTTCTTCTTATTGTGGAACCATGCACATCTGTCCCAGATGCTGCAAGAGAGGTCTGCAAATCACTAGATGTAATGTTTGGGTTGGCTTTTAACTGAAAAATCACTTATCTTGTGACGCTTGTGGATATTTTTGAAGGAAGTCCACTTCTAGGCAGATGTTCAGTCACTCTTAAAGCTCTCCATTTGCAGATGATTTGCCTCACGGTGGACCGATGGAGCTCAAACTTTTTTTTAAATAATTTATAGCTGTCCCCAGACAAATGTGCAGCATCACAACTCTATTCCTGAGATCCTCAGAGATTTGTTTCCCTTTTAGCATGTCTGACCAGTATGGGTTCACTTTGGTGAGCCTAAACTGACCTGGTTTTATCTCTGTTGTATCTAGTGCCGCCCAATTTCTTCCCTAAAGATCTCTCACTACATTGGTCCATTTCATGACTCAATTTGGCCCATCTGATTGTGTTTACCTGCTCCATTTAAGCAATGCAGTTTAGGGTTCACAAACTTTTGATCATACAACAGTTGTCAAATAATTTGTTTTATCTGTTTTAACAATTTATTTCTGGGAAGGAAAAATGTTGAATTGATAAACAAACATCTGTTATTTCATATAAAAAATACTGGTATTGATAAAAATGAATTAATAATGGTAAAAATAAATAAAATTCCAAAATGTTCAAGGGGTTCACAAACTTTCGCACTTGACTGTATATCATAATTCACTGTTTTTAGTTTTCCTATTATGATTGCAATTTTGTCCTGGTGAATTGCAGACCATTGCAGAATTGATGAGAAAATGGACCATAACACTAACTGGACAGAGGAATGCGTCCCGCAACCCACAATGGTAGGAGAAAGAGGGTGTGGTTCAGGCTCCAAAGAATATTAAGCAGAGAAATTACGGCCCTGTCTGGGGGAGCTTTTAAATAGCGGAACCTTTAAACTTTTTCCTAAAATTAGATACTGTATGTGAATAAATATTTATAAAAGTGTGTGAACATCTTAATATATCCCTTTACAGTTTCCACCTAGGATTAGTTTGTTAATATGAAGCAGCGTCTTTAGCAAATGCATGCTGGAGATATTTCAAAAAGAGCGCTCCGCATTTCGCTGTGCTGCACGGCTCCCCATTCTCTTTGATTTTCTTTTGCCATAGACAATCAATCTATCAATCAGCCTTTCTGGCGCAAAAATCAGCAGAAGGGGCCCCGCTGTAGGATACAATGAGGGGAAACGCTGCTCTATTTAAAAAAAGTACCTTTTAAAAAGTAGGCAGCAAGTAGTGTTGATGACTGGTGTGTGTTGGTGTATGCGCGACAGAGCTCTGAACAAAGCAATATCACAGAGTGTTATGTTTAACATACATGGATTTATTTGTTATCACAATTGTAATTTGGCTACTTAAATGAAGTTCAGAGCAACGGTTTGTTAACAGATTTAAAAAAAAAAACAGAGATGCGGAGTATGGCAAGAGTCACAGAGGCAAACTGGGTCAGAAATGACATGTCTTAATACATGATTATTTTTTAAAAAACATCTTATGATAGTTATGATAAGTTAATGGTGTTTTCATGGCTGATCCAATCGTCTTGGGGGGGGGGGGGGTTGCTATTCATCCCTTCAATCGCTGATTAACGATCCAATGGCCAATCTGAACAAGCCTACTATTTATACATGCCTTTTAGATTGGGTAATTTCTTATTAATTATGGTATGAGCACAGTCAAAGAACAAACTACTTTTTGTCATGATCAGTTTTATTTATATTTGTTTTACATATTGTGAATATATTGTAACATGATTATGTTAACAATACATCTACTGATGCACAGGCTTGGACACATCATCAGTGTTGTATCCTGGAATCACTGGGTGTTTCGGGTCTTACAACAGACACCCTCCTCCAGGCGACCCGACCGAGGCTGATCAGACCCCGGTCTGTGTCCAAGCGGCATACTACTGCCCCCACTGCTCTCCCCTCTTCAACCAGAGCCATCTGGAGGCTTTTGCCGCTGCCTCCACGTTGTTTCCTATGTCTCTTCGTCGGTTTGCACCTGTTATTCCCAGTGTGCCATAGGCTTTGCTCAGGGAATGACTGGCGAACCCCCGACTGCCCACTTCCACTGGCATGCACCTGGTCTTCCACCTGTTTCTCCGACAATCCTCCACCAGCTCCTGGTACTTCTCCCTCTTTCTTTCTTGAGCCTCCTCCATCCTCTCCTCCCATGGAACTGTCAGCTCCAGCAAGACTAGTTGTTTTGTGGCCTCTGAGACCAAGATGATGTCAGGTCTCAATCTCGTCTGGGTGATGTGTGGTGGAATTTTCAGCTGCCTCTCCAGGTCAACTGTCATCACCCAGTCTCGGGCCGTGGGGAGCAAACCAGCAGATCGGTTTCTTGGAGTTTTCTCCGGCCTTTGTCCTTCCTTGACAAAGTGAATGGTCTTAGCCGTGGCTTGAGTGTGTCGACTGCCTTTGATCCCCTTGCCGATTGCTTCAGCGATGGACTTGAGGACCTGGTCGTGCCTCCATCGATACCGGCCCTCACCCAGCGCCTTGGAGCAACTGCTCAGGATGTGTTCCAGTGTCCCTATCTTTGAACACAGGGGGCATGCAGGTGTTTCTATTTTGCCCCATATGCACAGGTTGGATGGGCTCGGGAGGACATCATAGACCCCCTGAATCAAGAACTTGATCCTCTGGGGGTTCCACTGCCAGATATCCTTCCAGGTGACACGCCGCTCCATCGCCTGCTCCCACTTCATCCAGGCTCCCTGCTGCCGCATGGCCACTGCTCTGCTTGTTCGCTCTTCCTCCACTGAAGCTCGCACCTCCTCCTGCACCAACCTCTGCCTCTCCCTTCCGCTGGCAGAGTCATATCGGGCCGCTGCTCGGCTCCCAAGCCCGGCTCTGCCTTGCGCCACTGTTCCGAGGATGGCCTTGTGCTTCAGTCGAGTTTCTGCCTGCTGGACTGCGTCCGCTGCCCTCCACTTCCTCCCTGTCTTCACAACAATCCCTGCCCCCGACACTTTGGCGTCTCTGGATCCTGAGTACTGCAGATGTTCCCGTGCCCGTGCCACAATGAACTCCTCCCTGACTGAGCTGAAGGGAAGCCTGAGCTTATTGGTGTTCCCGTACAGCCCAATGTTACTTAGGCTGCGTGGCAATCCCAGCCATCTCCGTAAATAGCTGCTAACCCTTTGCTCAAATCCTTCCACCACAGTCATGGGGACCTCATAGATGAGCAGGGGCCAGAGGATTCTTGGGAGGATTCCATGCTGGTAGACCCAGGCCTTGAATTTTCCAGGGAGCCCAGACTTGTCCACTGTTCTTAACCAGCCTTCCAACTCAGCACTGGTTGCCTTGATGGAATCTCTGTCATTCAGACTGCAGTTGAAGACCTTTCCAAGGCTCTTCACCGGCTTCTCAGTGACAGACGGGATCTGGTGTTCTCCCAGCCTGAAGCGGAATTTGTCTGTGACCTTCCCCTTCTTGAGAACCAAGGACCTGGACTTTGCAGGTTTGAAGCTCATACGAGCCCACGCCATGATGCTCTCCAACCCCTGGAGGATCCACCTGGCTCCTGGTACAGCTGTTGTTGTCACTGTGAGATCATCCATGAAGGCTCTGATGGGAGGTTGCCTTACTCCAGACTTGCTGAGGGGACCTCTGCATTCTGGTTCCGCTGCCTTGACCAGCATGTTCATTGCTATGTAACATTGTGCATAATTTTATTATCCACACATCAGCTAAATACGTACTTGAATTAATTCTGATTATTGCCACTAGTCTGACATTGTTAAATAAAGATTTTTGGGGGAATTAAGTCTGCTTTGTTTCATCTTTTCAGATTTCAAGAATGAACCAGGAGGATAAATGGATTTTGAAACCAGGACCTGTAACATTCAGTCTTGACACTCTTCTCTTTCTTATCCTCATACACAGTTGTGGAGGTAACTTACACACTTGTACTCAACTCAGCATGGTTTTGGTTTTAATTAAATGTTAAGTGTATGTATTTGATAAAATGCCTTCAAAAATGTTATACTTTCTACATTGTGTTCCAATTAAATGAAAAGGGAAGGGAAGATATGATTTTTGCTTTTATGAATCTTAATTTACAGTCAGTAAAGCAGACATTTACAGATATGGCAGAAATAATATTAACAGATAGGCAACAGAAATTACATTTGTTGGAGAAGTGCATAACAGTAAAGGATTTGTTCTTGTATCATTACAGCAGATCTGGTTGCATCTATTTCCGCAGTTCCAGTTCAGTTCCAGTTCAGCCAAGATCATGTGATAATTCACATGATCTTGGCTGATCTAGCTTTTATTGTAGCCGTTTATGCCATGTATAAATGGAAACGTAAGTAACATTTCATATAAGTGTTGCGATATGCCCCCTGACTCATTTGCAGTTTCAAAACATGTCAATTGTAATAATACCTTTGATGACATTATTTAAAAATGTTTCGTTAAAGGCTGACTATGCAGTTTATGTCATGTAAAACAAAAGTATAGTCACACTAAAATAACCCCTGTAATGATCACTACTGCCCAACTATAATGTGTGGTGAGTTGTTTATTGAATGTCACAAGACAAGGGTTTATATCCTCCTCAAGAGGTAAATTTGTCCCCTTGAAAAAAGTATTAAAGACAACTCCCTCCCCCAAAAAAGGTTAA
Organism: Hyperoplus immaculatus; assembly: GCA_949357725.1. NCBI lineage: Eukaryota > Metazoa > Chordata > Actinopteri > Uranoscopiformes > Ammodytidae > Hyperoplus > Hyperoplus immaculatus. The sequence continues at coordinate 584,725 of OX442371.1, forward strand.
AAAATAACAGTCCAGGGGGTCATAACAAAAATATATTCTTTACTAACTATATTTTCCCCAAATATTTCAGATCCCCTATAGTGGACAATCTACCATCTTAACTTTACCAATCCCTGGCTGGTATTGCAGTGGCTTCTGACAAGCCTCACCCATGGCAATGCAGACAGTGAAGTAATACGTATTTAAAACTTAACTTGTTAAGCCCAATAAACCTTCAGGTTTCTGAATTTGCCTTCAACTGCCTTGCCTAACATTAGCAAACCGTTATGTAAAGTAATATAATATGTCATGAGCAGTGAGACATGATTCCTAAAAAAAGCATCCCTATACATGTTTTCAGAAAGTTTTAACCATTACAGGACAATTAATATTTTAAATCAATACAGAATAACTGGGAGCGTTAATGCATTGTATTGTATTATATTTGTGTCACCGGGCACCTGAATGTTTTCCTTATAAATTAAATTCAGGGCATTAGTTTAAATAAATAAATATTATAGATGCAATGTTCTACTACTCTATCTATCTACATTAATTGTTATGTCTGCCTCCTCAGTCTGCAATCCAAAGCAATTGATTTCTGTCGGTGCAGGTGGTCTGGCCATTTGTGTTGTGGCTGTTGGTGTTTTTGGATCCTTCGCTGTCAAGTATGTATTGACACGTAAGTCACAGCTTGTTGGTAGTTACAACATTAACATATCTCACTGCAACATACCCAGTGTTAAGTATGAACAAGTTACTCATTCTGCTTCAAAAGATCCAGGCCTTGACACGATTGCTTCTCGCCAATATTCACCATGTTTTAATACACGCGGGGTTTGGATCAAATTAAATTGTTTATGAATATTCTCATTCGGCTAATTTGCGGCAAACATTCCACTTCCACATAGACCAAAGCAAAAACTTTGCCAAAATGTTTTAATGTTTGTTGCACACATGGACGTATTGGGTCGAGGGGAACAGTCTCATCTACACTGACGTCAGGACGCTGTCTATGCTACAACAATAACTACTTATTAGCATCCGTACTGTATTGAAGCTCACCTCTTTCAAACATGCCAGGGCAACAAATTGTACCCTGCTTAATCACGGAACTGAGCACTCACACTGGTCAAACAAACTAGGCTTTAGCCTTCAATCGTGATTGGGACCGGTACGAATGCCTTGTGTGAGAATGCTTTGTCTCCATTAATGGTTCAAAGGATAAAAGCAAGCATATAGGCCTATCTACAAAATAAGATTTGTATTTTTAATAGATTGATATATGTTATTTATGTGTTAATCCAGAAAAGCCCATTGAATTATCATACAAGCCCTCGTGTATAATTAAAAGTGAACACACCTTATTTTATTATAGGTGGCAATTCCAAAGTACAAATCGTTTTATCTGAAGTCTTTGACTGCATTTTACTAAAAGGTGAGCGAGACTTTGCTGTACAAATAACAGGTATGTGAGATTTTCAAAATATATTTTTGGGATTTTATTAATTTATAAACAGACTGGATGCTGTACTAGATCAGAAACTTTAAGTTCCTTTCAGACTGTGTTTATTTCTATAGGGGAGGTAGGTTGATTATAGCATAGTTTCAATGGTTAAAGATTTTAATCCCATCTGAATTGTGATGGCAGATCATTTCTTTAAAAAACCCTTTCAAAGCAAATGTATTCAAAATAACTAAATGCGTTACCGCTGCTATGCTTAACAACAAACAAAACTCAAATAATGTGAAAGTAAAACAGTGAAGAAATATGTTGTTTAGTTTTTAGTCAGAATTTCCTTTGAATGATTCATTTTGGCAGCTTAAGTTTCCAAAATGATGACGTGATATGATTACATCATCAATGCACTTACACAGACAGCTCATAAGATATATTTATAATGATGGGATATTAATTATAGTGAAAAATACATGTTGGCAAATTTGCGCCATTAAAATAAATAAAGGATAAAAAGGTTTCTGCTTCAAATGCATTTTTCTCTTCTTAACATTATTTCCTCTATGTCTTTGAATTTTTTTAGCACTTCAGGATAATTCACATCATGGTTAGACTTTCTTTTAAAACTCTTCTCAGAAGCCTCTGCATTTTAGCCATCTTCCTCCTCCTAACACACTTTTATGGAGGTAACTTGCGCACTAACAATTAAGTTGCACCATGGTTTGTGCTTAACTCTATATATATATATAGTTTATCGTATATTTCAAGTAAGAAACTGATTGTAGATTGTTCAGGAAGAATAAATGGGTGCTAGTGCCCCAATGCATTGTTTTTTTCTCATGCAGTTCATCAAAAGACTGATGCGTGATCTAAATCAGTGAACGTGTGCCTTATCTTATCTAGAGGAACAAAGTCCATGTTTGATTTCATGACATTGACCGATAGTAGCAGAGAGCTCTCTTCCACGCCAACCTGTAAAAATAGCAAAAAGAAGGAGGGTGCTGGGAAAGGTCCTAGTCATTTTGTCTTTTTACTTTTGAGTAAAACAAAACTGACATTTTCACACACAACATTTTGGTTCTTGTTGCCAATAGTATGAAATAATCTTCATAAACTATATTTCCAAGGTGTTAGAAAAGTCATGTTCTTCCAGCAAAATTGTAGCTGTTTATTCAGCTTTATGGCATCAATAAACCAATAAAAACCTAGCACATGCTCTTAGATCTACACACTCCATTTTGTAAAAAGCTCTATTTTGATTCTGTTGTTTGTCTGGATGGAAGGCTGGGACAAGAGAGATAATGATATGTGGACATTTTTACCCCTTAGTGTTGTTGTTTAACATCACTTCTGCACTTTTTTTGATTGGTGATTTTGTCTGATTACACTTTTCAGTGGAAACTACGATTATAAATGTCTGCTCTTACTCACTCTTAGGCGCTGCCTCCTCAGCAGGTGATATTCAAGATAATAGGGGCAAATGCGATTCCTCTGATCTCTGGATTCCCTTGGTTTCTGCCGCTGCTGGTCTGACTGTTGGTGTTTTGGGGACTACCTTCATTACATACCGGTTATGGAAACGTAAGTCCCTGTTTGTTGATTGTTACAGAATAAACATATGTCACTGGTACCAACCCAATTTAACCTATACATATACTGTATATATTAAATGTTTTTTTTAACTAACTTTAATGTTGTGTGTAGTTGAAACAATCCAAAACATACTATATTTCAAATGTCCTACAATGGTATAAAAAGCTGTCCGGGAAGCAAATGGTGTGACAGCCTGATTGACAGGCTTCCAGGAAGTGATTAGTGGAATGTCCAACACCCACGATGGCTGATCTCCTCAGCTATATAAGCTGTAGGAGTCAGCCACATGCTCTCTATCATCTTTGGTCTATGGTTTACTTTGGTTTTGGTTTAGCTTTGCTTTTTACTGAACATACACTACATTCTCCACTCAAACATACACAGCACTCATTACTGACTTTCTTCAATTGTATTGTGCTGTGATGATTTGTAGATGTTTTGTGTTTCGTCCCAGTATCTCAGTTGAAAAAAAAATATCTATCTTTCTATGTGATGAACTAGGTGACACAACAAGGCGGGGTTCCACAGGAGGAGAGCCGCAGCATGTGGAGGAAAGAAGGGAAGATCAGCAGAGGCAAATTGAATCACTTAAAAAAAAAATTGAAAAGGTGGCAGAAAAAAATGCTCAGTTGATTTTTACACTGGAGAAGGAGAAACAGAGAGATCCACTCAAAGGTCTGAATACACTGACGAAGGTGAAGACTGAACTGGAGAATAAGAAACATCAACTCAAAGGAAAACTGACGGATGTGGTCAAAGAGTTAGGGGAGATCAAGAAGAAGCTTGAGGAGAGGGAAATAACAATGAGAGATAAGGAAAACCTGTTTCAGACTAAGACACAATTAGACCTGACAAAAAGGAATTTTGATATACAGATGCTGGACATAAATACACTGCTGGATCTAATAGAGATTTAGCTCGTCCGAATAAAGAGGAAGAGGGATGTTCCAACTTGGTCAGATGGGGCTAAAGGCAAAATAAATAAAGATACAATTTCAAATGAATTATGAATATGGTTCATGATCTACCAATGTTTTACAAATAATACATCAGTCAAATTAGAATTTTGACAGTGTGAAAAGAGGATTTATTATGACTACTTGCAGCTGAACAACAAGCTTACCATTTCTAATGCAGGTATGAGCAGTGTTGGGAACGTTACTTTAAAAAAGTAATTAGTTATAGTTACTCACTACTTGTTCCAAAAAGTAACTGAGTTAGTAACTGAATTACTTTATAATAGAAGTAACTAGTTACCAGGGAAAGTAACTATTTGCGTTAGCCAATACTGTAAAAAGAAAAAAGTTGCTATATGTCAACAAATTTGGATTTTACTGAGCAGTTTTCACAAGTCAGTTGAAATGAGTAGAACAGACAGGTAGGCCTACTTGTAGGCTAGGCCTACATAACCTTCAATATTTATTGCCCATCAACAGACAGCAAGAGGTTTATCCTGCACTTCAAGAAGGCCTAGCCTATTTTGTTCTCAACAAAAGTAGTAGAGGAAACTGCTGAATGTACCGTGCTGATCTGCTATATCACTGGATTCACTTCAGGGGTGTCGGCTAAAACACCACTTAAGGCCAAAAACGTCAGACTATGAAGCATGAAAGAATGAGAGGAGGAGTAAGGATTTTTCCTATTTATTTCCTTCTTTAACATGCACAGCAGCATACAGATCCCAGGAAAAGAACAATAGCAATATTCGGCTCGTGATGACACGCTAAACAGCTGTTGCAACCGGCGAATCGCGACCGTTTAATAACGTGCATAAATTATATTTTATAGAGATCAGGAAACTCCATGCACTTTCTCACAAGGGCGATGCAAACAAACTCAGGGAGAGCACGTTTCAACCGTGGATTGATAGGTGGTTACTGCGGCAACGTGCACGCTCACACAGCAGAGAGAGAAAGAAAAAGAAACTTCACTAAACAGGCGCTCCGGCTGACTGACGTGACGGCGCTAACTGACAGTTATAATGTCATCCACACTGACTAAAACACAACTTAAAACACTCACTAGCAGTTTGTGTAGTATGGAGCCAGGGGTGCGTTCGGATTAGGCTACACTGTTTATTCAATCAATAGTAACGCACTGCATTTAACGTTCAGTAAAGATAACGGCGTTGTAACGACGGAAAAAGTAATTAGATTACCCCGTTACCAAAAAAAAGAGCGGCGTTACCTAACGCCGTTATTTTAAACGGCGTTATTCCCAACACTGGGTCTGAGGTTAATTTGATTTAATTGATTGATTGCAGACATTGTGTAAACAAAATGCATGAGAATTAACATTAAAACATCTTTGAATGTGTATAAAAATGTCAAAGACATAAGAGCTTAGCTGCTTGGTGATTTGCTTGTAATTTGATGGCATCAAAGTTTAATAACGCTACTGTTTTTTATCATATTGTGTAGATTTCTGGAAATAAAATATAAAAAGATTGTGAAAATTGTTTTTTTTTGCATTTTGAGATTGTGTTACTACTTTCTATTGTAAACAACATGAAGAAAAACGGACAACTTGACTATCGTTGTGTTTTTGTATGGAAGGTAGGCATGGGTTTGTTATGACCAAAATAATTGTGATTAATCATATTATTAATTATATAATATTATTATTACTATGAATATAATGTGAACAGGGAGACCTGTTCACATTCCCAGGTTTCCATCAACATACCATACCATAACTATCTGGAGCAATTTGGGGTTCAGTGTCTTGCTCGGGGACCATTAAAGTGGCGGGGAAGCGGGGTATCGAACCATCGACCCTGCAATCGAGTGGACAACTTCTTTTCAACTGCCTTGCTCAAAGTTTTTAATGATCTTCTTTTAGCCGCTGACTCAGGTAGCCCTGCAGTCCTGATCCTTTTAGACCTTTCAGCTGCCTTCGACACAGTGGATCATGCAATCCTCCTGCAGCGCCTTAAAAATCATGTTGGCATCACTGGCTCCGCCCTCCGCTGGCTCTCGTCCTACCTCACTGACCGAAGTTTTTCGGTGCAGTTGGGTGACATTTATTCTGATACAGCCCCTCTGACCTGTGGAGTCCCCCAAGGCTCCATCCTTGGCCCCATTCTATTCCTCTTGTACATGTTGCCCCTTGGTGGCATTATCCAAAATCATAAAATCTCCTTCCACTTTTATGCAGACGATGTCCAAATTTATCTTCCATTAAAATCCACTAGCAACGATCCAATACAAGTATTTTTAAACTGCCTGGGTGATGTTAAGGCTTGGATGAACAACAACTTCCTTAAATTAAATGACTCAAAGACAGAGATCATCCTGTTTAAAGGCAACACCTCATCCACAGCCTGCACAGCCAACATCCTCAGCCCCTTGGGTCCTAATATTCATACTCATGGTAGGAATTTAGGTTTTATCTTCGACCAGAATTTTAAACTGGATAAACAGATCAGCACTGTTGTCAAAGCCAGCTTTTTCCAGCTCCGCCTCCTGGCCAAAATCAAACCATATCTTTTTAAATCCGATCTAGAAACAGCTACACATGCCTTCATCACATCCAAATTAGATTACTGTAACTCCTTATATTTCGGCCTGGATCACTCCTCCCTCAGTCGTCTCCAACTAGTACAGAATTCAGCCGCTCGTCTTCTCTCCGGCAAGAAAAAACACGACCACATCACACCCGTTTTAGCCTCACTTCACTGGCTGCCTGTCAGCTTCAGAATCGATTTTAAACTTCTCTTAATTGTCTTTAAAGCCCTGAATGGCCTGGCCCCCCCTTACCTCAGTGAGCTCCTACAGCTGCATACCCCTTCCAGATCCCTACGTTCCTCCGACCAACTGCTGCTCAAGGTTCCGAAAACCAGACTTAAGACCCGAGGTGATAGGGCCTTTGCCGCAGCTGCCCCCAGACTTTGGAACAACCTCCCCATCCACATTAAATCATTACAGTCTGTTGACATTTTCAAATCGTCACTGAAAACACACCTCTTCTCCCTGGCATTCCCCCCTTGATTATGGCATATTTTCTGACTTTCTTATTGATATTTCTATTTCATTTTTAAATTGAGTTTTTAATGATTTTATGCGTGTTTTTCTTTTTTCCCCCGGTGTGATTTTGTCTCTGTCTTGCCTATGTTTTTATCTTACTCTGCCTGTACAGCACTTTGGTCGGCTGCTGTCGTTTTAAATGTGCTTTATAAATAAACTTGACTTGACTTGACTTGACTTTTTGTGGACAATTTCCTCATGCATAATAAAAAGTAAACACACCTTATTTTATATACGTGGCCATTCCAAAGTACCAATCATTTTATCTGAGGACTTAGAGTGTGCAGTTTACTAAAAGGTGCGCAACACTTTGACGTCGAAACAGGTATGTGAGATCTTCAACATCTATGTTTGTGAATTGCAAATATTGAAGAAACCAAATTTTTAAACATATCTACAAATATGATAGAAAGCAGTTCTTCCTTGATAAGGAGACTGAATGCTGTACTAGATCAGTGACCGAAAGCTCCAATCAGACTGCATTTATTTCTCTACGGGAGGTTGTGTTACTTAAGCATTTCAGTATTTTAGATGTTTAGTGACTTTAGTCCCGTCCAGATAATGTATGTGTATAATTTCTATCAAACCTGATTTCCTTTAATTATGTGTGTACTGTGAGGGAGCTGTATATAAGGTCTGGATGATAAGGTTGAGTGCAATGGCACAACATGACTAGGAATAGTTCTCTAATATTTAGCCAACAATTACATAGAAAATGTATTCAAATCATTTAATTTCATGCTTTTCAGTGCAGGGTACTGTTCTGCTGCTATGAGACAAAATTTAAAAAGGTCAAACCGAGCATCAGAATGGGGAAGAAAGGGGGTTTAAGTGACTTTGAACATGGCATGGTTGATGGTGCATTGCAGGATGGATCTATGCTTTCATGTTGTTTACGCCAAATTTTGACCCTACCATCTGAATGTCGCTACTGAAATTGAGACTCATCAGACCAGGAAAGATTTTTCCAATCTTATATTGTCAAATTTTGGTGAGCCTGTGTGAATTGTAGCCTCAGTTTCCTGTCCTTAGCTGACAGGAGTGTTACACGGTGGGGTCTTCTGCTGCTGTAGACCATCTGCTTCAAGGTTGGAAGTGTTGTGCGTTCAGAGATGGTATTCTGCATACCTTGGTTTTCACAAGCGGTTATTTGAGTAACTGTAGTCTTTCTGTCATCAGAAACCAGTCTGACCTTTATCCTCTGACCTCTGACATCAACAAGGCATTTTCGTCCACACAACTGCGGCTCACTGGCCGCGCGTCCACCCAAGAATCGGCGGCGGGCGTTTCCCGCGGCGCGTAGCCGCGCCTCATCGAAACGCGTGAATCGAAGGTGCTACCATTTGCAGCGCGGCCAACATATGCGGCGAACGCAGAAGATGAAAATATTTATCTTTTTGGCGTCGCCGCGCCGCGATGGCCAATCAGCGTTGAGATTGCCCGGTGGTCTGCAAGCCGAGGTGGGCGTGTGGAGTGAGGACATTGTGCTTCCAATACATTCTGCAAATATGTGTATTTTGCATCTGTTTAGCTGTTGGTTGTACTTTAGCCAATGTAGCGCCGGTTAGCATAGTGAAACTCACCCAGCTGTGTGCTGTTCCGGAGGATAATATGAACCCAAACTTGACGGCAGTGTCCGTGTGGAATTCCAATATAGTACAGCGAAGCACCGGTGTTGTCCTCCGCCAGGCCGCACACTTTCACTTTCAGGTAGGCTGATGTCTGCCTTTATTTTTGCTGCTGAGCACACACTGCTGTTGTTAATGTGTTTAGTATGTTGCTGAATTGCTGTTAATGTGTGTGTATTTGCGATCGGGGTGCGTCTTCATGCTGTTTCAATGCTATTTGTGACATGACTGCCGCTGGTTACACAGTACCTACATCTGTATTTTTTGGCACAGCTGGACCATGTTGTTGTTGTTGTTGCACCGTAAGTGTGATGGGTCTGATCTCAGAAACGGCGTCGGCGACAGGAATATATGGCCCAATTTGATCAAGCGGCGAGCAACTTGCATTCACGCGGCCAACCGCCGCAGGGGGCAAGTGCGGTGTGTTCGCAGCTTTATGTGTTAACAAGAAATTGAACTGGTGTACCTAATGAAGTGGCCGGTGAGTGTATATTTTGTGGTTAAGTTTCTAGTCATTTGGTTTTGATGACATGATATGATCGTGATATAATAAGAAAATATTGAATTATCGGATATTACCAGTTTGAATTATAGAAAAATTTGCAACATTAGAAATATTTCAATTAGGGCTGTCAAAATTAACACATTAATGCAGACACACACACACACAAACAGCGTGGACTGCAATCAAGATGTATTCAAGAATGCCTAACCTATGGATTCACCAAATAAATGCCATTATATAGCCTATATTTGCTCAAAATATAAAAAGGTTTTTGTTTCAAATACCGTTATGTCTTGTTATAATTATATCCTCTATGTTTTTATTTTATTTAGGCACTCCAAGATGATTCACACCAGGGATGGACTATCTTTTAAAACTATTTCCAGAAGCATCAGTGTTTTGGGGTACCAGCACGTTGTCGTCTTCCTTCTCCTAACACACAAAGGTAATTTACACACAAAAACTTAGGTAACACCATGATTTGTGCTTAACTCTCATCCTACTAACATATTCAACATACATGAAGGGTACCTGGAGATCCCAAGCAGAAACTACTGAAAGAAACAACCATCATAGCAACATGTGAACTTTTTTTTCTTGGAACATTATTATGTATATAATGAATTTAATCTGTAAAAAATTACAGATTATTATTTGAAAAATTATATTTTATTTTGCATATTGTGTCAAATTAAAAATATATATACTTTTCTTTCATTCAAATTGTAATTTCAGTCAACATTATTTCTGTTATATTTATATGCTAGAACAAGTAATTTTTACCCCTTTTTCAAAACAATAAAATATACCAAAGTCATTCAAACTTCTAACACTCATTGTATTTCTTTCTATTAATACACAATGAGATAGGGCCCTTGGTCTCAGTATGACCCCCTGTTAAAATAAAGATTAAAGAAATGCAATATAACTTGAGATGTTTTATTGGTAACTCAATAAATAGTTCCATTTAAATATTAACCCTTGTGCCCTCCTTGACCATTGTATGGTCAATTGAGTTTAATCCGTTGCGTTCATTTTGGCTGTGAGCATTCCACAGACTTTATATTAAGTCGAGATGTGTAGTTTTTATTGAAATTCTATTTCTAATGAATTTGGATTTTTGACACCTTTCTACACTGTGATTAAAAAACAACTACGTCAAGACCCCCTTGACCAACATTTGGTCCATTGTTTTCTATTCAAAACTAATTTTTGTTAATTTTAATTAAGATTATTCTCAATGCTATCACCGATGCCATCATAAAGGTGCACGGACGTGCACCTATGCATTTGTGCATGTGAGCCCCTGCCTTTTCTTTTTCATTTGAAGTGACGTCCTGATGGGACACTTCCATGTTCTCTATCTATCTTTTTATATATGTGTGTGTGTGTGTGTGTGTGTGTGTATATATATTAGGGATGCACCGAAATGAAAATTCTTGGCCGAAAACTTATTGCCTTCTTTTATTTTTTGCAGTGCAGTGCAGGTTGAGTTGCCCTAAAAAAAAAAAGCTGCACCACAGCTCCCACCGTAATGTTCAGACTTCAGAATTTGCTTCAAAGCCCTGTTCATAACAATGAGAGGCTTTAAACGATGTCCATGCTTAGGAGGTGATTGTAACTTTTTCGTCTGTAGACTGAAACTAACGGGGGGAGGCGGCTCGCTGTATTCAGGCTCCAGAAATGCAATCAGATCGTAGGAGCCTTTTCCCCCAACAGCGCTAACGGACAGGATATCTCCGGTTATCATTTTAGCTGTCAAACTAAAGTTTTTTGCGGCCCTCACCGGCGAGGTGTCACTGTGAATGACACCGTTACCAACTGTCACACTGTCACAGAGTTTCACCGGGCTTTTGTGTTTCTATGGTGATTAAACATCAGTCTTGGACGAGCGTTTTAACTTTATGCTGCATAAAGCATTGCACTGTCTGCGCCGTGTTTCATCCATTTTGAAAAAATGCTCCCACACTGGACTCTGACATTTTCATGCACGCACCAAACTGCTCCTGCTGCGCGCTCACAAAGAGACGTGGACTCGCATACACGGTTACGTCTCTCTTTACTGCCATTTCCTGGTTTACAAGCGCGCAGCTCTTTATAAAAACATATTTCCTTCGTGTCATTTAGTTCGCCAATTTTCGGTATTGTTGTTCGGCTTTTTAACTGTTTATATATATATATACATATATATATATATATATATATATATATATATATATATATATATATATATATATATATATATATATGTATATGTATATATATATGTATATATATGCATATATGTATATATATGCATATATGCATATATATATATATATATATATATATATATATATATATATACATATATATATATATACATATATATATATACATATATATATATATATATACATATATATATATATATATATATATACATATATATATATATATATATATATACATATATATGTATATATATATATATATATATATATATATATATGCATATATATATATATATATGCATATATATACATATATATATATATATATATATACATATATGCATATATATACATATATATATATATATATATATATATATATATATATATATACATATATATATATATATATATATATATGTATATATATATGTATATATATATATATATATATATATATATATATATATATATGTATATATATATATATATATACATATATATATATATATATATATATATATGTGTATATATATATATATATGTATATATATATATGTGTATATATATATATATATATATATGTATATATATATATGTGTATATATATATATATATGTATATATATATATATATATATGTATATATATATATGCATATGTATATGCATATGCATATATGGTGGCAAAGGGTTCCAGTTCCATTAGCTCAGTACTGTATTTAATATATATAAAGGCAAGGCAAGGCAAGTTTATTTATATAGCACAATTCAAACACAAGGCCATATATATAAATTATGCCACCCCGTCATCTCATGAGTTTTACAAGTCATAGATGCTGTTAAGGATACAACAACAGCTGAGACAAAACATTTAGTAATTTGGTCGTTGTGTAAGCACAAAATGTAGAAGGTCAAATAAATCAAAGGATATTAAGGGTATGGACATTTTTGCGGAATTGAAACACAAAACAGACAAAAACAAACAAAACCATCAGCAACAGTGCATGCATGTTCAACCGCAGAATCAAAGAGCTACTTTTTTCCCCAGGTGAATCACAGCAGATTGGTCCATCTCGGTCAGTGATGGTTATGGTCGGTGATGACGTTGTTCTACCATGTCAATTGGAACCTCCCACGGATGCTTTTTCCACAACAGTTGAGTGGGGGAGACTTGACCTGGACCCCAGATTTGTCTGTGTGTGGCTTGAAGGCCACGAGCTGCTGGCTCAGCAGAACGAGGCCTACAAAGGAAGATCATCATTCTCTATTGACAAACTGAAGCACGGAGACCTTTCCCTCAAACTTTCCAACGCAAAAATCTCTGATAACGGGACATACAGATGCTTCATTCCAAAACTAAGTGAAAAGTATTTTGTTGAGCTTCTGGTTGGTGAGTAAATTAAATAAACTTTACGACATATAGAACTGTAGTAACTAAGTGGACAAAGTCCTTAACCCTCATCCTAACGACTGGGGTTATTTTGATCCTGGAGGTAAACTTTTGTCATATCTCACAGGTGCTTAATTCTATCTTAAATTTTTCTTGACTTTGTCAATCAATTTCTCCCCTCATGTAATTGTTTTCTAACTCCCTTTTAATTTGTGCTTTTTAAAAATAAAAATGTATCAAGGTCAATTTGACCCCAGTTAAAATCGACCAATTCTGCCTATGCAGTTTTAATAGATGGAATAGATTTAACTATTGATTTATAAATGTAAAGGCTCACACACTATCAAGGAAAAAAACAGACATCTTGGAAGTATAAATATATATATATACATGAAAGTGTATATGCATCAAATATATCATGTAGACAATGATGTAATGATTGAAGTAGAAAGTATGCTGTACAATATTTGGGGCTGGGACCAATAATTTCAGTCTGAAATGTCTCCTCATCACCAGGTGCTGCCTCCTCACCTGTTGTCAGATTAGCAGGGACTGATGGAGCCTTCAGTGGACGTGTGGTTTTACAGTGTGAGTCTGGAGGCTGGTATCCAGAGCCTGAGGTGCTTTTGCTGGACAGTGACGGAAAGCTCCTTTCTGCTGGACCTCCAGAGACAGTCAGAGGTCCTGATGACCTCTATACTGTCAGCAGCAGAGTGACTGTGGAGAAGAAACACAGCAACAACTTCACCTGCAGAGTCCAACAGAAGGACATCAACCAGACCAGAGAGACACACATCCATGTTCCAGGTAGAAATCAAATCTAAAACAACACGTTTCGGTTTTCAACTCATGAAACACACAAACACACACACACATACTCTCTCACTCTCTCTCTCTCTCTCTCTCTCTCTCTCTCTCTCTCTCTCTCTCTCTCTCTCTCTCTCTCTCTCACACACACACACATACCTTATGCTTTTTGTCTCTTTTAATATTTCAGATGATTTCTTCATGACTCAATCTGGTTGCACTCCTTCCATCACCTTCAGCGTGTTGTTTGGCTTCATGTTTATTTCTGCAGTGGTCCTTCTTGCCTGGAAACGGAGACAGAAAAACATCGGTGAGAAAATAAAACTACCAACTCTGTTATTGTGCAGACCCAAGGCCAAAACGCAAATATTGTCCTACATTTTTTTTAAATATCCGTATGCATGTGGAAATGGCAAAAGATAACCCAATCTTAAATTTCTATTGCTTATTCTTCAAAGTACAGTAGCTCTCGATGGTGACTTTTTCATTGCCAGTGGAAAAAAAGAAAAGTTTATTTTGCTGTTTCATTGATTACAGTAAGGCATTTGACACAGTCTGGAGAGATGCACTCTGGCATAAGCTCTTACAAATAGGTATTCAGGGTAAATTCCTTAATGTAGTTATCAATATGTATAAAAATATAAAATCATGTGTATATGTTAATGGCGCTAATTCTGAGTTTTTTGCAAGTTTAACAGGAGTTAGACAGGGTGAAAACTTATCACCACTGCTGTTTGCCCTCTTCATTAATGATTTAGAGGATTATCTATTAGAAAAAGGTTGTGAGCCCATTACTTTTGATGATGCTGTGTTAGACAATTTTATACAACTAATGGCACTGATGTACGCTGACGATACTATTATCATGTCTACAACTAAGAGAGGGTTACAGAAAGCTATAAATCATATGTGTGACTTCTGTGAGAAATGGAAACTAAAAGTTAATAGCGCTAAAACTAAAGTTACAGTTTTTGGATTTAGGAGAGCGGATACTAGTAAACTACAGATTGTGTGCAATGGTCAAAGTCTAGAGACTGTACATTGTTTTAGATATCTTGGTGTCATCATGAGTTATAATGGCTCATTTAAAACTGCTATTGAGGAACTGCATAAGCAAGCATTGCGCGCAATGTTTGCTTTACTCAACAAATGCAGAAAGCTTCAGCTTGCTGTAGATGTCACTCTGGACCTTTTTGACAAATTGGTTACTCCAGTTATGTTGTATGCATGTGAAGTGTGGGGGTTTGAAAAACTACATCTATTAGAAAAACTACATCTCAAATTTCTAAAGTACATCTTAAAAGTTAAAATGACAACCTGCAGTCATATGGTGTATGGGGAACTTGGGCGGTACCCACTCTGTGTTACAGTTAAAAAAAGAATAATTGGATATTGGGGGAGACTGCTAGAAAGTAAAGACAGTAAACTTAGTAAAATCATGTACAATCAGCTGCACAGCCTGCATAGCAGCGGTGTGTATGCATCACCCTGGGTATCACAGGTGAAACAGATACTGGATGACTGCGGGTTGTCATACATCTGGATAACACAAAAATACAACAACATTAACTGGCTGAAAAGAACTGTTGAGCGGAGGTTAAAAGATCAATTCATTCAGAAATGGGAGAGCGAGCTTACAAGCATGACTTCCTGTGACTTATACATAGAATTTAAACAAGAGTTTAAACTAGAAAAATATCTGTTATATGAAAATCAAAAGTCCAGACAGGCCATCTGCAATTTGAGAACCAATAACACCCGCATACCTAAAGTCACAGGAAGATACAAAGGGCTGGAAAGAAATCAAAGAATATGCAACCTCTGTGATTTTAATTGTGTTGGAGATGAATATCATGTACTTTTTGAGTGTAAAAATGTGGATGTAATGTATTTTAGAAAAAATTACCTGCCAAATTATTATGTTTATTTTCCATCCATGACCAAATTGATTTCGCTTTTGAGGGCAAGTAGGCCAGGGGTTATTGTTAAAACAGGTGCCTTTTTGAGAAATGTTTTGCCATTGTTTAAGTGATGTTTTTGTTTTGTTTTTGTTTTGTTTTTCCTTGCCGTGCACCATTGTTTTGTTTTGTAATGATTTCAGTTGAATTGTGTGCTCCATGCCATGTGCTATGGCCGTGAGCCGTAATAAATAAATTAAAAATGAAATTAAAAGAACAGTTTTTTTGTTTTTGCTTGAACACAAAATGGTCAGTAATGCTTCTGTGTCCCCAGGTGTAAGAAGAGAAGAACTCAAGAAAAAAGGGGATTTGGAAAAGAAGCTCAAAGAGGATTTACAGAGGAACGATGAAGAACAGAAGGAAATGACGAAGGTTATTGAGACACTGGAGGAAGTGATTAAGGAAATGAAGAATCAGAAGGAAACACTCAATGGCCAAATGCAGCAAACAGAGAAACAGGTGAAGGAGAATGAAGAGAAGGTTAATTCAGTAGAGGAAGAAGTAACAGAGATGGCAGGAGATAAAACGGAAAACAGAGCAAAGGGATACAGAAAACTTAATGAAATCTTGATACAGGTGAACTACAACTTGGTGGAGAGAGGGAACGAATTTCAACAACTGAATATGAGCACAGACAACCTAATAAAAAGAACAAATGATGACATGAAGAGAATAACAGAGAGGAAGGAGAAAGTGGAGAAAAACTTTGAGCAAATTAGAAAACAATTAGATGAGATGGAGAGAGAGAAAGAGGAGAGTCAGATGGAACGTCATTCAAAGAAAGGAGGGACGATACAGGACAACAAAATGCAACAAATCCTTTAATGTTACATTAATTTACTTCATCTTATACTTCCTGTACTTGATAGTTAGGGAAGGAGGAAACAGCCTAAACAGCTTAAATCATCTTAAAGTCTACATTTAAAAAACTCAAAGAGAGTAGGGAGGAAACGGGAAAACAAAACACACCAAAGCATTTAACAACTTTAATTTAATACACTGATGATGAGGGAGCTCAGTTGCTAAAACTGATATGTATCTTTAAATGGATAGTGTCCACTCTCCAGCAATGTTACAGTTTTTGCCGATTGCTTACACACATGTTGCAGACTTTGGCCCACTGTGTCAAAACTTAACACACAGTCCGAATAGGACAAAGCACAGGAAGATAATCTTCTAAGAGCTCACCTGAAGTCTATTTGTAATGCTAAGGCTCACACTGATTTGTATTCAATTAGTTTTATTTTGTATATTTCATGTGTGTGAGTGTGATTTTCCAAATTTGGTTGTGTTTTGTATTTTACATAGCCGTGTTTTCCCAATGATTGCAGGAGATTTAATTTTTGAACAATGTGTCTTATGTAAAAAACTGTGTGTAGTGTTTTGGAGAATTTCAAACACAGTGCAAAGCATATTTTGTGTTTGTGGGGTTGGTGCTTGTGTTTTGGGCATGGTCACCAAAGTTAGAGGTTGTGATGCTTTGGGCCTAGCAACCACTATTAGTGTGTAAGCATTAGGCAAAAACTGTAATACACATCCTAGGCTCTGTAAACAGGCATGTTTCAAGCTATGATGTCCCCTCTGTTCTCATACCTGTTTAAAGAGCCGATGCTGTGTATTAACATCAGATTTCCTTTGTCTCTAAACAATAAATATACTAACTCTATGTGCCTAACAACTAGAAGCCACAATGTCCCTTTCTTCTGGAATCGTTTTCCCAAATCTTTAATGATTTTCAAAGCAAACTTAAACACACCCTTTTCCATCTACCTTTCACGTCATCTCATTTCTGTCCTATTGCACTGTTTATGTCATATTTACTGTATACTAATATTTATATTAAATCCTTTTGTGAATTTATGCTATAATTATATTCAATTGATGATTGATTGATAGATGGAGGAGTTTAATCAAATATACAGGACCATTGGATTCAAAACAACTTTAACTCTACTAAAAGTAACGTGAATGGGTCTAGTGTAAATCCGATAGATAGATAGATAGATAGATAGATAGATAGATAGATAGATAGATAGATAGATAGATAGATAGATAGATAGATAGATAGATAGATAGATAGATAGATAGATAGATAGATAGATAGATAGATATATTCTCATCATGCTGTCAGTGTGGCATTGACTGTTTTTTATTAATGCTAATGCTCTAGTGGCCCTTACAGACAACATGTTAGATGCTGTTAATTGACATGTCATTACTGTGGGTAGCTGTTAAAAAAATCATTAAACGTATGTTTATTTTATAATTTTGTACACATCAATGGTAAAACAATGTCAATGTAGATGTTTTGTTCATTGACGGCTCACTGTGACGGCAAAATCACCTTATTTGATAATAAATTATTTGTGTTTTAACTTTAAAGCTGTTGCACTGGTTCTTCTATGATCTGCTCAGGTTTAAAATATTAGACCTACTTTAAGAAAATATTTTCAAACACCTGCATGCAGTTATAAACCACACAATGAAACCACAGGCTGAAACAAAGTTCCTCAGAGCCTTCAGCTAAAAAAAGAGGATGTGAGGTTTGACAGAGTCGCTATGAGATGAGAACCAAAATATCTAGTGGTTTGCTCACTGCAGTTCAACTGTTTATCTATTGTAATAAATTAAAGGTGCTTTCTGCACCCACAGCATTTGAAGACAAGTTACAAAACAAGCCATTTGACATTGTTAGCATATTCTGATTCATTTTTGTGTGCATACTCTTAAACATGCTTGTTTATTGTCCAACACTGTCACACTGTTTCCTTGACCACCTCTAAAACGTTTTACCCCTGTTTTAATGTCAATAATAGTTTCTGTTTCACGCAGGTTTTGTACTGATACATTATTCATTAACCTCTAGCTATGTCAACCTATAACCATCTGGTTTAATTTGGCTTTGCGATGCAGTCTGCCGTCTATATAGATACAATGCTGATGAATTTATTTGAACTAGTTGTGCAAGTAGAAACAAATGTAAATAAATAAACAGTTCAAAATGTGCCTTTTACCAAAACAATGTCCTAGTTACTCTTAATAATCCACAAACAAGATTCATTCTAGCAGCTCTGTGAGGCTTTACCGAACTCTACACTGATACTATTTCAAAAATACTGCTTTGATATCAACAGCAATAATAATCTGCACAGGAAGAGGAGGTTCTCACCTACTTTACACTTAGGGTGTATTCACACATGCCGTGTTTAGTTTGGTTGAAACGAACTCAGATGCACTTCTGCCTTCGGTGCGTATCTTTCAGGCAGGTGTGAATACAGCAATCGCACTCGGGGGCGGACCAAACAAACGCTCCGAGACCCAGCTGAAGAGGTAGTCTCGGTGCGTTTCCAAACGCACTCTGCTGCAGTTCGTTTGTGGTGTGAATTTGTCCGGACTCGATCCGACCCAAATGCAGGAGGCACTGTGCCTTTTCTTTCTTTTCTATTTTATTAAATAGCTTCACATTATGGGAAAGTGTTGTTGTCGCCATTGTTAGGACGATAAATTGTGGTTTGACCGGGAGCCCAGAACAATATATTACATTTGATCGAGAGGACGCGGAAAAATGCTGAATGTGTTCAGCGATCAGATGAAGGAGAGGGGAGCGTCTCCCGCACAGTGCCAACAGGTTCACACTGCGCTTTGCATGAAGTGTGTGTTTTTATTTTGCTTCCCATGTAGGCCTACGGGACCGTCAATAGGCTACTATCCCCGTGTCAGTTTGGAGCTGAACTGCGCCGACCCAGCTGATACACAGCTTAATCAGATGAGTGTCAGCTTGAGCCTATTCTTCTCGCGTGAAGCGCGTCCAGCACCAAAAATACAGTAAAAATTATGTTTCATATCGTAGGCTACAAGTCACATAACGTGGCATTGACATAGGGCTACACATTATCACCATATGAAACAACAATAATTTGATGTTTTTCCTCTTTATTTATAGGCTAGATGTAGGCCTTTTTATTATTTTTAACCCCATATTATATCAATGATATATATTTCGCAGTTTTAACTTCGTGCTTCCTGTTTCTCTCCACCCAAGAATGTCTGTCCAATGAATGAATGACCTCAGATCACGTGTGGTTTTGCTTCGTAATGCTGGTTCACTTGCAAAAGGGGCAATATGAAAGTGGACCACACCAAACAAAAAAAATCAAACCTCTATTTGGTCTGGACCAAAGCAAGTGAACTAGCGGACTTTCCCAGTGTGAATACACCCTTAGTCTGTATTTTTCGGACACATGGCAGCTAGACGCCATGGAGGTCCCAGCTCTCTGCTCCAGAATGTGTAAGTACTGACTTTGTTTTCTGGTTCAAGTCTGATATCAAATAAATACATGAGCTGAATTTGATACCTAAATCAAAATGTTTTATCAATCTAGTTTATTTGGCGGCAGAACTTCTGCAACTTACATTTGTGAGTGTGTCCTTTGCACAGGTCTTTGTTTGTGCTGCTACTAAAAAGTAATTGTAAACCTAGAACATTATAACATTATAAAGATATTTCGTATTATTCAAACTAAAACTGTCACATACACTCACTTGTCGTGTCAAAGCATGCTTGATCTCTTCCTTTGTCTCTCCAGTGATACGTCTGGTGATATTGCTGTTAGCACACGTTCAGAACAGTCATTGTTCTCAAAACCATGGTAAGCTGCAGTTTGCAAAGTGAAGAAACTTGTGATTATCCCATTAATGACACTAGTGGAAACACATGTTTACATGATGAAAATAAAATCCTTAAGGGTCAGATGGAGTTAGTTATTAAAAAGATTTCAGGGAGAGATTATGAGAAATGTAGCTTTATGAATATGGCTAACCACTTGAACTGACTTTTGTTAAAAAAAAATAGCGCAGCATTGGAATTATAAAATTCCAATGTGGAAATTAATGGGTTAAGTTTTTCATTCGCTGTTTCTATATAAAATTGAAACATGCATTTGTACTATGAAAATGCAACAGCGGCAGACATAAAGCTGCAGCAGTTTATTTAAAACTTTTTGAGAAACTTTCTCTCAAGCTTCACTCACTACCAAGACTCAATCAGTTGAATCACTCACTGGAGATTATATATTTCTCAAACAAAGGAATTCCGACTGTTGAAGATATAGGATTTCGTAACAATGGAATGAAGTTCATTATAACTAGTATGTGACTGTCTGTTTGAAGTGTTATCTGTTTCTGTTAATCTTCTGCTTTATGGGTCTTAGGTGCAGTTTTTCTGCAAGTTCTTCCAAACAGACAGCAGTTATTTCTCTAGGAGTCCATCTCTGTTGATTGTAAATCTGATGGCTCAACTGGATTGAGAGTGGTGAGGAAACTGAAGAACGATATCAACTCATCAAACACTTCTAGCTGGGTGACATTTGCAGGATCTGGCAACATTAAATCTGCCGTTCTATCAGATAGTGGAGAATACTGGTGTGAGGACGGAGATGAACTGGGAAGCAATGCTGTCAACATCACCATCACTAGTATGTGAAGAAATAGAAACTAAATAAATAAGAATAAAATACAGCATGTGTCCACATAGCCCCAAGAAATTTAAAGTATCCATGAAGGACAATGTTGTTCAAAACTTCTCCATTAAATCACATAACAGACTATTTTAAATAAAAACATTTTTTTCCACCTTGTTCAGAGGGTTCTGTGATCCTGGAGAGTCCAGTTCTGCCCGTGAAGGAGGGAGACAATGTAACTCTGAGCTGTAGAAGGATTGAAACTCCCGCTATCCAAATAGCTGAATTCTATGAAAATGGCTTCCTCACTAATCATAGCTATACAGGAAACTGGACCATCTACAATTTTTCCACATCAAATGAAGGACTCTACAAGTGCAGCATCTCTGGAGCTGGAGATTCACCAGAGAGCTGGCTGACTGTCAGAGATGAGAGATAAGTGTTTAAAAACTAAGGAAAATCTGCATGAATTGTTTTTTGCATCAATCGCCTCCTCTGTGTGTGTGGATATATTACATAATACAAAGTGTATCCAATCTGCATCAAAACCCTACATCACAATGTTAAACTTTTTACTTCTTTGGTCATTTCAGAGATAAACAAAGCGACTCATCCAACCCAAACTCACTCCCTAAAACCGTTCACCCCACTGTGGATTGTTGGCACTATTTCCCTGGTGGCCATGATGTTGGTGTTTGGTGTGCTCTACTGCAGGAAACAGAAAGGTGCAGGAGACCAAGGTGAAGAAAGCAACACCAGAGGTATTAAAGTTATCTGACTGTAGAGATAGATGCCCTCATCCACTATCTTTCAGCTACGATCCCAATCTGATTTCAACATCACTGGGGAATCTTTTAGAATACTGTGTGAAGGATTCACATCAAAAGGTTATGTACAGGTAAAAGGCCTTCTGATGTATTTGTTTGCACACACATCCACTTATTTTAATTTTTAATTTTTTTATTGTTTCTGTGCATACTTATGTGTCAGATCAACAGCAAGAACATGAAACACAACACCAAATAAATGTTTATTTGTTAATTTATTACAATTTTGTTTTTGTTTAAGGATTTTTGCACATTCTAAGTTAGTTTAGTTAAATATTATAAATTGTTTCATATGCACATATAAAACAGCTCATGCAATATATGCAGCTTTGAGAGAAAATTACTGATTTGTTTTTTCTCATTTATAATCCCAGGTGGTGATGATGTGGTCGATCCACTCAACTTAACATATTCAGCCGTGATAATAAAGGAAAGAGGTATTTATTAATTTCTACTTCACAAGTATAAAGAGTCTTTGTTATCCAGTTCATAGTGCAACATCTTCTGGCTGAATAAACAGTGTGTAGTTTGACCCTGCTCATTTGTAAAGAGACAAACTAGATTGAAAGCCAGAAGAACAGAAAAAGCTCAATGTTGAAACAAATAATGTCAGAATTTAAACACGTCAAAAAATTGGTTTATGACCTAATGCTTTCAAAACTAAAGACATAAACATCTTAAACATTATACGTGGTTTGCGTCAACATGTCATTTTGAGCATGTAGCTACTTGCCAGCTTCTGACCGATGATTTAGAATATTTTTTTAAAGTGCTGTTTGTGCAGAATAGTCAAATATATACAATATACATGTCAATTTGAAAAACAAAATCATTATGTTAAAAAGGGAACTGATTGAGATCCACTGGGCTCACATCAATGCTGTATTTCCCACCAGTCTGTCTGTTTAAGGTTGTTTTTACAGATGCAGAACATAATTTGGCCGTCTCAGCTATGAACCACATGTGAAAACCACAGACAGAAATAGGGGCCCCTCGTCTTCATACAAGAGGTTTAACAGTTTGAAAGATTAGCGGTGAAATGGAAAGTTTCTGAAATCAGCTGGGGAGTGAAAACTTTACATGAAGAAACAACATGCAAAGATACAAGATAGTAAACGTTTCCATCATTAATACTGAAGAAAACAAACTGGAATAAACCCAAACATGACTTACATGAGGAATGCAGTGCACATTCTAATGAAAGTTTTCAGATGAAATGTTATTTTTTAGATAAATGTTCAGCTTGAGATAATTTTAATTGTTTCCAAAGCAGAACCAAAAGTGTCCAAAGCAACTAAGAAACCACGTCTGCAAGAAGATTATGTTGTCTATTCTTCAGTGAACTTAAAGAGGGGTAAGGCAGCATCTTCTTCCTCTGATGAACCAAAAAACCTACCTGTTATATGACTCATCAGAGACTCAGTTTGCACAACACATAGCTGAGTCTCATAGCTATATCCCTACGAATAGGGCGGCTGCGGTCGAGCAGATGAAGCAGTCGTCCACCTATTGCAGGGTCTTTGGTTCTATCCCCGGCTCCTGACACATTTCAAAGTGTCACTGGGCAAGACACTGAACCACAAATTGCTCCCAATGGTCAGCTTGAACCCTGCTTGGTAGCTGCTGCTATCAGTGTATGTTAGTGATTGTTTTTGTAAATGGGTGAATGAGACATACTATGCAAAAAAAAACAGTACTTGCCGGGCCGCCAAAGTTATCTGTATTTTCTGAGTGTGCCTTTTATTTACTACTGTTGGTTTGGAGTGTTTATGAACACTAAAGCCACTGCGCTCTTCCATTTCAATATGTCCAATACCGCTGGCATGGTATTTTAAAAACAGGTAGTTTCTCTATCTTGGAAACATCACCTGTAATGAGAGCTCCATACATTAAGTCAGTTATTCTCCTTAGATTTTACTTTCAGACTGACTCTTTTAAGTTATTCATGTTTGTCTTCAAATGTGTATTTCCTGCGTGTCTTACAGGTCACTGAGAGCAGAGAGTCCTGACTGAAGGAAAGAGGAAGTCATAAAGACACTTTCAGTCATGTTACGGTGTTATCTTTACATCCGAAAAGGTTTAGATGTGTATGTTTGTTTCAAAATATTTTTACAGATACACACTTTTTTGCTTTATTAAGTTAAAAATAACTTTATTAGTTATTATGCATATAACAAATGATCCATCTTGGATCTTGTTTTCCCAACCTGCCTGAGGATGGTGCAGGTCTCTCTGTCAGTATCCTGAGTTGCAGGTGGTGGCTGCAGATTGGTTGAGAGACTTACGTTTCCTACTTAAAAAGGAGGCCTTCTGGTGATATCTTGTTCCACCTTTTTCCTGCCTGTCTTCCAGACTATGCTGTGCCATTTTATTGATAGGGAAGTTATAACCTCATAATAAAAATGTTTTGTTTTACTTGGCTGCGCCCACCACTATGCATCTCCCACCTGAATTGGTAATAAAACATTTGAGTTTGGACTTTAAAGCTGTGGCATTAATCATTTGTGTGAGTATAGGAAAAGGGAGTCATTATTTTATGTTCTACTCAGGTTTTCCCCCGGACTGGGGCTTAACAGTGTGAATAAGTGTTTATGTTAGGTCTCAAATATGAGATCTACATTGAGGGGAATATTTTCAGACACCTGCATGCAGAGGACTGCGCTTCACTTAAAATACTTCTGAATGCAGGCGATAATACTAACAAAAACCCTTTCAGTTATAAACCACATGATGAAACCACACGCTTAAACAAAAGGCCCCTCAGCCTTCAGCTAAAAAAAGATGATGTGAGGTTTGACAGTCGCTATGAGATTAGAACCAAAATATATAGTGGTTTGCTCACTGCAGTTCAACTGTTTATGTATTGTAGTAAATGAAAGGTTCTTGCTGCACCCACAATGTGTGAAGACGTGAAGTTATACAAGTTAAAAAAATACACCATTTGACATAATTATTGCTATGATTTTATCTTTGGGTTCATACTTTTTAATAGTATGTTGTTTTCACCCTTTTTCCTTAACCACCTCGAAAACCATTTTCTGTTCCCTCATCTTAATGACATGCTCTGTCATCAACATTAGCTTTGGTGTCACTTTGGTGTCATTTTGTACTCATATATTACGTACTTGATCTCATTCACTTGGTGTAAAGAGTCATTCCCTACCCAGAATACGCACTCCATCCGCTTTCTGCTTACAACCATGGCCTCAGATTTAGAGATGCTAATCCTCATCCACCCACTTTACACTCGGCTGTGAACCGAACCAGTGAGAGTTTAAAGGTGAAGTAAGCGGTTTATTTATGTTAATATAAGTGTTAAATCGCTTTTTATTCATACATCGATCACTTACATAATGTGCGCGTTTCATAAAGCCGATCAGTGTCCCGAAATTTTTATCCAATCAGAAGAGAGAACGCTACAATCCGACACCCGTCTCACTCATTTATAGTATATACACTCCATGGTCTCACTGCCGGTGCACGCCAGAGCAACAGATGGGTGAGTGTGTATGTGCCTACAATGGCGGAGCAGGTAAAAATCCTTCCCAATGTCTGTTTTTATCATGTTTTATCACACTTATGGATCTGAGATGATGCTAGATAACTTGCTGCTTGAAGACAGCTGTGCATTAATGTGGTGACGTAGGGACGAGCGAGGGGACCGCTAACTGCAGTAACTGACAGGAAGTTAGCTAAAAGAACCATTCCGCTTACAGCACCTTTAAGGTCACGGACCGATGATGCAATCAGGACCACATCATTTACCAAAAGCAGTGACGAGATCCCCAGCCAGGAAAATGTAACTTGTGCCCGCAATGCCTACGCTTTAATATCATGTCCAGTATCACAAACAGATTGTCCGTTGTTCCAAAGCCAGGGTGGAATCCACATTGTTTCTCTTAAATCTGAGGTTCTACTATTGGCCTAATCTTCCTCTTCAGAACCTTGGTTTAGACTATTGGCAAACACTCTCTGGTCCCCCATTTTGAACAGGGGAACATTAAATTAATGAAGGCTCTGGGTGTGGATGTCCTGTCTTGGATGACACTTGAAGGGACAACGCCCTAAGTCTTAAATTATCATTAAAGAATAGCTTTTTTGTTCAATCATTTAGTGAAAACTGATAATCCACATACTAGAATAATATGTGCAGCTCTGTAAGGCCTTATATAGCTCTGCACTGATACTAATTTAAAAATCCTGCTTTAATATCAACAGCAATTATAGTCTGCACAGGAAGAGGAGGTTCTCACCTTCTTTACACTTAGTCTGTATTTTTCGGACACATGGCAGTTAGACGACATGGAGGTCACAGCTCTCTGCTCCAGACTGTGTGAGTACTGACTCTGTTTTTTCCTGAGATTTTAATTTCAAAACAAAGTAATACATAACCTGTTTTTGACGTCTAAATAAAGCAATATGTTAAATCACACCTAGTTTAATTGGCAGCAGAAATTATACTATTTACATGTATTTGTGATTGTGTCCTTTCTACAGGTCTTTGTTGGTGCCGCTATTGAAAAGTCATTGTTAGTTTAGAACACTATTATGATGATCATTTGTATTTTTCAAACTGAAATAGTCACATACTGTACACTAACTTGTCATGTAAAATCATGCTCGCTCTCTTCCTTTGTCTCTGCAGTGATGATTCTGGTGATGTTGCTGTTTGCACGAGTTCAGATCAGTTATTGTGCTCAAAACCACGGTAAGCTAAATTTGTTAGTTGAAGAAATTTGGTGTTTACCCATTCCGCTCCAGTTCTGGTGGGGAATTTTAAATGATGCATCCAAGGATTAGGCTAACTCCCTCGAAAAAGAGATTTTTAATTGTAATGGGGAAAAAAGGTTAAATAACATTTTAAAAACGTGTTAAAGATTATTATATTTATGACCTCGAAGACCAAATGGTCCCCTGAATGAATTAGTCATAAATAATTTTTTTAAATGCATTTCTGTGAGATTCATGGATATTGCTAACCCCCTGTGACTATTTCTAAAATATAATGTTAAGAGGAACATGCACTGCAGCCTTTCTTTTGAACTGATTTTTTTTTTAAAACAGTTTTATGTGACTCTTGTGTTTGTTTTGAATTGTATTTATTTATTTAAATCTCTTGCGTTGTGTGTCTCAGGTTCAGATTTTCCTCAAGTTCTTCCAAACAGACTCCAGTTTTTTATCTACGAGCACATCTCTGTTGATTGTAAGTTTGATGGCTCAGCTGGATGGAGAGTGATGAGGAAACTGAAGAAGGATAGCTTCTCATCAAGCACCTCTAGCTGGGTGACGTCTGCAGGATATGGCAACATAACAGCTCCATTCCCATCAGACAGTGGAGAATACTGGTGTGAAGATGGAGGTGGACTGAGAAGCAACACTGTCAACATCACCATCACTGGTATGTAAAAAAAAGGGGACAAAGTTGTTCAAAGGTCCTACATTAAAATCATATTACGGCTGTAATTTCAACATTAAATGTTTCTACCACCTTGTTCAGCTGGTTCTGTGATCCTGGAAAGTCCTGTTCTGCCTGTGAAGGAGGGATACAATGTGACTCTGAGCTGTAGAAAGAAGAAAAGTTCTGCTATCCACATTGCTGATTTCTCTAAAGATGGCCTCCTCATTGGGAGTGGCTTTAAAGGGAACTGGACCATCTACAATGTTTCTACATCAGATGAAGGACTCTACAAGTGCAGCATCTCTGGAGCTGGAGAATCACCAGAGAACTGGCTGACTGTCAGAGGTGAGAGATAAGTGTTTACAAACTAAGGAAAAGCTGCATGAATTGTTTTTGGCATGGTAAATGATCACCTACTAAGTTTGTGAATTTTTAATATGAATTACTTCTCCAATCTGCATCAAAACCCGGCCTGTCAAAGTTAAACTTTGTTCTTTGTTTTGTATTTTAAGAGATCGATGAAGAGGCTGTATTTGTAACATAACATTTTTCTTCCATGTTGTTCAGTCGGTTCTGTGATCCTGGAGAGTCCAGTTCTGCCTGTGAAGAAGGGAGACAATGTGACTCTGAGCTGTAGAAGGAAGAACAGTTCTGCTACCCACATTGCTGATTTCTATAAAGATGGCCGCCTCATTAATCATAGCTATAACGGAAACTTCATCATCTACAATGTTTCTACATCAGATGAAGGACTCTACAAGTGCAGCATCTCTGGAGCTGGAGAATCACCAGAGAACTGGCTGACTGTCAGAGGTGAGACATAAGTGTTTAAAAACTAAGGAAAAGCCACATGAATTGTTTTTGGCATGTTTAATGATCACCTTCTATTTTTGTGAATATTTAATATGAATTACTTCTCCAATCTGCACAAAACCCGGCCTCACAAAGTTAAACTCGGTTTTTTGTTTTGTGTTTAAAGAGATCCAAGAAGAGACTCGTCCTCCCCAAACTCACTCTGCAACCCTGCTCACCACAAGATGGGTTGTTGGCACTATATTCTTGGTGGCCATGCTGTTGGTATTGGGAGTGCTTCACTGCAGGAGGCAAAGCTGAAGGAAGTAAAGCCAGAGGTAACTGTATCTGAAGTTATCTAAATGTAGAATCAAACAGAGATGCACTGAACCACTATTTTTCAGTTCCATTCCCATTCCAATATCAGGGTTAGGATATTGGCTGAGAAATACTATCTGATATCGTAATCATTACATTTTCTTTTCTTGGTGTTGATATTATGTAAAAGGTTATGAAAGCAGATGTGTATAAAAAGATGCAAATTTGTTTCTGAACACTGTGGCAATGTTTTTATTCGTGAAAGGTCAGATCAATGTCAGGTGCAGTTTTTATGGACCGTGCATCAGGTTGTACCTCAATTAAGGACTCAGGGGCAGAAATTGTATTGTGTCTGTAAGTCTCCCTGTGTTAGAGCTCAAATTCCTGACGTCTTTAAGGTCACTGTATCTAATATTAAAATGTGGTTGATCTGATTAACACTAGCAATTATTATTACAATAATAATTTACAAAAAATTTAAATTAAACTTCAACAGTTTTGAATAACCCAGGTGGTGACAATGTGGTCGATCCCACTAAACCTAACATATCAACTCTGTGCATTGTACAATGGAAAGTGTGTTGCATATACGTACAAAGGTACAGCATTTGGACAGTTTTTCATAAAATTTATTTGCACTGTAGAAAGGGGTGGATTTTATTGATCTGGAAACATATCTAAACCTTTAACAACTTTTCACCAAACTCCACCATCTGGTCAGAATGTCTAATGCTTTGGACTAGAACCGACAACTTACAGCACCTGTTAGCCTCAGCTGTACTTTGTGTTTTGTGCTAATTGTGTGCAAAAGAAGCTGAACAATATGCGTACATGCTTTCATCAGCTTTTCAGCACAGTCATTGCCAGTACATTAGTCTTCAGCACCACAGGGCTTGGTTGTAGACTTGTTCACACAATGTTTGAGAGAAAGTATTGAGGTCCACTGGGCTCGCGTTAATAAAATATTTCCCACCAGTCTCTCTGTTGAAGGCTGTTTTTACAGATGTAGAAGATAATTTGGTCTTCTCAGTTATGAACCACATGAGAAAACCACAGACAGAAATAAGGTCCCCTAGTAGGTTTATTTAGCCGGCGTCTATAGACAAGAGGTTTGACAGTTTGACCAAGAAATTATGAGATAGGAGGTTTCAGAAATCAGCTTGGGTGTGGGAACTCTACATGAACAACATGCAAAGATACGAGACAGTAAACTTTTTCATCATTAATACTGAAGCAAAGAAGTGTACGAAACAGCTAGTAACCCCGTCTGCTAGAAGTTATCTATGTTTTAGTGAACTTAAAGGGGGAGTTGCCAATTCTGGGGAAAACTTGTTGTCCAAAACACTCTTTGTTAAAAGCAGTTCATATCTTGTTACAATCTGCTTCCTTCTGTGCACGGGTGTTAATATACAGCCATACATGAATTTCCTGTGTGTCTCACAGATTGCTGAGAGCAGAGACGTCCGAATGAAGGGAAGGAAGAGGAAGTTATAAAGTCTCACTCAGTAATATTACCTTGTTTTCTTTACATCAAGTCTGTGTTCAGTTTATGTCTATTTTAATGAAGAGGCAGCCATAAAGATCTGGAGGCCTGTTTCAAGACCTCATGCACCTCCACCTGCTTTCACTGGAAGCTGATTATTCTTTATGGATAAATTACTTAGGAGTGAGATTAAATTAGTTATTCTTTTTCTCACCCATTTTCGAACATGTAAAGCAAGTGTTAGACAGTTTCTTTTCATTTGCTTTTTTCACTGTTAATAAATATATCTTTATTATGTCTGTCCACTTGTTTCAGAATTTGATTTCATTGTTTTTCTTTTCTTTTATCTTTTCGTTACTTGTTCAAAATAAAATTAAAATATTTTCAATTCTCCTCCTTTCCCCATTACCTGACTGTGCTGCACACATGTTTTCAGCCACACACACTACTTAAGCTGTTGGAAATAACAACAATATGACCTACATTCAGACATAAACATATACTGTAAATGTCGAGAGTGCTTTGTTCAGGTGCTTACAAGCAAAGGTAATATTTTATTTGATAGTTTTGATTTACTTTTTTTAATTTATTGACATAACTTTGAGGTTGCAGAACCAACAAATCATGTCAAGTGTTAAAACAACTGAGCACAAATAAGAGCCCGTTAATCATAGTTTATGCTTCTATTGATATGAAGTCTAGTCACACTTTGTCCAGAAGATGGCAGCACTACTTTAGAAATATCAATCAAAGGCCGACCATTATCAGTTGACACTATCAGTAAAGACCTACTTCATGTCCATGCAGGCAAAACAAAAATGTTTAAATATAAGAAGGGAAATTGCGGCAGCCATATTTTTGTCCTTACGTGCCTACATGGTGGATTGAATTTACTCTACAAATGTCTACTTGTCTGTATTTACTGTCTACAAATGATTAGATTTCCCAAAGTTCCTCATAAGAAAAAGCAGCAATGGCTTTAGGAGTCTGCACATGTTGATTAAGACATCATGTGACCCTTAACTCATATTTA
The DNA here is from genome assembly GCA_949357725.1 of Hyperoplus immaculatus. Taxonomy (NCBI): domain Eukaryota; kingdom Metazoa; phylum Chordata; class Actinopteri; order Uranoscopiformes; family Ammodytidae; genus Hyperoplus; species Hyperoplus immaculatus. The sequence continues at coordinate 615,593 of OX442371.1, forward strand.
GTTATTTTAGTTGGTTGGTTTATTTGCCAGCCCCCATAAGTCGACGACTGCCCCTTGCAGTTACATCCAATTGTAGATGGCACATGTTCAATTCAACATTTTGCACACATTAAGTCTTGTGCAGCCAGAAGAAGATAAATAGGCAGCATTTATGTGCAGCCCGTTTCAATGCAGATTAAAAATGCTCTACTGCATTAATGAAATACTAAACTCAGGTCTCTGGGCAAGAAAAAACAAGATCCTAAAGCGTTGGCATTAGATGTGTTAAAAGCAAAAAAGAGCTGACAGCAGGAAGTGGTGGCCTCTATCACATACTTTTAGCTGAGATGCATCTCCTTCAGTCAGTCAGCAGCAGCCGAGCAGCATGGCCATAACAACACTCTGCGCTGTTGTTGGTGAGTAATAATTCTGTGTTTTCGTAGTTATAATAATAATCATAATTTACACCAGCTAATTTTATATTGTGGGTCTCTTATTGTGGGGGAAATGTGATATTTTCGTTGTAATTTTAGATTTTAAAGTTGTCTTTGTGATTCTTGCAGCCGTTCTGAAAGTCCTTCCCAATAGATCCATGTTCTTTGAGTGGGAGTCCGTCTCTCTGAGCTGTGGGCTGCAGGGGAACTCTTCTGGGTGGAAACTAAAGAAGAACATATCCTATAACATAAACCAAGAGTGGTTCAAATCCTGTTCTAATAGAACAAATGAATCACACTGTGTTATCGAAGACCTTATCCCATTTGACTTTGGAGAGTACTGGTGTGAGTCTGAAGCAGGAGAGTGCAGCGAGACCGTACGCATCACTGTGACCGGTGGGTTCAAACAAATATATTTCAACTGTAGTGTTATAATGGGAGAAACACCATTTACCTCCATGCATCTTTCTGTGTGAGGGTTTTGTGGTCGCCATGGGTCGATTATATGCACAAAGTTTAAGACACAAAAGCAACAGAAGCATCGATTGTTTGTTTAAATCCTTCTACCAACCTGTTTTAATCATTTCCAAGCATTTTCGACTTTCCTTTCTATGTAGTAAAGGAAAACAAAGCATGATGTTGGTTTGAATCCACAAAAAGTCTGAAGAGGAACAAACAAACTGTCCTGTCATGTAAATTATTATGTGTTAAAGCACAAAAGAGATTTTGGCCCCTGTGTCCCCTACTTCCAAGGTGCAGAGAGAAAATTGAAAGTGTGAAGAGGTCAAAACTCTGAGTTATCTGAGCCACTAACATTTTTCTTCTGTCTGTCACTCAGCTGGTTCTGTGCTCCTGGAGAGTCCTGTGCTTCCTGTGATGGAGGGAGATCATGTGACAATGCTCTGTAGAACTCAGAAGAAGTCCTCCTCCGGCCTCACTACTGACTTCTATAAAGATGGTGTCCTCATCAGGAGCAGTTCAACAGGAAACCTGACCATTCACAGTGTTTCTAAATCAGACGAAGGATTCTACAAGTGCAACATCTCTGGAACAGGAGAATCACCAGACGTCTGGCTGACAGTCAGAGCTGAGAAGAGAGGTGAGAGGAAAACAACTTGGGCATAACAGCATTCCCTTCCAATGATAGTTCCCATTCAAAGTGTTACCTTTATTTCACATTAGACATTTCTTCCTATTCACACTGTCGATGGCAATCAAATTTGATCTAACTGCACCAAACACAGAGGTAATCAAGCTAAATGAAGTCTGTTTTATTCGATGAAAGCTTGTTAAGTCATGAATATATAGAAACACTCAACATTTTTCACAAAGTTCTCATCAAATCCTTGGTTTTAGCTTATTGATGATGTTGACTATCTTCAAGTCTCTTTGATGAAACTATGTTGTTGTAAGCAAGCAGCTACAACTGCAGTCAGACATTTTCAAACTGACAAAACGATAAAGTTTGAGGGCAGATTAACACGATTTAATGTGTAAATTACTACTCAACTCTAAAAGGTACGTATCCTTGTACTTGTGGAATCACATTATTGCATTGAGGACATTTTGTGGTATTTCTGTTCTGAAGCAGGTCTTGTCAAGCCGCTTTACTCTGCCCTCGTATACATTCTACTTCCTGTGGTGGTCAAGTGCCTCTTGCTGATCTGCACGATGCTCCTCTGTCTCTTGAGGAACCACAAAGGTCAGTGTTTCATGTGCACTCCTGTCAACTACAAAAGTCTCATTCACCTCCACTAGAATAAATACCATGTTAATCATTCATTACACTTCAGTGTTTTTGTACTTGTTTGATTCATCATGCTGCTGTACTGATGTTTTACACACGGAACATAGAGTTCCAGTGTTTTTAAGTATCATCTGATTTTTTTCTGATAATCGGCTTCACTTAATTTTTTTTCATCAGGTGAACCAGTAAGGAAGACCTTTTTGGCTAAACTCTGTTGCTGTATCTAGACGTATTGGTGTAAATACAAACTTATCCATGTGTTGACTTCCTGAAAGTCAAGAGAATGTCCAGGAAACTGATCAGATCAAACTCCTCCCTATGTTTAACATCAGACGCCTTTTAATGGTTTTAATCAAGAGCCATGAACCATGTGTAAACCACAGCAAAGAGACCTAATAACATACTTAAAAGCAAATCACTTACTACAACACAAGGCCAAAGCAGCACCATTTATAATAACATGCGGACTACCAGTGTCAGGCCACTGGGGACCATAAAGAAATCCTCTGATGGTAAAAACTGTGTGTTGTATATATGAAATTCAAAGAAAACTGTATACCAAGTGATAAAATAATTAAAATATAAATGATGTAATCCTGGCCCATGTATGTCCGTCTCGAATGTTGTCTTTTGGGTCTTCTTTAACAATTTCAAAAAACCTACTTAAGATAACTGTGCTGCTTCTTGGTTTCTGCTATGTACACCCAGTATGCCTTCAGTCAGCTGCCACTCTGTAAAACACATAAGATGCACAGAACATCAATAGGATATAATATCAATAATATATTTGAGCCTTAAAGGTGGTAAAACAACACTTTCCTCAAGACTTTTAATTAAAACAAACCAAAATGACTTATTTCTGGTGCATAATGGCGATAGTTTAACATTTTAAGGAATACTGACTTAACTTGATTAAAAATATCAGTCTCCTCGTATTGAAAAGCATGACAATCGTTAACATTGGCAAAAGTGTTGATAGAAGTGGTGCAGATGTGGATTAATCGTCTGATAACGTGAATGTTTACCTTGGCGGTTTTACTGGATTAGAGAATAGGCCTCATTCCTGATCAAAGGTGGGTTACTTCCTGCTGAGGGAACTGGTATTCCTGTGACGCTGGACACTCTTAACTCTCCTTCAGAAATAAAGGGAATCCTTTCAGTGCGTGACAACATTTATTTAAATGTTTTAATTGAACCTTTATTTAACCAGGCAGGTCATTAAGAACACATTTTTATTTAGAAATAAATAACTTACAACAACAAAGGCAAAATTGGTGGTTTAGCTGATGGTACCATTCAAATGTCTTTAAAGTCACAATGATTCTCACCCAGTTGCTGAGTGTCATCCAAGTCCAAAGTATAGTAAACTGCTCCGGATGAAATTTCAATTTCATCTTTTGGAGAGAGATAGTGTTAATCAGCTGATATATATATATACTCACCGGCCACTTTATAAGGTACAACGGTTCATTTTCTTGCTAACACATATACAGTAACTAATCAGCCAATCACATGGCAGAAACGCAATGCATCTGTGGTGATGCTCCAGATCAATTTAAGGTTAACGTTGGATTATTTTGTTGTTCTCTTTAGTGCTTTTCATTGTATCTGTCAGAAGTAGTTTGACATTTTGGTTAATGCTCCTATCCTTTTTCATGTCTAGAGTTTGATAACAGGATCTATACCATTCTTACATCTGCATGTTAAAGCAGCTGGAGAAGATCTTAGCTTAGCATGGGGGCACAGGCTAGCATTGCCAGAACACCTCTAAAGCTCTATAGTTAGTTTGCTCTGGTTTGAATCAGGGACACATTTGTTTAAATGTAAACTTGCCAGAGGTTAAGGAAAAGGTTGAGGTGACCAAAAATGTAAACAATTCTTCTACAGAAAACCTTTTTCAGGGAACAAAGAACGGGTTCCCAACTTTTAGCTTTTCTGCAGAAATGGAAGTAAATGAAACATTGAAAGTTGATGCAAACAATTGGTCCAGGTGTCCCAACTTAAGTTGATGACTTCCAAATTCTCTTTCTGTATGAAACAGGGCATTGTTACTAGACCCTTTGATGCACTATTTGGACAATATTGACCTGCAGAAAGTGGTAGATGGCTGTTATTGTTAGATTAGATAGACAATTTAAATTTCATAGGACATTGAGAAATTGCAATAATAATAATAATTGGAATAATAGGGGAATCCTAAAACCTTTGACCAGTAGTGTATATAGAACAACATTATAAAGGATGGGTAATCATCTTACTTTAGATACTGAACATAGATTTATCGGATGGCAAAACATACCTACATAGAGTCTAGACTGGTAAATCGTTTGTGTTCTTACCCGTTTGATCCTCAGCTGAGCCTGAGCCAGGTGTAAGTGTGGACAGGTAGAGTAACACTGAAGTGCAACAGCATCAAACGAAAAGCAGGCAGGAAAAAGATAAAGGTACGTTAGACACGAGAAAAACAAATATAGCAGACATCAGGTGTGAATGTTCTTGTAAACAGACTACTATTAAGTCGTTTAGTACCTAGACATGATTCGAATGCTTAACTTCCTGCAGTCTTCTTCAGAAGTAAATACTAGTCTGTATACCAGAAATGTTAAGGTACATTATTATATTAGACTAAATTAACCTTTTTAGATTGGTGCATGTGCCATACATAGTACTGTGGATGATTGTACACTATTTCACTGATTGAGACATTTTTAGTGAGATGTATCTGTACCTCTTTGCCAATAACTTATGCCAAGGTGCAGCAGTCCCACCACCAACAGCAGAATCACCAATAAAACAGTGGCGACAATCCACCGTGTAGGAAGGGAGGAAGGAGTCTCTTTGTCATCTGTTGAAAGGTCGGAAAGTATTCTGAATGCGCTGAAAATAAAAATATATGTAAATAAAAAGTAATAATGGATTGGATTTATATAGCGCTTTTCTAGGCACTCATAGTACTTTACAGGGTTCCAGGTTCCATTCATTCACACACGGTCATACCGGTGGTGGTAGACAGCCACAGCCGCCCTGGAGCAGACTGGCAGAAGTGTGGCTGCCATTCAGCGCCAACGGCCCCTCAGACCACCACCTCAAACATACAGCAGCCCAAGGACACAACAACCATGACACAGGTGACAGGGTGGGGATCGAACCGCCAACCCTTCGATCATTGGCCGAGCCGCTCTAACACCTGAGCCACAGTCGCCCAAGTAAGTTTATTTATTTAATTTTTAACTGTACTCATTTCAATCTTCATATAGTCTTGTCCCTGATCTTGTATTGTACTTTACCTAACGTTGAATGTGGTGTATGAGAATTGTGGTTGATTGTTCTTATTGTATCATGGTGCTGCCTTCTTGGCCAGGTCATTCTTGAAAAAGAGATTTTAATCTCAATGAATTTTACCTGGTTAAATAAAGGATATTGATTGATTGATTGAAGTTTTGAATTACTCGATTCCAGAACAGCACTAAACTAAAACATTCACAATTTTAATACATTTTGTAGGGGATGAAATGAACAAGCCTAGTTTTCAGCAATGGAGACAGGTTTAGGATTAAAGAATGACTAGAAAGATGCAGCAGCCCCTTAAGGCAATTCAAAATTAATCAGGAAATCAATATATGACTGTACGTAAGCAAAAGAGACAAAATTTTTATGAAGAGATTCACCATCATCCTGAAAATGGATATTCACCCCCATAGTCATACATTAGCATCATGAGTGGGTTTTAATGCATTAAAATTTTAAATGGTCCCATCCGTAATCATTCAAATTGATCAGGATCAGTGGTGGACAATAATTAAGTATATTTGGCAGCATATCATGAAGATGTCTGCTTCCTGAATACATAACTTTGCAGATCAGCTGGAGAGGTTCTTTATTTTAATTATATTTTTTCATTTACTCAAAAAAAAGTATTTACTGAGTGGACGATTTTGGTTATTAAATGTGTTTATGTCTTTTAGATTTTATTCAAACATTGTATGTGATGTAATGCCTTAAACTTTTTGTCTTGTACTGTATTTATCAGTTTGGACTTTCAATCTTTTTTATTGTATGTGTTTATAAGTGATTGATTTTTAAATCTCTGTTGCTTTGTGAGATCACTAAGAAATATTAATTGAATCTTGGAATATTGAGTCTTAACTATAGGTTTGAAAATATTAAAACACTTTGCAAGTTCAAAGCACTTACTTTAGGTGCTTCAATCAGCAATGGACGCTTTGTACACAGGGAATCTGACAATAGTTTTACAGCGGAAAAGAACAGAAATATTTAACAGCTTTACTTCAGGTCTGTGAATCAAAAGTGTACACATGTATGTACATATTTATTTACAGACCATTCAGTGTCTCACCTCTGACAGTCAACCAGTTCTCTGGTGATTCTCCAGCTCCAGAGATGTTGCACTTGTAGAATCCTTCGTCAGATTTGGAAACATTGTGGATGGTCATCTCTCCTGTAGGACTGTTCCTGATGAGGACGCCATCTTTATAGAAATCAGCTTTGAGGTCGGAGGAAGTTGTCTTGTTTCTGCAGCTCATTGTCACATTGTTGCCCTCCATCACAGGAAGCACAGGACTCTCCAGGATCACAGAACCAGCTAAGAAATCAAAGGTTTTACTTATTGTGGACACAATTTTACAAAATTTAAGTCTCAACTTCAAACAATCTTTTAGCTTTCTATCAAAATAATATGTATTTTAAGCACTGACTTGTTATATAAACTTAACCCTGTGAAGCCTGACACATCAAATACTAGACAGATCATTGGATAAAAGGTGTTAATTTGAACATTTCGACAAATTTAAATTTAAATCATATTTGATCAGGCATTTGAGTTAGGACAAATCTTCCTGTTTCAATGCAAACATACCAGTGACAGTGATGTTGACAGAGTTGCTTTTCTGTCCCTCTCCAGCCTCACACCAGTACTCTCCACTGTCCTCTACATACAGATCTCTTAGAGTGCAGGAAGACTCATTTTTCACCCCCCACTCAAAACCACAAGTGCTATTATCTGTTTTGGTCTTCCGTAAAACGCTCCACTCAGTCAAGCCATCGAAGCCCGTACATTTAAAAGAGACAGACTCATATTCAAAGAGTTGCAGTCTGGTTGGAACGATCCAAAACTCTGCATCTGAGACAGACAATCACACAGAGAAGAAGAGAGTAAGTTGTCTACTGAATAAAGAAAACTAAAACACTAATGGAATGAATTGATGCGCCCGCTGTACACTCACCAACTCTCTGAGCATGTGCCCCCAGCTGCAGAAATACACTCATCACTACGGACAAAGGAGAAGAGTTAGACATCACCAGTTGCTCTCAAGCATGTCTATATTTCATCTTGATTATATATGATTGCTATGACAATAATGTCCAAGTAATGCTTCAGAATGTGTTGTAACATACTCTGTTCTAACGCAGCTTTGTTTTCATTTAATTTCAATCAAACTTTATTTTTGCTCGAAAGATCAATTGAGGGGTGACTCTCATTTGCAATGTTGTCGAGTCAAACAAATGCAAAGCAAAAACAACACATACACAATATACAATGCAAATACATCAAATATACAACAACTGATAAGGAGAAAATAACAAACAAAAAAACTTTTAAAACATTTAGACAGTAATGTAGAATGGCTGCAATTGAAATTAAATGGGTAAAAGTACAATAACGCCTAATCAAAACATACAGACAGAGGGTTTGGAAGTTTTCAGCTAAAGTTGGGACACCTTTACAAATTGTTCGCATCAATTGTCAAAGCTTAATTTACTTCCTTCGATGCAGAAAAGCTGCAATTTAGGAACAAATTCTTTATCACCTGAAAAACGCCTTTTGGAAAACTCTGACATTTACATTATTTTGACATTTTTGGTAACCTAAACTCTTTTTAACCTCTGGCAATTTTACCTCTATTTTCCTTTTAAGCTCTTTCACTGGACTTGAACTGCTTCAATTTCAGGTAAACCTTTGACCAGTAGTATCTTCATTTGTGTCAATCATGTTTTATCACTTTCCACATCGCTTTACAAAATGAATTCCATGAAAGTTACAGATAAGTCAGTCAGTACTCACCCAGTGTGACGCAGAGAGCTGTTACCTCCATGTTGTCTTGCTACTGACCGTGTGAACGATTAGACTGAAGTGTAATGGAGGTGAAGAGGTGTTCCTGTTTTAGACTGAAACTCTCACTTCGGGGACAGATCTGCTTTCGTTGTGTAAAAAGTTTCAGTGGTTAAAGAAATGTCAGCGGGTGGAGCTAAATAAACGGCAGAGATGCATATGAGAAGGACCTGTGGTCAAATTGCTAATAAATATAAACTCAATAAGTAGAAAAATACTTTCTCAAAGTTTCACAGAAACAAGATTAGCCCTGCATTCATAATCGCATACTTATTAGCATGCCAGAAAAATATGAAATATTCTGCAAAACCCTAGTTTTTGGACAAATGTAAAAAAAAAATTATTAATGAATTTATTGATATCCTTTTCAAAACAAAATGTATTTTAGAAGTATCTGTAATTCTGTAATATCACACCAGGGGGCAGCACTAAACTGGTAAATTCACATTGTCCCTGTGTTTCAAACTGTCTTCAAACTTCACTGATATTTATCATGACAGAAAAGGATTTAGTCCCAATACACATTGTCAAATGCAAGAGTATAGAGAGAGTATGGAGTATAAAGTAGGGGTGACCGAACTATGGCCCGTGGGCCAACTGCAGGCCATTTTAATTGGCCCGCAGCAAATTAGTTAGCTAATATTGCTAAGGTTTCCCCAAATGTGTTTTACTTAATTAGCCGTTATAGTTTTATTTGTCTAAAATGCTTCGTTAGGGCATTTTTGGTTATAAAGAAGGGGAGAAATTGTGTGGCGCTTGTATATTCCCTTTTTTCCCCATCATAACCTTTCTCTTGTAGATTGTCAATTTCAAATGTTTCTTTCCAAGCAATAACACTCGTTAAGGCGAGACAACAGGTAACGTACCATTTTTAACTTTAACTATCGTCATGAAACATTGCCAGTTGATTGATCACATTAAAACCTTTATTTTTGTAATAAAACGTTTTGGGAAAAGTTTTAAAAAAAATCTAGATGTTGGATGAAGCCAGAGTTAAAAATGTGTATTTCAGGTTAACAACATATTACATATACGTTTTCACAAAACAGATTTTGAATATAGCCCTTTTTCAATTTTGTACTAATAAAATACTGTGTATAAATCTTAATAATGGCATTTTTGACATGTTTTTAAGTGGAAAATCTATCATGAATCATACAGTTAACAGCAAATAAATCCTTCAATAATAACCTTCAGAATACTGCCACATATTGGATAGGGAAAGTGAAGTTTATGTTAGCACTTTAGAAGTTGAATTGATTTTGGAGTATTGAAAAACACAAGTTTTGAAATAATGGCCGGAAAAAGATGGTTCTATAGGAGAAACATACAGATGCAAACAGTAGACGTACATTTTGAACCTTTTAAAAAATATATAAACTAGTAGTAAATGAAGATCTGTTGTGGCAGCAAAATAGACAACCGTCTCAAAAATGACCAAAATTGACGTTGGAGGCAGGAGTTTTGAAAGTTCAAGATGCAATGTTATGACCAACTACTGTAGAATGTCGCAATTGTAGCATACTGCATGCAAAGTACAAATCAGTTATCACTAATAGACATTTGCCTCGGTGGGCTTTACATTCCATAAAGTATGACACCCTGCCCTTACACCCTTAGACATATGTACATATGTTTTAAGAGCAGCTGTTGCTCCAAGACATGGTTCATATATCACTTTGATGACATTATTGTACCTCTGGATGCTCAAATACACATTGAGTATCTCTAGAGAAGGTAGAAGTTATGAACAACATCTCACAGTGCAAATCAGCCCTTTGAACAAACACTTTTGCCTCGTTTCCAGTGAGAAGTGCGGGTCAGGTCGGCACCGCACGGTTACGCTAGATCTACTGCTGACAGCACCTTTACTTGGTAGGCGGGGTTATGCAGGATGGTGATAGCCGCGGTCAGAGGATGTAGCAAAAACGTTCCTGTTACTCCTGGAGATGCATGATGGTTTCAGCTTAGTTCCACTCCAACTTAGAGAGACATAGAGAAAGAAAAGAGAGATTATATAACATAGTCATTCCTCAGGTAGAAACTACTTAAAGTCCAATAGTAAAAGGGAGTGAGACATGGAGGTAAAAAGATTAACCTGTTTGATCTTTACCTGCTGCTTCTGCTTCAACTTCGCCTCTTTTTCCTCAAACTCCTTCTTCAACTGAAAGGAAGGAGAGTAAATTATTTATTTTACATCAATGTTAATACGTGTCTGACATAGAAAGACATGTGACATGTACGAAAATGTTTGGGTTTTCCAGCTGCTCTGACCAAAATCCCAAATTATTCTTTGTGTATATCTATTCTACAGGTTCTCAAAATCTGTCTGAATTCAGAAAGTTAATAATGATTAAATTAACCTAATTGTCATGGACTCGAACTGTTTCCCCAGGTCATCCTTTTCCCCCTGAACTTCCTCCTTTTCCTGTGTCTCCTGATTGGGCTGCCTGATGGTTTCAGCTTGTTGCTCCAACTTAGAGAGAAGAGAGACATGGAGAAAGATTGAATTGAAAGAAGATGAGAGATTAGACAACACAGTCAATCCCCTGGTAAAAACTAATTTCTTCTTAACATTTATACACATCTGATTATCCTACAGAGACTTTATATTTCTTAAAACAGCATTTCTGGATTATCTGTGTATTTATGTGTGGAAAAGGACTTGAGTCATTCTGGTCTCAGTCTGAACTTGGATTCGACTCAAAATATAATCTTTCAGTGTTGGTTGTTCCGTAGTTAATCATGAAACATATGTAGTTATTCTAGTTGATTTGACCTATTTAACATGTAAAACTGAAAATAAACAATCAGTATTTGAGAAGGAAAACAACTAAAAGTGAAACAGTGAAAGGAGTAAGACATGCACAGTAGGTAAAAAGATGAACCTGTTTGATCTTCTCCTGCTGAAACGTTGCCTCTTTTTTCTCAAACTCCTTCTTCTGCTCCTTTAACTGAGAGGAAGGACAGAGATGAACACAACCAGTTTATTGAATTAATTAAATTGACACATTACATTCATGTCTGGATGAATTGTCTTCTCTGATTGGTTGGAGGACGTGATAAAAGCTAGCCTGGCTCAGGTTTAAATCACTGTTTACTCTGAGCAGATTTGGACAGTGAGAGTGTTCTGCTCTGCATCACCTTTGTGTAACAATCACTGTGTCCCTGTAATTACATTTCATTATTGAGTTTCCTTATATAATTATAATGGGATTAAGGTGTGATCTAACTTCAATGTTGAAACTTGGCTGACAAGAACTGTAACACACTGACATAGAAAGAAATGTACAAAAATTGTTGTGTTTTTCAGCTGTACCGACATACAGGTTCTCAAAATCGTGTCTGAATTCAGAAAGTTAATAATGATCAAATAAACCTCATTTTTCTGGGACTCCAACTGTTTTTCCAGGTATTCCTTTTCCCTCTGAACTCCCTCCCTTTTCTGTATCTCCTTCCTGATGATTTCATCATGGTTCTCCAACTGGGAGAGAAGAGAGACATGGAGAAAGACAAAATGAGAGAGTATACGAAAACAGTGATTCCTCAGGTAAATACTATTTTCTACTTAAAGGTGCAGTGTGTAATATGACATCATCAAGAAAGTTCTACAAAGTTCTAGAATGCAACGCTCCCTGGGTAACCCCACCCCTTTAGAATAATAACAGAAGCTACAGTGGCCTTCAAGGACAAGAACGATTCTACATTTTAAACAATGCACCTGATGAAATTCCAACTATGACATTTTCAAGATGGCGGCACTAGGCCTTGGTCCAAAATATGCAGAAATATGGACATATATGAGACCCTTTCTAAGGGAAAAAATAATAATTCAAAAAAATGTTTTTCAGCTATTATGCACCAAATTAAATGTACTTATGGATATTATAATTACTTTCTACGAAATCTGCTAGGAAATAAAACCCAAAATTCTACACACTGCAGGTTTAACATATGATTATCCCACATACAGGTTCTCAAAATATTGTCTGAATTCAGAAAGTTAATAATGATCAAATTAACCTCATTTTTCCGCAACTCCAACTGATTCCTCAAGTACTCCAGGTCCCTCTGAGCTTTCTTCCCTTTCTGTATCTCCTGCTGGAGCTGCCTGAAGATTTCATCTTCGTTTCCCTCCAACTGGAGGAGAAGAGAGACATGGACCCATGGACAGTCAATCCCCATGTAAAAACTAATTTCTACTTAACACATCTATACATGTGATTATCCTACATAGACTTTGTATTTTTTGAAGAATCATTTCTGGATTATCTTTGTGTTTTGGTTTGGAAAAAGACTAAAGTCATTCTGATCTCAGTCTGGACTTGGACTCGACAACACATCATGAATGAAACACAACATATAGGACGTGAATGTGACACATTGTTAACATTCAGCTGTCATCCAATTCTCTTTAGATTTAAGATGTGTTTCACTGTCTGATGTGTAGTTTGATATAAATATCTATGTTATCATAGTTTATTTCATATATTTAAAATTAAAATGTATAGTAACAAACAGACGCTTTTAGAAGGAAACATTTTACAAATGTGTTCCTCTCAGAAAGATTAAAGATTTAAATAATTATGAACCAAACCATCGTATTCAGGGAGTCCAACTGGTTTTTCAGGTCTTTCACTTCCCTCTGAGCTTTTTCCTTTTCCTGTTTCTCCTGCTGGAACTGCTTGTCGAACAGAGATATGGAGAAAGACAAGATGAGAGATTATAAAACTCAGTTATTCCTCAATTAAAAATGTTATTTCATCTACACTTGGATTATCTCTGTCTTTTGTGGAGAAGAAAAACAACAAAAAGTGAGCTAAACGTCTTTAAAAAAAATCAAGGGGAGTCAACATAAGGCTTAAAAACAAATCAAGTTGTAGATGAAAAGTCAAATAAAATGTGACATTGATAAATACATTCTTAGGGATTCAAGTAAAAATAAAATTAACCTCTGCGATCTTGTCTTTCAGCTCCTTTTCAGCTTTCACCCTCTTCTGCTGCTCATCCTCCAACTTCCGCCTGAGAACTAATGGCCATTTATTCTGAAAGATAAAGAGGAGACAGGGAATGGATAGAAGATGAGAGACATTTTCACTTCCAATTCTCAGTCCCTGTCCTGCAGCAGCTCTTCCACTGAAAGAGATTATAAAGGAATCTTTGTGACATAAAGTACGGTTCAATGCCGCACAACTCTGATCATTTAGGTTTGTCTTGTTGAGTCTGCACTGCTGAATCTCACTAAACTTCATAGTGTAGAAAATAATTCTACATGTCCACTTACCCCAGAGGAGGACGTCTGAGCTGTGGCAGGGCGGCTCCCTTCCTGGAGAGGAAGATTAAGCAGAGTATGTTTTTACCACAACCTCAGAGAGCAAAACACACCAGGTCTCACGTAATAATTATATAATTATAATATTATTCCTACTGTTGACTGACTATTTACAGTCATATGACTTATTATTTATAATTTGTGTTTAAGCATTGGGTGGGGGGGGGGGGTTAATGTTCATTTGTTATTGAATTTGTTAGAAAATCACTCTGTGCCGTTTTAGACCTCTAGGTGTGCTACAGAGGTTTTTCTATGATCAATAAACATACCAGTCAATGGTTTCACATGATTCCACTGATGTTTGAATGAAGGTGGCAATAAAACTCCACCTCTACAAAGAACAAGCCCACTTAAAACTGGACTTAGGGGCCACTCACACTAAGGCCGCGGCCCCGTGCCAAAGCTCATTAGCATACTAAAGTCTAGAACGTTTGGCTAGTGTGACCACGCCATCCGTATTCCAGCACGGAACAGCCCCTTGGCCAGGTGTGCCGTGGCCAAAGTACAGATGCTAATGAGATGACACACGCACAAGCAAGCGCACAGGCGGCGTTCCTGACGTGAATTTATTAAGGATGCATTGTCCGTTAACGTCCGCTGCCTTTCTAGTCGGCACCAGAATTGCCCACCACTTGGACTTGTAGCTATAATGTGTGAGAATTAACGTGTGTGTAGGCCTAGGTGTGGGCTAATAAAAGAGGGAAAGAGATAATTAGGTCGGCTCAGAAAGCAAAGCAAAAAGGTTCGTGTTTACTCACGTTCGTCAGATGATTTTTTTTCTTTTTCCTCCCGTCAGCTGTCATAATACTGCCTTTACGCATGGCGGTGGAGACGAACCCAAAACAACACACCGCGGCCCGGTGATAAGGAAACAGTAGCCTACACTAAGGTTTAACAAGAAACTTTATAAAGACACTTAAAAAACGATCTCTGCCCATACAAAAAGTTCTGACTTGGATTTGATGGAGCGATCAATGTGTATAAAACCATCCGGTACGTATGGTCTGATGACGGGCCGTTATATTAATAATAAACAGCGTGCTGCACAAATATGAGACTGTCCACCGCGACCTATTACGTCAAGGCTACAATTAAAAAAAAACAATAGCTTAAGGATTCTCGTTGCTCTAATGTGGAAGTGGAATATATGATGCAAATTTGGCCGGATGAAAATATTCACAAACAGTCGTACGCTCCGAATCCTAAACACGCACGGTGACGTAGGCAAAGTGCAAGTGTGCCTAGGCCACGAGTAGTGTGAGCACGGGCCAGCGGGGGGAGTGGGGAGGGGGGGGAATCGTGCTGAATCGTGCTGAGCACGGAACAGGCAAATGGCACTAGTGTGAGTGTGCCCTTAAGTATATGTTTCCTCACTACTAGACCATAAATCTCAACAGATAAGTTAAGATAGAAATATTAACCTTGATGATGCCAATGGGAGAGGAAATGTATTCAAACGGTGTGGAAAAGGTAGCTTTGTACAAAGTTAAAGCCATAGATAGATATAACAGTCAAAATATATTAAGTAAAGTTAAGTTAAAATTAAAAGTTAAAATATTTGCCTCCATGTTGCTGGACTCCAGCTCCTTAAACAGGATCTCATGTTCAGTCCCCATCTTCTGATTCTCATCCTGGAGCTGCAGGACTTCAGATTGTTTCTCTGTAAACTGTTGGGAAAGAGAAGATTTGAAATGTGTCGGTAACAGAGACATAATCCAGCCTTTGTAATCTGACATATCTCATATAAGGTGCTGCCAACAGATGGAAATGTATGATGGTGCTTCAGGAACTCCTAACACTTTATTAGTACAACGGCAATAACCAGTTGTTAGAAGCAGACACTGCAGACAATTTTTTTTACAGTTTAAAGCAGCTGTGGACAAACTGCTAAATGACCCAACTCATTCTAGCCTCTAGACTTGACTGGGTTCTGAAGTGACTGATAAGGTAGCTGGAAAAATGCTTTTGATGAAAATATACAAATAGAAACCTTGTTGGTTTTCATCTGTAATTCCTTCTCATGGATCGCCAGCATGTGATTCAGTGTCTCCAAGTCCTTTTTCAGCTGTTCTCCCTTCTTTGTATGAGAAAGAGGGGTGTAAATGGGGCCTTTGGTTCTTTGAAGTCTCTCCAGCTGGAGGTAAGAACATAAAGAGATACATGAATTCCACAATAAAGCATGTGAGTAATTATACAACCTAATACTGTATAACAAACACTTAAAAGTATCTTAATATACAGTCAAGGGGATTTTATATAATTGTTTTGCTCCTCAGTGGGCATACATGTGATAAAGTAAACTTGGTGTACTTTGTCTGGCCCCTCTTTCCTCATCACCACCAAGCCTT
Source organism: Hyperoplus immaculatus (assembly GCA_949357725.1). Taxonomy (NCBI): domain Eukaryota; kingdom Metazoa; phylum Chordata; class Actinopteri; order Uranoscopiformes; family Ammodytidae; genus Hyperoplus; species Hyperoplus immaculatus. Next base: position 631,563 of record OX442371.1, read on the forward strand.
TAGGTTAGTTTTCCTTTGTTTTGCCTTCATAACATCCATTTAACACAGTAGCCACCCCTGACTTACAAACAACACATTCACTATTAAGGTTTTCTTTTTGGGAAGTTGCTTATCAAATATTGTTTATATGTACAGAAAGATTAGGATTAAGACATGAACCTCTTTGTTCTTGTTCTCCAGCTCTTCCTTCAGGCTCTGCACCTCCTTCTCCTTCTCCTCCTTCTCTTCTTTCAGCTGCTGCAGCTCAACTTGTTTCATTCCAACCTGGAATCACAGAGAGAAAGTTAATAGACAATTAGACATGTTGATTATTAACATTTAAAACTTTACATACATCTATCTCAATTTGGATCTTATTTCTTATTTGACCAGCACAAATGAGCCTTTTGTTTGTGAAGAAGTTCATTTGTGTCTACAATATCAATTATATAAAGAATGTAACTTCAAACTGAAATCGAAGCATTATCAATGAGATGAACCTCAGTCCTGTTGGTCTTCAGTTCCTCGTTCAGGGCCTTCAATCTATTTTCAGCCTCCTGCTTCCTCTGCAGATCATCCTGGTGCTGCTGATCTGATTCCTGCTTCTTCAACTGCAGGTTAGTGAAGACAAAACACAATGCAACGTGAAATACAAGACAAGAAGCTAATTTTGGAACATTTGAATTCATATGCATTTGACACATTTCAGTTATGCATGTATCACAAACAATTAAGATAATTATAAAGAATGAGATTTTTTTGTTTCAAGTTTGATAAAGTCTGTAGTGGTTCATACTGGGTCAGTTAATCAAACTTACCATTTCAAGTAATAACTCAAAAAGGTTCATTTAGTCTAACTTGATAAATCAACTTGTACTAGTGTAGTTCCCATCCAAAAAACTTCATAATCAATCAAGGATGCACACCTTCGTGCTGTGCGCAAGCAATATCCGGAAGCTCAGGTCGATTTGACTAAAACTCAGAAAGATATGCGAGTCACAGGCAGACACACAGAAAGACAGACATTTCTTGCTTTATAGATAGATGTTCATGTAAACAGACTAGTATTCTTTTGTTTGTACCTTGACAGCTGTTGCTGTGACGCGTGTTGTGTCAGCTGATGTTATAGATGATCCTCTGCTGTCCATCCGTTCTATGGAGAACTGTAAAGGTCATAGGGACAGAGAGCAACAAGTTTCAACGTTGGATCAGGGAGGCAGTGGAGATCAGGAAACGGGCCCAGGGGACAGTAAACCGGGACGAGGGGGCATACATGCTGTCCCACACCTGGGATGCAGTTCTCCATAGAACGGACGGACAGCAGCGGACCAGCCGTCCTGCCTCTTCTGGTGGGACGGCTTGTAGTCTATAACATCAGCTGACACAACACGTGTCACAGCAACAGCTGACTCTTCAGAAGAAGACTGCAGAAAGTAGTCCAAACATGTCAAGGTACAATCAAAAGAATACTAGTCTGTTGACATGAACATACAAGTTAATTTACCATTTCAAGTCTCACTTTTTTTCCCTCAACATTTTAAATTTGTCAGTGTAAAAAAAAAGTATGATTTCATATTTTGCTAACATCTCTGTCTTCTTGTCGTCTTTCCTGCTTTCAATTATTTTTGTTACCTCCCTTCTGAAAGCAATATCCTATTACTTTACTCACTTGTTTGGTCTGGTTTTGACCTTTTCCCTCGTTCAAAACCTCAATTTGCACCGATTCATCTGTCATGAGCTGCTCTCTCTCTTTTTTACTACCATATTGTTTATTCCTTTTGGTCTCTGTAAAAATAAATGCAAAGTAATTTATTGTACTTTAATTTTAGGACGTTTCACAGCATACAGTATGAGATATATTAATTTAAAATTTAGTATAAAGTATGTGTTTATAAACAACACACCTGACAATTTGACTGATTAGAAATAAATTAAGACATACAACCAAATGTTCTACGAGCCCCATTTTTGTTAAAACATTAGTGACTTACTGATTATGTTTTGTCTCCATTTCAACACAAACAATGCAAGTAATAGAGTAAGCAGGAGGCTGACAGCCAAACTAACAGCCAAACCAATTGTGGTAGGGGAAGGACTGGACTGGACATTAAAGAAATCATCTGAAATGATAAAAATGAGAATAACATGGCATTAATATAAAACTGGACCTCAACTATTTGAATCATAAACTGGGATCAAAATATACAGAATTGCTATTGTCACCTGAAACCTTGATGTGTGTCTCTCTGGTCTGGTTGATGTCCTTCTGTTGGACTCTGCAGGTGAAGTTGTTGCTGTGTCTCTTCTCCACAGTCACTCTGCTGCTGACAGTATAGAGATCATCAGGACCTCTGACTGTCTCTGGAGGTCCAGCAGAGAGGAGCTTTCCCTCACCGTCCAGCCAAAGCACCTCAGGCTTTGGATACCAGCCTCCAGACTCACACTGCAACACCACACCACTGGTGGCTTGATCAATCCCCTCTAAAGTTACGCCAGGTGAGGAGACAGCACCTGAAGATGAGATGATAAAAGAGGTTTTTAGAAATTGTTTGTAAAACGTCTGATTGATGTGTAAAGGGCTGTACCCAAACTAGAAATTCCCAAGTGGACTTTGAAGGAGCCAGTTGAGGCTGATTTCTCGTTTGGTTAGGTTTTGGTGCAAGCAGTGAGACTTTCGTTAAAATAAATATCTTAATTATTATTGAAAATGTGCCATCCAGTTGTCAGTAACTGATCAGGCTATCAATAGGTCAAAGTTCTCCTGTGTCTGCTGAAACACAGAAAGGCCTTTGTATTGCTGTTGCAGGAAGCTAAAGATGGAGCATTAACAAGGGAACAAATGTATCAGGACCATTCAAACCTTACTGCAACTAAGAAAATTGTGATTAATTGAACTAGTCAATTTTCAAGTAACTGTGTACGCTTGAATCAGTGTTGTGTTCACTATTATCTATACAAATATAGCTTAATAAATATTCCCACTTGCCTACAACAAGCTGCACTGAAGATTCTTTCTTCAGTCCTGGGATGAAGCATCTGTATTTTCCCTCATCGGATATTTTCACTTTGGAGAGTTTCAGTGAGAGGTTTCCCTTCTCAAGTTCGTCAGGGAACAGTGACGTTCTCCCTTGGTAGGACGGATGTTTTTTACTCTTCAGCTCCACCCCGTCACGCCACACAAAGACAAATCTGGGGTCCAGGTCGGGTCTCGCCCACTCCAGAGTCATGTCAAGAGCATTCAGGGCAGGGTCCAGGCGACAAGGCAAAATGATGCCCTCGCCAACTTGTGACACGATTGGATTAGACGAACCAATCACCTGAGACTCACCTGTTAAAAAGAAACAGGTTTAGAAATGTCTTCAGTAAAAGGCAGAATTTACTTTTCTTTCAAAACAGCCAAACAGGAATGTTAGTGATGTGTGTACATTACCTCTGCATGAGAGAATCACAGAGTAGAAAACCAGAAAAGTGAAGGCACCAAACTTGGAGTTCTGGAACAGACTGTCCTTTACATGAAGCATCCTGAAGTTCTAGATGCAGGAATATGACAACAGGAAAAGTTCACAAGAATGATGCCGAAAACATACGTTTTTCACACTAACATTCTGTCTTGGGTCTTAAGTAAAAATGCTTTGTTTTCTTAAGATACTGATTCAAGGAAGAACTGCAGATGTAATAATTGTATTGCCAAGAGGTGCTCCTGTATTTATTTTGCATATGATGAAAAAATAAATCAACCTGAACTTGATAGTATAACTGCAAATCAGCATATTATTATTATTATTATTGTTCTTGTTCTTGTTGTTGTTATTATTATATTTGTATATAGTTTTTGTTATAGTTTTCACATAATATATCATTGTATTCATTGGTTTGTCAAACATATATTACTTCAGTTGAAAATTGTGTCTTCAAGAAGGATGAAGTTAATTTTCTTTGCTTGCATAAAGAGGAAAAAAAACCCTGACAGTTTGCTGTAAATCTTGAACCTGCTCCTATGCGCTATCTGCTGGTCGTTGGGCTGAACTGCATGTACGTGTTGCAGGCTAATAATTAAACTGTGATCACGGTTACAGTCTGTAAATACAAATCTGACTTGATTTTGACGGACGTTTTGACCTTCTTTTAATAAACTAACACAATTATACAAGTCTATACTCTCAAATACAATCATAGTTGTAACTATATCTCTCTCCTTCACTGTGACGGTGAGTTTAGTTTCACTTTCATTTGGGACATAAATAGCGTGACAAGTCTAAAAAGAACCTAAACAATTCAACTCAATAACCCGCAGGCAGTCGGGGTTTGAAAACAGACTGATGAAAAACAATAAAAACAGTTCCTGAAGGCTATTATCTCCTACTAACTATGATCTTATAAAACCTACACTTCTCTCCTCACATCTACTGCACTGAAGGCCTACATAGAACGCACTTTATTTAAATAAAAGAACAACCTTTTATTATGTTAAGTCCCTACCCAGAGTAAGATGCACAATTATACTAAAACACAAGCCTACCTGTTTCTCAAACTGCCGTCGGCAATAAAGGGTCAACGTCTGAGTCGGTTAAAAAAGGGGGAGGGCTTGATTTATCGACAGCAGGTGGCAGAGTTGGACTTACAGCTCTGGGAAAACATTACAGGCCTCGCTCAAAAAAAACGCATCTGTACATTCGTAATGGAAATACTTTAAATGACAATCATTTTATTTGGTATTTAGTGAATATTTTTTCAGTGAAATTCATATTCTCTGAATAACTCGATAGGAATGCAAAGTGTTATTCCTGTCGAGATATTGTGTATTATTTAATTAATACAGTTAAAAAGAACATTTCATATTGGTTAGTGTGACATTCTGCTGTCGAAGTTGAGTTCAGGTTTTTCACATTAGTGCCTCTTCCACCGTGTAGTACACAATAGCCTCGTTTGAGAACGAGCCGTCTTGCTCAGACCTGCGCATGACAGCAAAAATGCTGTGCGCAGTGCGCTCAGCAAGACGCGCGTCATAATTGCGCAGGTGTGATCAAGACGGCTCCCACTTAAACGAGGCTAGTGTGTCAGTAGTACAGTGTCAGTGCTTTTCCAGTTGGCTCTTGAATGCAGCATCAACGTGACACATGACGCCCGAGACAAAAAAGAAACTAAACTTTGTGAATGAAGGTTCAGTCCCCGGCTGGCCTCTCAGCTGAGCGCTTCTCAAACATTTGCACCTCGAGGATTTTATCAGAAACAAGAAATCCAACTTCAATGTTTTGGTGATGTTCCATCGTCTTTTCCTGATCGTCGCACTGCTGACTACCTGCACAGGTATGTGGGTTAGAATGTTTTTCTATTTTTCTATAGTGCATTTGCAGAATGTGTCAACAACAAGCGACTTTTATTTTTTTAATTGATATATTTTAGTAATGGGTTGAATTTAATTTGAATCAGATTACTCTGTTTAAAAAAAAAGTCAGTGAAGTGATTCGTTGCGATATGGGCGTGTTATTGCACAATGGCTGCACGTATTTGCAAATAGGAGATTATGTTGAGTGATAGAATGTAAAATACCAGTTAAACTCACCCTGCGTTCCAAATCACATACTTTTTCTTTTTACTACACTACATACTAAAGTACAGAAGAGTTTTAGTCTTTTTACTACACTACACACTAAAGTACAGAAGAGTTTTAGTCTTTTTACTACACTACATACTAAAGTACAGAAGAGTTTTAGTCTTTTTACTACACTACATACTAAAGTACAGAAGAGTTTTAGGGCCATAGACAGGAGAGAGAAAAAAAATCAGATAAGCCTTTTTTTTTTATTATGTCGAGAAATGTCAACAATAAAGACGAATACTCCAAAAATGCTATTGGCATTAGTGGGGCCTCTAGGTATTTTTGCCATACTGCAATTGACGTGCATGTATTGGGACATCCTAAATCTTTTTCTGTCATACTAAATAGTAGGGAAGTATGGGGATTGGAACGCAGGGTATAACATTTACTCAACTACTCTTATCTTACAGTAAAATAAACAAATACAAAATAATGAAAAATAAACTTCATAAAACTTTTGTTGTTTAGTATATTTAATTGTATATACTATTTTATTATAGATTCTTAATGAATGAACTTGAACTCACATGAATTGATGCATTGATAGATGGTTTTAGTCTGTCCTACATAGATTCAGTTTATTTGTATTTCTTTCCCGCTGCTGTTGTTTATTTAATGTGAAATGAGTCAGACGTCAGTGTTCAAAATAAGGAACTTACTGACGTCTTGGGAAATTTGGAGAAGTTTTGAAACATGTTTGACCAGATGAAATCTTGTTTCACGTGCCAAAGCCAAAGTTAATGCAACACTATTAGTATTGTTATCATTATTGTCAGCAGTGTGTGAATTGAATTGATTTTGGGTCCTAAAAATGACCTTTTATCTTTATCTAATCAACTACTTTGAAAAGGGAAATGTTTAATGGGAGTCCAATGTAAAGACACCTCACAGAATATTTTATTATGAATTAAAGGCGGAGTCAGTGGTTTCTGTAGAATACTTGTTGTCAAAAACATTTTGACTAAATAAGTCAATATCTCCTAGAGTAAATACACAGCCTGGGCTCTTTAAATGTTGCTAGCTACAGAGGGCCACTCATTGTTTACGTATCCTTTGTTTACATTTGTGTTTTAAGGGCCTAGGCTGTGTTTTAACACTAGGAGATATTCACTTATTTTGTATTTTCATCGGAAACACAGTACGGGCAGGTAGCAGATCATGTGTAAATTTTAACTGATTTTGAGAAAATGGGATTCTCCAGAATGTCTGACTCACCTTTAAAACAGACACTGCTACAGTTACTACTAATAGTCTTACTCTCACTCATTGATTCTGGGATGACTTGACACTTTTCTTACCGCTCCTCTGCAAGCTGCCTTACCGGCTTACCCCAACCACACATAGACCTGTAATCTCTGCTGCACCTGTCCCAGTTTGTGCATTATGTATTCAATTTAAGCCTGTATTTCTCCAGGCAATGTTTGGGAAACCCCCAAATATGATTAAGCAATACTTTCCGCTGTGTATGCACTTTCTTTCCAACCAAACAGGTTTTAGGTTTTTGTATGCACAACAAATACAGGAGCAGTTGTTGGCAAGGACATTCTTAAAGGGCCAGTGTTTAATATCAGTGTATTTTGGCATCAAAAAGCGGTGACATTCTAGATGCCAATGCTCCCTTGCTTACCCCTCATCAGTAGCCTGTTTGGAATATTAAAAACCCAGCTAGGATGCTTAAAAAAAAAGAATGGACCCTCCCATTTCTGACTGAACTTTTGACCGTAAGACATTCTGAGTCATATTTTAAATGATTAACTACACGTTCACTCTTGTGAATTCACAGAGAAGAAAGAAAAACAAGGGTTTGGGCGATGGCTGAATAACAGGATCAAATCTAAAGGTGTTGAAGGAGGGGGTGTGTGAAATTAAAGATCAACAGTAGCATGATTCCTTCTGAATATTTGTGTGGGTGTGGCCGCTAAATGTGTTACATTCCTGGCCTGATATGAGCTAACATAAAGTTGAGTGCACGTCTTTGTGGTGTGATCAGTTCAACTTATAGAGTATTTTATTAAATTATCTTTTGAAAAGACGGGCTTTATCAGACCCGCTCCACCGACATGCTTATGCCTTGTCCCACAAGCCCGGTCTGTCTGAGTTGGGAAAGACAGCTTTTAGCTTTTAGCCTCAGTGCCCCTGACTCCTGGAACAACTTACAGCAACAAATTAAAGTGAATAACATCATATCCTTTAACCAATTTAAACATCTTGAATCTGCCAAACTCTACCTATAACTGTTTTAATTAGGCTATATTGTACTTACTAATTTCATTCTATTTCTAGCCACTCTACACCTGTCTAAAATCTTTCTCTTTACCAGCTTGTTGTGTATTTGTATTGTTTGTATTGTTGTTTTTGTTTCTGGACATCATTGTAAATGAGGGACACCCCTCAATGATATCTCCAGTATAAATAAAGGTTAAATAGATCAAATGAATAATATATATGTCTTTTGTTGTCTTGATAGTTCTTGGAGTATCCTCGCTGCATGCTCCATCCGAGAAGGTCCAGGCCTTTGCAGGTGATCACGTCATCTTGCCCTGCAGTTTCAACTTCACTGCCGGCGATGACTTTCCTACCGTAGAGTGGTCCAAGCGCGATCTGAAGCCAGAAAACATTGTGTACCTGCAGCGAGATGGCTTTGAGATTCACGCCATGAAGAATCCGGCCTTCGAGTACCGGACCAGCCTCATCCAGAGAGAACTTCAAAAAGGAAACGTCTCTTTGAGGATCTCCAGTGTGCAGCTCTCGGACACTGGTGTCTACCAATGCATGAGGCTCTGGAGCAAGGCCAGGCGTGACATCACAACAGTGGAGCTTGTCGTGGGTGAGTACGTGCGAGTTGATGTGTAAGGAGTGTGACATAAGCAAGTGACTGACGAAACCATTCCGCTGGCACCTTTCCAACTTAGTCAAGTGTGGTTACACCAAGTGCAATCACATGCGTGTTGTGGTAAACTTCCGGTTCGCTTCATGTTATGAATGAAATACTTCTGTGTTAAAAACCTTTTTAATCAGAGCCAAGATAAAATGGTTAAAGCTATAGTGCGTAATTTTTTTATTTTTATTGAATGCAGGTTACGTTGAAGCCATTCCCAAACGAGTTGACACAAAGTTGATTAAGCCTATCAGCTCCACAAAAGTGTCACCCCCCCCCCCCCTCCACCCTGACACTGGTGCAGGAGCTCAGAAAAATCCCCAAAATGACCCATGAAATGTTTCAGTTGATTTTATTGCTATGAAAGAACATTGAAGTGCAGCGGAGAAATGGAATTACTCAGAAGTCCTCATGGGTGTGACAGAAGTCACTCTTTGTAGCTTTAATTTAAGTATTGTCTTCATTAATAATTAATAAGTTATTCCAGGAGTGTTGGATGAAACATTTAAAGGTGTAATTCCTGTTTCGATAGGTGCAGTTTCTGAGCCAAAACTCTCAGTAATTTCAGCTGAGAGTGGAGGCGTGACTGTGCAGTGTGTGGCCGAGTGCTGGCTGCCGCGGCCTGAGATCAAGTTTCTGGACGATCAAGGAAACGACATCACTGCCCACGAGCCGAGAAGTGATCCAGATGCAACGGGATGTTACACAGTCAGACGAAGAGTGACTCTCCAGGGGACTACCAAAAGGTTCAGGTTCAAATTAATTAAATTCAAATTCAAACTACTTTATTAGTACGGCTAGGGGCAATTGGTTATAAGCAGCAGGAGGTCTTATACACAAAATATGTCACACAAGAAAAACCAACAGATAAACCAAGGAGCTTATAAAAATAAATAATAATAATAATAATAATAATAGATTGGATTTATATGGTGCTTTATTTCTAGGAACTCAAAGCTCTTTACAGGGTTCCAGGTTCCATTCATTCACACACAGTCATACCGGTGGTGGTAAACTACTAGAAGCCACAGCTGCCCTGGGGCAGACTGACGGGAGCGTGGCTGCCAATTCGCGCCTACCGTTACGTCAAGAATAGACACACATCAAAATCCTGAGCAAAATCATGGAATTACAAACTGCACTGCTTTAAAGAGTGTTATGTCAAAACTGATGATGCAGATCAACTTTTGCTTTTATCAAATCAATCAGTAATGTTATTTTTTTTGTATCACCAATGTGAGTTGAATAATCTTATTAATGAAAAACCGTATTGAAAAAAGCTTTATTTCATTGCATATAATCTGACCAATAGCAAGATTGTTTCCCATATTTAAATATATAATAATAGTGTGAATTGTATGAGTGATAATGTCATTTCTTCTCAGGATTACATGCAGAGTTCACCAGTATGAGATCAACCAAACCAAGGAGACAGACATCCTCATACCAGGTATACCAAGTAATGCAGCTTTAACAACTCACCCGAACACTATACAAAACACACAATTTGTATTTAAGTGTCTTTAAATTAAATTTTCGTCATGCAATGATGTGAAAAAGACATATTTTGGTCATCACAGTGTGTTGTAATACTCGCCAAACCAAGTACAAACACACTTTTGACTGCTGAATTCTCCTGCTATATGTAGGAATCATCTCTTTAAAATCCTTAAAACTCCACGTACTGCTTTATCCACATATATCCTGTAGGGACGGAGACTCCAATCACCTTAGTTTGCAAACATCTCCTGATACCATCCTTAGAACAAATGGTGTCTCCTTGTGGGGAACATAGTGTTTAATATATCAGATAATTCACTTACTTTCAATGCCATTTCAGGAGGAGAACCCGGCGGAAGGAGGTCCTGCTTTCCAACTGCTAGGGTGGCTGTTCCAGGATTTGCTGTACTTCTGTTTTGTGGAGTATTAGTAGTTTTCTTCTCATACAAGAAATGTGGCAAATCTGGTAAGTCACTCTATTTGGAATTGGAACTTAACGTCTCCATTAGAAAAAGCAGTAAAAGTGCAAATCTGGTGCATGCCTAGTTAAAGTAAAATTGACATTAAACAGCTGAGTAGAAAGCACTCCGCTGCCTTTGAGAGTAAATTGCAGTAACGTTAAAGTCCCACAAGATGGCAGACAAGCTCCACTGATCATCAGGGTAATGTCATTGTGTCTCACCTAAGAATGGCAAAGAGAAAAACTCTGTGTCTCTATGATTGAAGAATAGGAAAGACTTAATATGAATGAAGTATTATCGAAATATAAACAGAAAACCAGGACCTTCTCACCCTCCATCCAGACTGGTGTCACCTGGCTACAGTTGTTGGTCTTTGGTCTTCCCCCTAAAAAAAACAGGAACACATCTGAATGGTCAATTATAATAATCCTTCAAACACTTCTTACATTTTGTGCTTTTGTGTTCACACAGCGGGGAAACAAAAAATGCAATTTAACAGACAGCCCTCCGATCAAAGTACAATGAGCGGTACCTCTGAAAATCAGCCGATCCTGGGGAGTTTCGTTGCTCAAAATGAGAAGCTAAGAAAACAAGTGGTCGAGCTCAGATCAAAGGTAAGTTTTCCTCTTCTCACCCCTTTTCGAACAGGTAGACCAAAGTTTTAGACAGTTTATTGTCAATTGTGGTTTTCACTGTATGTAAACATGACTTTATTGTAACTGTCCACTTGTTTCATTTATTGTATTGTTTTATTTTTATTTACTTGTTCGAACAAAATAAAAGAAAATTCAATTAAATTTCAATTCAACTCCAAGGTTCTTGAGAGAGACAAGACCATCCGCCAGCTACAGAAGGGCTCGGAAAAGTCTACGCTAAGTCCTGTCGTTAGCCAGCTTGACCAGCCCACGATGGTCCACAGGCCCTCCAACCCTCCCAAAGCTCCCAACATCCCCAAGGAACAACGCCGAAAACCTCCAGCGATCTCACGACAGAACAGTTTGGAATCAGCCAAGCGCCCAAGCCAGAGAAGTCGTGTCCACAGCTGCCCAGATGTGTTGGCCTTCACTCCAGAATCGTCCAGTTCTACTACAGCCAGGAGTTCAAAGAAAAAGCTGTTTGGTCGTTCGGTTAGCGACGCTTGTGCTCAGTCGGGCCCGAGCGTTCCCAAGGATCAGAGACGACGTAGTTCCCCAGTGTTTCCATCTTCTACCCCAATTACTAACCCCTTCTCCCCCCTGGAAGGCCTGTCAGAAGAGTCGGAGCAGTTAATATCATTTAACAGCCCAAAGCTTAACGCAAAGCAATCAAAGATTAGGTATTGAATTTTACCAAACTGCAGCAAGAATAAACCCAAAACTATCTGTGTGGCCAGATAACGCTAGAAGGAATTTGAATAAGATTTGAGTGAATTGACGTGTTAAAACCTTCGTAAACCCTCGTTCATTTTTGTTTCTAAGCTTTTGAGGTGCTAGTCAGTAGACTTTCCAATAACCACACTTCTTCCATGCTATTTAGTATGACAGATACATATTTAGTTTGTCCCAATACATGATTTCAGATGCAGTTCGATTTCCGACTACATACCGTCATATTTTGCAGTGTTCAATCCAGAATGCTTTGTGGCTGTTCTACCCACAATCCAAACATAGTTCAAGGAGCAATGATATGACGAAATAGTACATTCCAATTGTAAATTTGCGTGCCAAGTACGCACTTTTTATGGTTATGGTTTAAGGTAATTCTCAAGTGTTATGTAGTTTTCATTGTTTAACCTGGTGAAGTGTGAAGCAAAAAAAAGTATTTTGATATTGTTATGTTCAACACTAAGATGTTTTGTCTGGGGTTGTATAGAAGGGCTACTTTATTTAAAATCACTTTGTCCTTGAGTATAGTATTGATCATTTATTTCATACTAATACTTAATTGTTGTAAAAATTGTGTACATAGGGATGACATATTGTATATATTTTTTATATGTTTTTCTTTTAAATGTGCGCTACACTCCAAAATGAAATAAAGCACCGTCTTTGTTGAATATGAAAAAATCTGGAAAATTGTTTTTTACAATTTAAAAATGTCAATTATCCTAAAGTAGATCGCTAAATCAATCTCACAATCTTTGAAGTTCACATTCATCTCAGGCTGGATACAATATGATTGTGGCCAAAACAACCAACAACAAAAAAAACTGTTTCAATTTAACTGAATGTGTTAAACTGTGTGACAGATTAAATGTCTGAAGCAGCGACCATGACACCTAACAGAGTAACAGAGGGTGGAGTTTATTGGAGAGGAAGTGCAGAGATCTGTGTGTGTGTGTGTGTGTGTGTGTGTGTCTCTTTGTGTGTCTCTTTGTGTGGCTGTTCGTCCGTCAGTCTGTTGTGGGACAGGATGGAGTTGACACCGTTCTGCCTGATGCTCAGTGAGTATACAAAGTCTCACCTCACTTTCCTGTGTGAAAACATGATCTCTCCTAGTCTCAAAACATGCGACTGACAAGTGTTTTGGTGTGTTTTTATAATTTAAAAATTACCTTATTACATTATTTTTCTGTTATTTTTTCATTCCTTTTTTTAACTTGTTTGCACCGGTGTAAACACATTTTAAATTTGATTCAAAGTCTAGTATTGCTCTTCGTACCATGACATGTTTAGACTGCATCCTCCTTTAGAATCGTCAGTGTTTTTTTTGTTGTGACATGTCATTTCAGCCGATTTCACTCAGGATTGTACAAAATCTTTTCAAATGTCTTGGCTTAATTCTTTCTCTCTAACTCCCTCTTGTGCAGCCTGCCTTCGGGTCATCCCTGACCGGTCTCAGTTCTTCAGGTACGACTCTGTCTCCCTGAGCTGTGAGGAGAAGTCAAACTCTACTCCTGTGTGGAAGGTGAAGAGGGAAACGTCGGATGGTGGGGTCACACCTTGCTCCAACAGCTGGGGCTCCACTACCTGCGTCATCACAAACACTTACCCATCGGACAGCGGCCTGTACTGGTGTGAGTCTGAGGCCGGGGACAGGAGCAATGCTGTCAACATCACCATCACTGGTAGGTCAGAATCCATGTCTAAAATGATTCAGCCTTGAAGATTTTGAGTTATTCAATTAAAGCTGGGGTGAAGGATTTGGGGAGAAAATGGCAGTTGGGATAGAGATTCGAATTCAAATACCTCAACCGCTCCACTTGTTCTCTTTGGTCCCTCCCCTATGGTCCCTCCCTGACACGCTCTACACCAAGAAAGTCGTGCCAAAGTGAATGGACAGTCCCAACAGCCAATAAGAACAGAGAATCGGAGCCTCGCTCTGATTCTGGTCAAAGTGTACAGCTCATGGTATCTTTGACCAATCAGAAATCATATACCTCAGCTTTAATGAATTACCTCATCTAATTATAATTTCCTTATTTTGATTGATTAACTTTGTTTGAATAAATGTCTTTTAGTTTTTCTTAGATTTTCCACATATGTTATTAACACACTTCGTCTTGGTTATAAGAACTTTGTTTTAATGAATTTCTTGCTGTTTTGACTTTAATTTCTTGTTTATTCAGTATATTTAGTCTGCTCTGTAGAGCACTTTGTAACTTTATTTTGAAAAGTGCTATTTATTTTTTAATGTTTATTTATCTTTTATATTCTAATTATTTATACAGAATAGAAACTGTAAATATCCTTCAATAAAGTATATAAAAAAAAATTAATCCAGGTTAGACAAGGTTTAGAGTGAGTTGTTGGAGTTCTGATGAGTTTCTTTCCATCCTACAGATCGTGCTGTGTTGCTTGAAAGCCCTGCGCTCCCCGTGTCAGAGGGAGACCCTGTTACTCTGCGATGCAAAGCCCAGACCAACTCCTCAGACCAGGTCTTTCATTTCAGTAAAGATGGCGGCTCCATCTCTATCGGCAGCAGCAGCTCGGCGGGAGAGATGACCATTCACAGGGTTTCCAAATCGGACGAGGGATTCTACAGGTGCAGCCTCTCTGGAGGAGGAGAGTCAGTCGGCAGCTGGCTGGCTGTGGAGGGTGAGAACATGTCTAGAGCGCCTTCCTTCGCAGCCTTCCTGGCCTCATTCTGTCATCTCTTGGACCTTTCCCACCGCCGAAAAATCGGAGCTAGTTCCAAGCTTGTCTACATCTCTCAGGTCATGTACTTTCGCCTAAATTCCCAGACCTGCAATTCTCAAACCGTCCACCAGGTGCATTCAGACCCTTTTCCACTAGAGTTCCTCATTCAGCTCTTTCCTCTTTCAGCCCTGCAGTCACAAGACATTCTGTTTGTTCACCTGCCTGCCGTCTAACTTCCCTAATCAGCCATTTAACTCAAATGCCATCTATATATATATATATATAAACTGATCCTTTGTTCCTGTTCTAACTCATTGTAGATGCTATCTGAACCTGGACTTGCCCAGTTGTTTACCTGTCTACCTGTTAACGCTGCATACCAGACAATTCAGCAGTGATGCATGTTACAGGTCTAGTTTCTGATTTCAGACCTCCGAGGCCAGACACACAAAAAAAGCTTGGTCAACCCAAGGAGCTGGAATATGTACATGTATAAGAAAACAGTCATCTAATCAGTTTGATTTGTATAACCAAATCACAAATAGACATTAGCCTCAGTGGGCTTCACATGTCATACAATATGACACCCTCTGACTTTATCTATCTATCTATCTATCTATCTATCTATCTATCTATCTATCTATCTATCTATCTATCTATCCATCTATCCATCTATCCATCCATCTATCTATCTATCTATCTATCTATCTATCTATCTATCTATCTATCTATCTATCTATCTATCTATCTATCTATCTATCTATCTATCTATCTATCTATCTATCTATCTATCTATCCATCTATCTATCTATCTATCCATCTATCCATCTATCCATATGTCCATCCATCCACCTATCTATCTATGACACCTTCTGCCCTTAGACCGTGAGAAAAAACTCACAGTAAATAAACCTTTATCGGGATTAAAATGACTAATAATGACATGTTAGTTTATTTCATTGGTCCATTTTTTTTGTCACATTGTTTAGGACCTCAGTGGATAAAAAAGTTAATTTATCTTCACAGCTTCTCTTCAACCTTCAACGTCTGCTCCGTCCGCTACGTCCGTTCCCTCCAGTTCAGCTAATGTCTCCAGAATCATTTGTCACGTGGTGGTGGGGACTCCATACCTGCTGTCCACCATCTTACTGGGACTCATTTACAGAGACAGGAAGAGAGGTGAGTAAATACACTCCTCTCATTAATTCAGACTTCGAGATAAGGCTTGCTGAATCAGTGACTTCGGTAACACTTTACAGGGTTCATTAATTAACTGTTAGTTAATGCTTAATTAAGGCTGACATGCATAGTAAATGCTTAATAAACAAACTAAGCATTAACTAACTCTTATGCTTAGTTTATGCTTAACAAAGCATTAGTTAACGAAGCTGTTAACTGTTAATAGCTTTATTAACTGCACATTAACTTACCATTTATAACATAAACTTAGCATTAACTAATAGTTTATTAATGTGCCCTCATTGTAAAGTGTAACCGTGACTTCTTTCAAATAAATAAAATCATATATTTGCTTTTACGTGAAGTCATCTTTTCATCTTCTTTCTCTTTGTCTTTTTACCCAATCACCTGTTCATTTAATTCTGTTTATTGAATCGTGAATTTAAATATAATTAAGTTATATATAATTTAAAAGACAGCCAATGATCTTTATCTCTTTCTTCTCACAGCAGGTCGGACGGTTGCTGAGAGAAGAGGCAGCAACGATGTCATCATGGAGATAGTTGTGTAGTCTTACAGATTGGTTTAAAAGTTACATTGGAATATTGAATTTATTTTCCATTATAGCTACATTTTTGCCACCAGCATTGAGTAAAACCAAATTATGCCTTTTTAATTATCCCTTAAAAAATACAGTTGCAGTCTCCAATGAAACCATAACAATATCATATATTCGTTCGACCTTTGCACCTATGACAACATCACTTAAAATCAGCCATTTTCAACGTGGGCAAATGCTCTTATTATGCTTCATATTCCTCCATCAGGTACAAATAAAGCAAATTACAGGATTTATTATTTGAAATATTTACAATTTACTGTTTTTTTCACATTTTGCTATTGTGACGTTGCAGTTGGACCTATAATTACTGACAGTATCATATCAAATCAAATCAAATCAAATCAGTTTTATTTGTATAGCCCAATATCACAAATAGACATTTCCCTCAGTGGGCTTTACATTCCATACAGTATGATACCCTCTGCCCTTACACCCTTAGCTCGGCTGAGAAAAAACTCCCAGTAAAAAAAACCTTTACCGGGATTAAAAAAAGATTCAGAAATCTCAGGGAGAGTGGACAGAGTGAGGGATCCCTCTCCCAGGACGGACATACTGCAATAGATGTCAGAAGTAGAGAAAAATCACAAAGGAATTCCATCATTGACAGTATCGCCGTTGATTGTAACTGAGACAAACTAAACTGTATAGTTGTTACAGTTCTTGTGTGAAAGGGTGCTGTTGGGAGTGAGATGTAAGTAAAGGGGACATGAGTGTGTTAAGAGACAGTTTTGTGGTTTTGAAGTGTTTTTTTTTCTTCTACGAAGTGTAAGGTTTTAGTCCAAACAGATATTATTTTTGTCTGTTTTCCATTTGACATTTCAACTCTGTCCAGAAAGTATTCAAAATACTGGAGACTACTCGACAACAGGAATGTGTTATATCACTGGATATTGAGGGATTTGCACTAGCACCGCACGCTGTAAATTTGATTGCCTTTGATGTTTTATCTATCACAGTCCTATTCTTCTAAAACATTAATGTGACTTCGAACTACAAACAGGAAAAGCTCAGTTATTGTCAGTGATAGACAGAATCAGCCTTTTCTGCCTGTGTGGGTTTGTTGTGGTGAAACTCGGTGACTTCATTCTCAGAAGTGGAAACAAAGAGGACAGTGTGCTACTTTACAAACCACAGGCCAACATGTCTCCTAATCTGCATCACAAACATAACAAATTTAAACAGATTTTTTTTTTAAATGGCCAAATTTTCTTTAAAACAAGTGTACATCGATACAATAACAAAATAATTCTAAGCGCTTGTCCGATTAGCGGTAAATATTTGTTTCTAATTCAGGATTCAGTAAAGGATTAATTGACCTACATTTTGCAGTGATTGGAAACTTATGGTTTGGTATCTAAAGGTTAAATCAACTGTGTCGGTAACTTTCTTGTTGTTATTACAAAGCAGTGCTGTGTAAATGGGACATGAAGGTACAGTGTTATGACCAGATAAGAAAGCCTGAATGCAAAATGAATGTCAACTAAAATAGATTTTTTATTGTTATTTAACCATTGCAGTCGATGGTAAAATGTCTGCAATGACTACCTGGTTTTAACCCAGATCATTCTTGCTGAAAACAAATCTGGTGTTAATACACAGCCTAGGCTCTGTAAACTGCTATGTTAACAAGTATGTAAACAAAGGGGGCCCATTGTAGCTAACCACATGCCTGTAAACAGAGCACAGGCTGTGCATAAACATCAGATTTCTTTTCAGCTTTAAATGTGCATTCAGGGTATCTGTGACAATAAGAGTGTTTATCCCGTTATTTCAAAATGACAAATCTTTGGATGGAAAACCAGTAAAGCAGGTGCTGCCCATAGCCACACACACTTTCAGACGTTTGGCCCAACACGAACAACAAGAACAACACGAGTCAAATGTAATTTTCTCTAGTGCCACTTAACAGTCTATTTCAGGTGGCAAAGAAGTCATGGAGAAAGAGAGTTCATGCTGCCAACCCTGCTTTTAAGGCTGTGCCAAAATGTTACAACTATTTTACTATCTATTTATTCTTAGTCATGTTTTGTCATTGTTGCAATGTCTGCTCTACATGCCTTACCTTTAATTACCCCCCGGGGATAAATAAAGTGATCTTGAATCTACCGGCCTGAAAACCACTAAAGAGAATTTGCACAAGCCAACTAGAAGTCTGCTACATGTCTTAATTATGTCACAACACACTTGCTGTAGTAGTAAAGTCACTGGCAAAGCAAAGGGATATGGCGCCACCTTGTGTGTAATGTTTTCAGTAGTCTACGGATCATCGATGTACAGGTAGGCCTACAGAAAGGGATCATTTACAGGTCTGTTTGTGTTTAATTGTGCGGATTAGGGTTTACAGTTTATGAAAAAAAAATCTAAAATCCAGCATCTCAAAATATTAGAATATTCCATAAAACGCAAAGCATACGACGTCAGTTAAGGGGGGTCGCCGTCCCTCCGCTTTGCGTCGGGCTGAACGTAATATAATGAGCACATTCCACAATTTGTCGTGAGCTATTGCTATATATATTATTAGTTGATATAATAACCTTTTCCTCTCAAAACCTATTAATGTGCGCTATCCCAAAATCCCCACTCACAGACCTCATAGTTTCAGTTTCGTTTCCACTGAAAAGCCGCCCCTCACTTGTACTATAAAAGTGGAAAACAGACACCAAACCACACAACTGTTGCGCTTCGTCTTCATGGACACATTAAGGTACGTGTCTCCCGTTAATCCTCACCACAGTAACAGTTACAGTTTACTGACGGACATATTAACTCTATATCGATATCAGGGCATGTTTTATGAGTGTTATTGAATTTCATGTGGAATATTCTAATCTGCTGTTTGTGCCTTTGTGTTTAGATGGGTGCTATATTCAACTTGCTCGAGCAGCACAGACTGCAGCCCTACTACAACAACTTTGTTCAGCTGGGGGTGAAAGATGAGAGAGATTTCCTGGATGGAGTGACAGATGAAGACTTGAACAACTTCGGTAAGGTCAGGCTAATTATTGCGTGAAAAAATGGGTCTTAAGTTTCATTTTCGTTATAAAAAAAAAAATATATATATATATATATATATATATATATATATATAACTGAGTTACAATTTAGAAATGACTCTACTGGTCCAAAGTGGTAGAACAGCCCTCTAAATGATGAGTTTAAAACAAAGGTATTCCTCATTTATTTTCTTCAAGTAATGGTTAAAATAGAAAACAAACAAGAGTTACGTTTCTAAACATTCAAATTAATAACTGAATAGAGAAAGCAGTTAGGTATATTTAAATGTTAAATTATGACGTGCATTCATATGTCCACACAGGTCTCAGCCAGGTGGAGAAGACTCGTTTCTCTGCCATGAAAAACACCATTCGCAGACTCAGAGCTCCAGCGGAGACTTCAGTGAACAAGTCACTGCAGTCATTCTGTCTACAGTACACCTACCCCAAATGTCCTGAACCCAAATCTATCAAAGGTAAGGCTATCACATTATAACACACAGTGGGAAAATGTTGGTACTGTTTTGGCTGGACCTGTTTTACAGCCCGCAGCAGCTAGTTCACAGACAACTTGTTTGATTAATTAAGTAGCCAAATAGGCAGTAGCAGTATTCAAACTGGGATGTTGTGAAAGAATGTCTAACAATTCCCTGCTAGGGGTGGGTATCAAGAACCGGTACTAAATTGGTTCTTGACTCGTCAGTACCAAATTATATATAAGCTCCATGACAAAGGAGCCTGCTGTTGGTATTTGCAAGGTTAATTCAACATAACGTATCAGCATATTCACACATGTCAACCTCAGCTCGACTTTCTAGAACATGTTAAAGCTATAAAGCATTATCTGAAAGTGTGGAAAGCATAAAAGTGATTATTGTCACACACACACACACACACACACACACACACACACACACACACACACACACAGCTCTTTATGATGTTTTTGATTTTTTCCAGATATGGATCCTGCACAGAACACTCTGGAAGATCTGATGTTGAGGATCTGCAACCTTGAAAGTGTGGATCAAACCAGAGGGGTCTGTCTGTACACACTGGACGGGATGCCTCTGACAGATGATCCCTTCTTCAACACATGTGAGCTCATCCCAAATCCATTGCAATCATGCTTAATAAGCATTACGTAGTTATTTACTAACAGCTACTATTGAATCCTTACTATTGAACCGGATTTAGGTTTGAGTGTTCAGTGTTCTGTTGTTTTGGCACCTTTTTTTTCAACTGTTAAATTGTTAAAACACTGTGTAGGATTTGAAATGACACTTTGGCCCATTCTACCCCACAGATCAATAACTTCTAATAATATTGTTATAATGTTATAATAGTAATAATTATTAAATGTTAAATAAGATAATTTGACCTCAAAGATGAAGAGGCGCACAGATAAATAATTATTCAAAGCACAGTCTTTAGTTTATCAATTTATATTCATAACCGGTTGTTCTTTTGATACTTTTGAACTTCGATAGTAGTAGTTTTTGTCACCCACTTTAAACTTTTTTAATTTTTTATTTGACCGTGTACATTTAAATATGCAGTTCAAACATATATTAACCTCATCTTTACAACGAGACCTATAATCAAATTCACCCTACGCCAAAAAAAGTCAATAACAAGTTTCTTTAAAAGAAATACCCTGTTATCTCTTTAATGTATGTAAGGTGGTTATTTTGTGTTTGTTCCCTAAAAGGGTCTTTAAAAGACAGACATATTGGAAATGGAGACGTCATCTATGCCATTTTTACGCCTAAAGAGAACCTAAGAGGGTCTCCTCAAATGTTGACACGGCCAGTCAGTGAAACCAGCGGAAGTGATACTGTTAGATGCCACATCATGCTCAAGGTGAGTTTATGTCTCGTAGGTGTGAACAGCGAGGACATCTCTTATTCCCTTTGATGCACATTCTGCCCATCTCACTGACTTTTCTCTCATTGTCATTGTTTTGTGTAGTGTATCTGATACAACATCATGTGGGTTTTGTGTGTGTCTACGTCTTGTAGTGGTTAATCAGGGACTCATATTTAAATATTGTATTATATATTTGATACAGGGAGACTTTGAGGTGACGGTGAATTTGGCAACTGACACGATCACTAATCTGAAGAACAAGCTCGCGAATGAAAGTGGAATCCCAGGACAAGTTCTTCACTACAAGTAAGTCTGCTTTATTGTAACACATGGATAATATTGATTTTGATTAACTGTTGATACTGAATCTGATCTGCTCCTTTTTTTTAAATTATCTTTATTTTGAATCACATTTACATAAACAATTTACAATTATCATTGATGCAATCTATTTGGTGCCCCATCCTTTTTATATATACTGTATATAAACAATGAAAAGAACAAACAGAAACATGATTGCTTTCCTGGCAGCTATACTAACAATCCCAAAAAGGTATTGATCATTTGTAAATATTGAGTGAAGTAAACAAAAAAGTAATTTGTCGCAATTTAAATAATTTTTGTCTCAAATAGATTCAAGCTCTTCTGCTAAAAAGTAATGATTTAAGGACACTGATCTGCTTCTTAATCCTATTTCCAGAGGGGACCATGGCGTAGGCAACACATTGGAAAGTTGTGGCATCTCAGACGAGTCAACGGTGCACTTCTCTCTGTCCACGTTTTCTGACGAGGTCCAAGACCACAAAGAATTCTTCACTGCTGATGTTGTGCCGTCAGTGCAGCAAACCCCTAAAGGAATCAGCACATTCTTGTCTTCACTTTATGTCATAGTAAGCATGGTTTCATGGTGCACTACCTTTTTCTAACACTTCACACCGGTAGTGTAGATTATTAGGATTGTGATTTCTTTATTTCTAAATAATTAAGTTGCTTTTGCCTTTAAGCTGCAACACTTCACGCACTCGCTCATGACTCATCCTCATTTGCTTATCCGGGGTCGCATCGTGGGAGCAGCAGCTCCATCAGGGGAAGTTCCCTTTCCTGGGCCACAATAACCAGCTCTGACTGGGGGATCCCGAGGTTTTCCCAGGCCAGGGTGGAGACAGACCCTGCATTCCATATTTCCATACTTTCATACTATTTAGTATGCCAGAAAAAGATTTAGGATGTCCCAATACATGCATGTCAATTGCAGAATGCCAAAAATACCTAGATGCCCCACTAACTCCGATTGCATTTGGCAGTATTCGTCTTTATTCTCGACATTTCTCAACATAATGAAAGAAAATCTGCCTTTTCTGATTTTTTCCTCCCTCCCGTGGCCGTATTACTCTTCTGTACTTTAGTATGTAGTGTAATAAAAAGAAAAAGTATGTGATTTGGAACGCAGGGATAATCTTTCCACCTAGTCCTGGGTCTTCCCTCTCCCAGCCAGTCGTGCCTGGAACACTTTCCTAGGGAGGCATCCAGGGGGCATTCTTACCAGATGCCCGAACCACCTCAACTGGCTCCTTTCTACACATAGGTGTAGCTTCTCTTCTCCAAGTCTCTCAGGATGACTGAGCTTCTCACCCTATCTCTCACAAAACCGCTAGTTCGCTAGGGAAATAAACGATTAGCCTCCAGCCCTGCCTCTACCATAGAAGGCATGTTAATCGTATTCAGGGGTCCCTTAAAGTGTTCCTTCTATTGCCCGATTACTTCCTCAGTTGACGTCAACAGTATCCCATCCTTACTGTACACAGCTTGGATGGTTGTCCAAGTCCAGTCTTGGTCTTTATTGTTTGACTCTTTCTCTAGCCCTCCCCTTCTGCGTTGAAATATAATCATGTGTAGTTTATAATTGGTTTAAACTGAGATTTTCTACTCTATCTACTCTAGAAAAACAAGGCTCCAGGAGTTGGGTACAAGAATTTGATTGGCTACATACGAAAACTGACTGGATGTAACCCTCTGGCCCAGAGTTTGTTTCAGTTACTCTGGAGGAATGAGACCATATCCAGGAATCAGAAGGTAAACCATACATTAGGGTGATATATAACTTTGATTAACTTTTTGCATTGAACATTGTTTAGGTGTTTTGAGGTAATACTATAATGAGTATAGTTACATTTAACTATGCATTGTTTTTAAAGTTTGGAACCTGTCTTGCAAGAGTTTCTCATGAGAAAATCCTCTTCAGGTGATATTGTGTTTTTCTCCTCCTGTAGATCGCTGTGGTTGAAGGCCTCTATATGCTCTTCAGAGAGCTTCTGCCAAAGCTTGGAAGTAAGCAAGGAGAAAGGATCATTGAGGACCTTGATGTCTTTGAGTACTCAACATACTGCTGGGCGTATCTCCTGTCAGAGGCAAAGGTATTTACACGTTAGTTTTAAGGCAGTATTTAACGGTCACGTATTATGCTCATTTTCATATTCAAAATTGTGACTTGGTTTTATACCTGAGACTGCTTTCATGGTGTAGGGTCCGAAAACCCTTGATATTTCTCACAGTGCCATTGCTGAATGATTGGCAGAAGGCCAATGATGTGGCTGATTGGCAGAATGTAATCCCCACATTCCAAAAAGCCCAGCCTGCTCTAATTGGCCCTAAATCTAACTGCCAGTTTGAATCGAACTGCTAAACTGACCATTCCGCTTACTGAACCTTTAAGTGTTTGTGCCCAGTTCTTCTTGTTAAACTGCTTGTTGTTATTTTGACAGAACGAGACGACAGAACATGAGAACTTCGCTCCATTTTCTCTGGTGTCTGATGATGGCAGCCGTTTCTGTGATCCTGTGACTATACCTGGGCTACCAGGAGTCTTGGACAGAGCATTTGTTCTGCAGAAAATCAAAGGTAAATGTAAAATAAATTCTTGTCTTGGAAAAACTGCAAACTTTTGCCCTTTGTGAACCATTTGTTTATTTTGGGTGTTAGTCAGCTTTCAGTTTTAGCCAATATAAAACCATTTTACTCTCCAAGTTTATTTCCGGAATCTGTGGATGTCATAACTGTACCAAAAACCAGTGTGCAACAAGGCCTGAGGGTCTAGGCATGCTGGAAAACGAAGGAAACTTGGCATGCACATTAGAGGGTCCAAATCAATTGTCAATTTTTATTATTTTTTTGTTTTGTTAAGGTGGCGAGAAGATTCCAAACTGCACTGAGGAGGTTTTGCGTGAAACATCATTCAACAGAGCAAAGGACGTTGAGAAAATCTTGCTCAGCGTTCATCCATCACTAAAGAGATACCATCTTTGGATTTTCCAAGAGAGCGTGACCAGTCAGAAGTATGTATTAGAAAATGTCATGTTCTAAACAGGTGATCAAATAACTCAAACAATAAGTTAACCATATATTTAAATTACAGCTTTAAAGTAAATGCTGGAAAGACTTTTGGAGAAATTGAAGAAGAAATGAAAGCTTTCCCTCGACTCATTGTGACTCCACCGCTGCTTTTGAAGGAACTGGGTTTTGATGACCTACGACTGGTTTTCCTGACAGAAGGTACTGCACTAATCCTAAAGGCTCATTTCATAAGTAGGTTGAGGATTTCAGGAATACATGTGTTACACAAGGAAAAAAGGATGCTACGCACTGTGCAGGGGAATGATGTAAGACATACAGCGGAATGGTGCTCAGTTAGAAATAAGATAATATCCGGGGAAATGGAGATACAGTAGATTAAAGAACTCCAGAATTGCCCATGTCTCCCACTCTACTGTTATGTCCATGATCCCTGATGTGTATGGTTATTGGTTGCTGTTTATTTTATGTACTTTTGTTTTTGGCAGAAAACCTTGGCGTCTATTTGACTAAAAATAAGATGACCCCTGCAATGATTCAGGTGTATGATTGTCTGGCTGGCAAAGACAGAACTATTGATGTGGACGAACTTGCAGCTACGTGAGTACTTCATTTGTGTGAATCCACACCCATTTATTATAAATCCAACTAAGACGTCTTTTTTTTAAAGCTGATTATTGCATGTGTACAGTTTGTTGAAACGCACAACTAGAATATGATGGCTTTGGATATACTGTCAATGTTGCTGCATTTCTCCTCATTTATGTATCAAACTGGCAACAAGGTAAATATATGAGTCATAACAGTCAGATGTTTTTTTTTTAAATGTGAAGAGATATAACCCAATAAATGACCCAACTAAGCTTATGTCACATGCTTACACTTCTTAATTTTAATTTTTTTTTATGATTTTCTGAACTTTTCATGCAGAACTGGTGACCACAGGGATGCCTTTTCATTCGTCACAACCAGGACCCCAAAAGAAGCGATAATGGTAATGTGGTGATGTGGGTTTTTTAACTACTTCAAATAGTTTAATGAGTTGATTAAGCTAAGTGCACCATCTAGTGGGCTAAAATAGGAACATGTTCTTATATGTTTTCAGGAAAAGAAAGTATGCTTGCTTAGTATGACTTTTAAACACCCCCCCCCCCCCCGCCCCCAACAAAAAAGCACTCATGACTGTTCTGTTAACATCATTAATTATATAAAAGTAACTATTGTTAGAATAATATTTTCATACAACTGTCAGTATTAAAATAAAAAAAATCACTAATTTCTTGACTGTGATTTCATCAGGTGCTGATAGATACAAGCTCATCCATGGCAGAGAATTGCTACGAAAGCATGGAAATACAGAGAATCCACGCTGTTAAAGAGCTGTTCGACAACTTTGCAACACGGACCATGGCTTATGATTTTCATCACGTCATTGGCCTTGTGAAGTTTTCCACCAAAGTAACAACTCTCCACAAATTTACAGAAACTCTTGAAAAGTTCAAGGTAAATTGAATATAATGGATAACACGTCTTTATAAGTTCACCAGATCCTTTTTCAATGAGTTCAGTATTGTACATCAGAGCCTTCAGATATTTAAGGACATTTTCAGACCAGTAGTTTGTTTGCTGTGGTCGCAATCAGGGACAAAAACAAGCCAGATGTGAAGTCACCCTATAGGACTCAAATATTCAGTACTGAGGGTGAGCTATCTTCTTTCTTTCTGCATAGCCTTAGCCCTAAAACAATAGGCTAATAAACCTTAAAAGGGTGGTAAGATGGCCTGGAGGAAAGAGGGACGACCAGCACCAGACAGGAGGGTGTTAGTAGTAAAACTAGTGGTGGCTGCTATTACATCTACGGTGCCCACCATCTCTACCATTGTGTTCTTGAGCAAGACACTTAACCCCAAACTGCTCCATGGGCGCTGTACATGGCTGACCCTGCGCTCTGACCCCCTCTGGAGTGTGGAGTTGAGAGGTCATATGCTACATTAACTTATTTCTTGGTCAATGTACTGTATGTTTGTATGTAGTTACATTATAAGTCACCTAATAAAGTAATTAAATTAACTTGGATACGGTTGTTATTTTTCACTTTCCTAGGAAAAGGTGCACACCCTTAGGGCAAATGGAAAAACAAAGCTGTATGATGCCCTACAGCATGGGATGCTGGAGTTGGAAGAAGTCAAGAAGTTCCCGGATTGTAAACTTCGCATTCTTCTTCTCACAGATGGACATGATGTTGGGTAATTTGCTTCTCAATGCCATTTTACTTTTTCTATTTCATCATTCACTGCACATATTCGGTCCAATCATCCCTTAAATTTAGTTGTAAACCATCGTACTGAGGACTTTTGTGCACTGTGAGGACATTCTGGTCGGTCCAAACTACATCTAAGGACTGGAGGTTAAGACCAGTGTTAGAATTAGTTTAGGTTCAGTTTAGGGTAAGGGTCAGGGTTAAGCATTTAGTTGTGATGAATAAAGTTAGGGGCTTAATATGTGCCAGATCCCGTCGGAACAATATCCCGCACCCCTCACGCAATATCTAACTGTATCAGGCTGATCCGGCACCTAATGTGTCCCTATGAAAATATATGAATCAATATTTATTGTTATCTGTGTATTTAGTCTTCATTTTATGAAAATCATGTTATGTTTCTCTTTAACATTTTGTTTGTTTATAGGTCCTTAAATCAACCAGATGTTGTTACTGCCAACTTGATAAAAAATAACATCATAGTTGACTCAATTCTTCTTGGAAGTGCGGGCAAAAAAGACAGCATTCTACGTGGAATCAGCAATGCAACAGGTACAGTATAAAAACATGAATGGACAGTTACTTTTCTTTTCCTTTTATTTAATCTTTATTTAACCAGGTCCAAGTCCCATTGTTATCTAGAATCTCTTTAAATGGAGGCCTTAAATCTTGAGTTATCAAACTAGTTATAACTCTAAAACACTAACCTCACCTGCCCAAATTTCACCTGCCCAATTGTGTTTCCATGATTTTCATTGTGTTGCTGGTGTCTGAGTTGCCTGGGTCCTTCAGTACCTTCAAGCTGCTCAATGAGGTAGAAAGAAAATATAGAAAGTAGAATTGGTTCCACGCTCCAATCTGCTTTTTTCCCCGGCGTTAGTGATGGTGTATAGTTTTTTTTCCAATGCAACTGTATGGAGACGGAGTTTTCAGTAAAATTTTAGTGATGAATTAACTATTTTGTTGAACCAACTCAATGTTGCTCCTCTCAGGCGGTTGCTGCTTCAAACCAAAGACGAGCAAAGATGGTCTGAAGCTCTTTGAGATTGAGACTGTGTTGTCTTTGGCCATGAGGAAACCAAAGAACAAAGCTGACCCATCATCCATCACGACAGTCAGTTCAGCAACACTTGTCTTCAGTTCTGTTAGAAGTGCTCTGACGATTAGACTGCATCACAGTAAAATGATGCGTTTTTTTATTTCAGAAATTTCTAATAGAGCTCGCTGCTTCTAATGAGTTTGATGAATTTCCAGAGGCTATCTTGCCAAGCCAGATGAATGGTAAAGTGACAGCGACAGAGAGGTAAGCAACAAAATAATCTAAGTTCTGCTGAGCGTCAGGCTCCTGTTCACCTTGAAGGTCTCGAGAGTGACCTGTTCGCTATACATTATCCCTTACATAGCAGACTGTAATTTTTAGTATCACAAATGTTGTATTAATACTGAGGCTTTAATCTTTCAAACTAGCGCTCTGAAAAAGAAGATCGGGGACGCCAAACTTGTGCAACTGATGGAGAAGGACAAACGTATCCTGGCGGAGCTGAGGAGCCTGCATTGTGATCCGCATCCCTACTTCAGCATATTCCCATCAGAGTCGGACTTCAGTGAGTGACTTGAAACATTATTCGCTGAGGCTCAGCTCTGTTCATCACAAAAGTGTTGGTGCTCCTAACAGCGCTTAAAACCATATGTTATTTTCATGGTGACTACATGGTACAAACCCTGTTGTTTATTTTTATATAAGTCATAAATGTCCTACTGCCAACTTTTCACTCTTATGTTTCAGCCTTCTGGAAGATTGTCATGGAAGGACCTCCTGACACACCGTATGAGAAAGGAGTCTTTGAGTTGTACTGCCAGTTTGGTCCTGACTACCCAGTGAAGCCCCCAGTTGTTCGCTTTGTCACAAGAGTATCCTTTGAAATAAATTAACAACTTATTAGGGGAATAAAGTAGGACAGTGCCTAATTGCAGTGATATTTTCTTAACAAGAACAAAGGTGTACCACTGTAATATTAACAGTGTGGGGCGCATCTGCCACAACATATTTGACCGGAACTACAACGCCCAAATCACCATGAGGGATATGCTCAATGCTGTCTACGGGCTGCTCATCATCCCCGAGCCTGAAGATCCACTGGACAGGTTAGATTCAAACGCCCTACACAGCACATACAACACACACATGGTCTCAGTCATAGGCTGCATCACTTAAACCAGTGGAAGAAGCTGCTGATGCAAAGTCTCAACCCCTTCAATTTGTATGCCTACGGCTGCGTGCGGGTATAGCCGGGTGGTCCCTACGTCCGTCTGTACATCCGTGCTGTTCTTGTGAACGCAATAACTCATGAACGCTTTGAGGGATTGTCTTTAAACTTTGCACATATGTTGAGTCTGACTCAAAGATGAACTGATAAGATTTATTTTGTTAAAGAGTTATTTATTAACAAGGGAATAAAGATGTTTATATAAAAGGCCATCATGAAACTGTTGGTGTCTTCACAGGTCATGTCTTTTTGTATAAGACTTGCATGTACAGCAAAAATCTGGATTCTTGGTAACATCTCAAAAAAGAATAAAAGAATAGAAAAAAAGCACATAAACCATATTCTGACTTGTGCTTTCTGTTAATGGAAGCATCCTGGCTGAGGAGTTCATGACCAGCCGTGAAACCTACGAGCAAGAGGCCAAAAAACACACAGAGGAAACTGCCACACAGTCACGGGATGATATGGAGAAGGTAAATGAACCATACTGTTTTGAAAAGTACTATAGTGGAAAGGTCATTCACAAAGGGCTGTTATAATGAATTGCATGCATGCTCTAATGGCTTGATTAAACATCTGAATTTGTGTTATAATACTACAACCTTGACGGACTTGAACACCTGCATCATTAGTTCAGGCTTATTTTGGAAGCGCATAAAGACATGTCAAGGCTTTATGAGCAAATTTAGCTGCCGATTATATGTCTGGGCCTGTGGATGTTCACATTTCATTGTGTTAATGTTCCTTTTAAAACTCAAACAGGAGATGGTAGGAAGGCCTAGTGGAAAGAGGGGTGTCATTTGTGAATCCACACACCTATCATCAAAAACTACAGTTACAATACTACCTGCGTATTATGTTTTTATCACTTTGGTACACTTTTAAATCTGCTCATAATTAATGTATTTTATTCCTGATTTTTCAGAAATTGGTGGAACCTGGGAAGGAGCTTGTTCCCCAGCATCTGATCTGTCCACTCACCAACAAGATGTTTGTTGATCCAGTGAGAACCAAATACGGAACGGTGTACGAGCGAAAGGCCATTGAGAAATACCTCAAAACGTAAGTCTATTCATTTTTATATTTTATACATTTTAAGGGTTACATTTTATTTGAAACCACAAATGAAAATAACTGTCCAACACTTTGAATCTGTCTGGCTCCCTTGTATTCATCCTAGTAACTGGAACGTTCCTTTTACAGAAACAAACACGATCCTAAGGGCGACCCAACCCAAGCTCTCACCGAAGCTGATCTTAAACCGGCCAATGAAATGAAGAAAATGGTGACAGACCATCGTTCAAGACAAATCATGGAAAAGTTGTAAAAAGAAAAAGAAAGTTAGGGCTACATACAACTATGGCATTTGTTTCAGTCTCCCATACATTGTTTCAATTTCAGATATATAAAGGACAAAAGTTAGCTAAGTTGCTTTAATCGCATTTTGTAATCACAATTACATGTTTGTACAATGAGAATTGTCCATGTTATCCTTTCAATATTTTACTATACCCTTTAATTACTACATCCTAAGAGTTAAACACACTTAATATTGTTAGGACAAACTCATAAATGTGTATGTGCTGCAAGTATGCTGCCAGGGTCCAAAACATAAACCTCTATATTTTACAGGTCAAATCTGCAGCAAAATATAGCAATTTATAATCTTGTTTGCTTCACTGTCTTATTGATCCACAGGACTGTTTACACAAAGACAGCAGTTCCGTGTTTCCGTTGTTAGGAGAAATATTTAAAAAGAGCAATAAATATTACTGTATTTGGTTAGTTCATGACTGAGAAACACACAACATGTTTGTTAAGTTTATAATGCAGTAAAATAATTTGATATCTTAAGCTCAAACTCTCTACGTCTACAGTATGTTTTCTATCGCAATATTTTCTTAATTGCAGTTTTTGAATTTTGATGAAGTTCTTGTATTGAATTTAACACAGATGATGTTGGGTAAAACACTAAATAAAAACAGCTAGCTTCATTGTTGCTCATGAATAATAATGCCACTTTTTTCCACTGTTTATCGGAATAAAAATGCTTATTAATAATTATAATAATTATAAAAAATAAATGTTACACGAGAAGTCAACAGCTTAAATGTGTTTTTCTCACTTTTTTTCACTTTGAAAAATGTAAACATTCGCAGAGAAAAACTATTAAAACTATTCCTGAAGAAAAGCAAATGATAAAAACCAACATCTATAATCAAATTTGTCTTTTTAACGACCAGAATAAAATGTTAAAACGTGTTTAACCAAAGGTCTGGTCATTTCATGAGTGAGTGAATGTATGAGTGTAAGAAACAATCAAGTCAAATGTTTAATTAGAATGTCTTTTTTAATAATAAAAAACGGTAAAAGAAAGTTTTTAAATTGACATAACAATTTTCAAATATATTCTACTGTTGTAATCTCTTTACAAAATCAGAATTATCTACAGTGCCATAAAGAAGAAGAAAACACTTATATATACTATTATTATTACTTATTACACTCTCCCACACACACACACACAACAACTTGATCACCATACAAATGTAGTGTTGAACAGACAAGAATTACATATTTTTGACACTACAGTACTTTCAAGGGGAGTGTATTTGAATTAAATTAATGAATTGCGCATGGTGTGGTTATTGTAGCGTGTTGCTAAAGACCAGAGGCTCATTTAAAAGATCTTTAACCAGTATTTGTGATAATGTTTGGATGGAATACTTATATAAAAAATACATATTGATAAAAAAAAACAAATAGGTCACAATTGTTAAAATGATGGCAAGGGAAAAGTCAATGCTAACACACACAAAGTCATGACAAGATAAATATTCCTGAAGAGTGTTACAGTGTTTATGGCTATACTTCATCCTCCCACTCTTCCAGTCAGACAGTAGGTGGGAGTATTGCACAATTAAATGTAAAACACCAGCAGAAAGGTACCTTTTGAAAAATGTATGATATAAAATTTCATAAAAATTCAGTTCACCAACATTCAATCAGAGAAATATATTTACAGGATTTTAGATAGCAAAATATTTCATAATAAAAAAATTGCATTCACAAAAAAAAGTTGTGAATGAAAAGGCTCAGACATTATCAGGGTTTCACAGCATTTCAATTAATCTGTAGTAATATTCCAATTAGTTCATTTCATTCTAGTATTTAAGATGAACTGTGAATTAAGAGTGGATATGGATATCAAAAGATGTGTGTCTGTTATCAAGATACTGTTCGTGTGTACATGAAGGCCGGAGTAATTAATAAAGTAAACATGGGGGAGAACGAGGTAATGCGAGACATCAGGTAATGTGAGACAACCCCTGTATCTAGGCAACGGAACACATTTGTGGTCATGTGATCATAATGTTTTCACAAATATATATATTTTTTGCATGTAAAAGTAACTCTTATTTAGCAGGGACAATGCACAGCTCATTAGCAGTACCAGAGTTAGCTATAAGCTAATTTTCTTCTTGCTGACAACTTCCTGAATTAATGGGAAATGTGGAAATTTGACTGATAAATAATTTTAACATGCTTAGAGGGGAGCAAATGTAAAAAGTGTCTCACATTACCCCACTCTCCCCTATATATTTTGACATAGATAGATTTTTAAGACACACACCACTGATGCCATCACTATAACATCATTAGAGGAAGCTCACCCAGATCTCTAGATTTGATTTTTACAACTATTTTACAACTCTTTCCCTCTGCTGGCCAGAACACACATCAAAGTTCTGCCTTACATTTATGTTACGTTACATTAACAAACTTTTTTTGTGATTATTTTGCATATTGCACATATTATTTTCTATATATATGGTACACCATTGCATGTTCTTGTGCGTGTCCCTATGCTTTTGAACAATGATGAAGTTAAAGGTGAAGTCAGCAATTCTGGAGAATGCTTGCTGTCAAAACTCTTTGCTGAACTGTTTTCAAAATCAGTGAAGATCTCCTCATGATCCACTTTCTGTCCATTGTGTGTGGGGGGAAAATCCAGTGTTAATACACAGTTTAGGCTCTGGATTTGTTAAGACCTACCCTTTGTTTACATACCAGTTAACAGAGCCTAGGCTGTGTATTATTAACGCCAGATGTATTCAGTACACACAAAGAGGAGATATTCACTGACTTTGACAAAAAGTGATTGTGTCAAGAAGTGTTCTCCAGAATCCCTGACTCCATCTTTTAGATGAATGCTTTACTAAAATGGCTTTGGGCAGGTGACCCGGAGAGTGGAGTTAAATACCACAGATGTTCCTGCTTCACAGGCTGCTCTCAGCTTAAGTCTCTTCTCTTCTTATGCCAGCGGTGTATGTTACACTAGCGTCGTTTTGTTTTTTTGCTAGAAAACAGGAAACACAAGAGAAAACATTATCAGTTAAGGTTCTATTTAACATTAAACCAACTAGGTAATAATAAAGGTAAAGGTAATGAAGAGGTAAAAGTGAACTTTTTCACAGTTTACTCACAGCGTAGAAAAAATTACTGCAATCACACTTTGATTTGTCATCATTCGTTTCATTTAATTTGACTAACTCATATTGTTGTCAAAAATGTATTTAATAAAGTTATAATCTGAATCTTGCAAGTCTAATATTTTTCTTTTTGTATTCAGAAAGAGTAACAGATAAAGTGAGCCACAAAATTGAGGTGCAAAGAAAAAAAACATTTTAGCCTAGAGAGTTGAGTGAAACAACTTTTCAACTTAGTGCACATTGTCTCTTTAACAGGTTACGCATGAACAATAAAAGTTGAGAAATGTATGACTTACTCATTTTTATATATGTATGTATATACATGGCCAAACATGCAGCAAGGGGAGCAAAGACACCAACGACAATGCCAGCAATTTCACCGCCGCTCAAAGTTGTTTGAGCGGCGTTGTTTGAGTTTGAGTTGTTTGAGTTGTTGTTTTTATCATCATCACCACCTGAAAGAATGTAGGAAAGATGTAACTGTTAGTGCTTTATGGCAGAACTCCAATAACATATTGATCCGTCTATCCATCTGTTTTTTAAACGCTGTTCAGTGTTTCAAGTGGCTGCACCCCCCCCTCCCTGGTTTTTGGGGTGATATGTGCAATTTTACTGTGCTAGGTGTGTGAGCAACTGTGAGATGCGTTCAATACACAGGTAAGTAAATACAGAATCAAATGTTTAAAAAAAATCTATTCATGACCCTTTTTATAATTTATGTATGCCTACATTATCATTATACGTCTTTTATTGATTTCTTCATTTATTTTTAATTATGAAAGGAATGGTCCTCAATGCTGTTCTGTTTCTTTTGTCCCATATGTGGTGGAAGAAAAACGATTTTATTTTGAGACAACTGTTGGACCATTCCTTTCATGATTAAAAAAAATAATAATAAATCTATTAAATGCCCAATAAATTAGTAACTATGAATTTAATGCTTCAAAAGTAAATAAAAAATTTAACATAAATGTTGGAATAAATCAATGATAAAGACAGAAATGTCAGCTTGGAAAACTGACTGCAATCACACTTCTTTTGTGTTTTGGTTTTGACTAACTTGTCTCTGATTGTTGTTGATAATGTATGTTATAAAGTTATAATTTGCAAGTCTAACAATCTTGTATTTTTATTCAGAAAGAGCAACAGAAAAAGTGAGCAATAAACTCACTGAGGCCTTAAAGGTCTGTGTAGAACAAAATAAAGATGATAAAAGTTCCTTAAAGATAATATATTGGATCCTTAAAAAGTGTTCAAAGACATAACATTTCTTAATCTAGAAATAATAAGGCCTTAATTGATATTAAAAAAAATTTAAATGCTCAGACATGAGGAGTAGGATTTTCTGAATCGTTTTTTCGAACAGTGCAATTTAAAATCTGAAATTAATATGTAACATCTACTTTTCTCAATAATAGATTGCATATTGACAGATTATAATTTTGATTGGTTTATGTGACACATATTTTCCTTCCATTTTTGATGTCTATAGAAAATAAATTAAATTAAATCATGACTCACAGGAGGAGTAAACGTTGTGTTGTTGAAAGCTAATGAGAAAACACATGAATAGAACTAGATAGATATGTACTTATCTTCTTTTGTCGCATTCATGAATTGTGATTGTGATTATTGTGATATACTTTCAAAGCGTTTAAACTATAAAATCATTTCATTCTGTATTTGGTTTGTTTTACTCACTGACAATGAGGATGACGTAAGCTTTCTTGACCAGACTATCTTTCTTGACCAGGCTATCTTTCTTGACCAGGCTATCTTTCTTGACCAGACTACTCATGTTGCGAACATAGCAGGAGTAATTTCCTGCATCCTGTTCAGTTACGTTGGTCAGTTTAAGGGAAATGTTTCCTTTAGCTATTTGCTCATCGCTGAAGAGAGATGTTCTGTTCTTGAACTTCTCCTCCTGATCATATTGACTGTCACCATGAGTTTTACGCGTGTGCACCGACATCTTGGTTGCATTGATTGTCAATATCCACCTCACTACTAGAGCCGTCACATCGAAAGGCGGCTCCAGGTGGCATGGCAGAACGACGTCTTGACCGACTTCCACTTCAATTGGTTTGTGTGAGCCAATCACATCCCACTCTCCTGGAGAAACAAACCAATGTGTTTATTTATTTATATATATATATATATATATATATATATATATATATATATATATATATATATATATATATATATATATATATATATATATATATATATATATATATAGTATGTATTATGACTTTATTTCAATCCTATTTATATTGCTATAAATAACGTTTTGAAAAGGCTCTCAGTGTTCAAAAGCAGAGATAGTGCCAATAATATAATACTAAACACCAGTATTTTTATATATCTATACTGTAGGCTACATATATAATCCTCATGTTGTAACAGTGCTGAGTTATGGGCTAAATACAAAGACAGTACTGGGACATGTTGTGTCGCAGGTGTTTATCAAACTGATCATTGACTTCCTCTTCATACTACATGTCGCAATAATGTGGTTGGTGCATTCCCACTTCCCAGTCCCACTCAACCAGGTGTGGAAAAATGAGAGAGGCTTCCTGCCGATATAAACAGGTGGGGCTTGTGCCTAAACAATAAAATAAAGCTCTTTCTTTATTTCTCTCTCTCTCTCTCTCTGTTTGTCGTTGGTTCTGGGGAGATCTTTGGTAGAAACAGGTAGAGCATGACGCGCACACTGAGCCCATCCCAAACACACGCGCGCAGATAGGCTACCACGTGTTTATATTTATTTATTTTTTATTTATTTATTTATTTATTTCGGACAATTTCACACAATACACAATTATCTCTTTCACATCATAAATCGTAATTAGTGTTGTCCGAAGGGTGACGGAAGAAGCCTAAGGCTTATCGAGTCCCGCCCCCACAATATCAATATATATCCGATTTGAATGGGCAACACTTCGAGGTTAGTTTGCATTTGTGCAATTTTTTATATGTTATGGGGCACAATAATGGCCACATAATAGGCTATCGTCGGAATAATCTAAAATGCCAGATTCCTTTATGACCTCAATAAACACCAAAAACATGCTTAGTAATATTGTGATTTTAAAAGTGAAAGCGTTTCACTTACCTTTAAACTTCTCAGCGAGAGACAGCAACAACAGGAGTCTTAACCACATTATGCCACGTCTAGAGTCAGCCACTATAAACCTACCATACACTTTTAAAAAAAATACTATAGTAGGATAGTAGGCTAGGCTACTAATTAGGCTACAAGAGGAATGAATGAATGTCCCATCGGCTCAAGATTGCGACGCTCTCGAAGTTTCGAAGTGGGCTGCGGCTCAAGAGTGTCTCGAGTGTTGAATCCGAACGGCTCCCTCTTGCGCCGGCGGAATTAGCGTCTTTGTTGCGGTCGAAGTTCTTTTTCGAGTATTATATTGAAGACACATTAGAACTCGGCCTACCCTTGAAATTAGTTTCACTTTTGCAAATCAGGAAGTCCATACAACTAGTACTATTTTTGCAGCAGCTTGCTGGTAGTTCAACTACATTCATGTTTACATAGTAGGCCTATTAGTAGTAAATTACTTCTTAAAGGGACACTGTGTAACATTTTAAGTAATTTATTAGCTAAAATCAATATCCTCATTCATAAATATGTCCTCATTGGTGTAAAATCACCCCTGCCAATAATCTGAATTATCCTACTGAGCGTAGAATTACAAATATTAATATTACATTTTGTACATTGAGCAGGCAAGTCTTATGGAGGAATCCATGTTTTTGGAATGTCATCAGATGCATTGTTTAAAATGTTTAATTGTTCTTGTCCTTGAAGGCCACTGTAGCTTCTGTTATTATTCAAAAGGGTTGGGGTTACCCAGGGAGCGTTGCATTCTAGAACTTTCTAGAACTTTCTTGATGATGTCATATTACACAGTGTCCCTTTAATCATTATTAGTTGTAGTATTTGGTATTTGTGTGTAGTTAACTAATGATACTATTAAAAAGAGTTGGGCTATAAAACGAAAGGAATTAACCACTTATCTAATTGAACCTGGATTAACAAGCCCGTTTCCCTTGATCATACCACATTTAATTCAAAATATATTTTTTAGTTCATGTTCAATGTGCGCTGTCCCTTCTAAATAAAACTATCTAATGTATTACCTACACATTGGCAGTGTTATTTGCTGGCATGTGACTTTTTGTATTAGCCTATATTTATTATTTTGTTCTAATTTCATTTTAGATTGTCAATTTGATCATTTCTTCCAAAGTACTTAGAAAACCTTTTTCTAAGTAGCTTTAGTTAACCAAACTAAATTTTTCACCAGCAGGGCTGCCGAGTTCTTCTGGAGTCTTCCTGAAGGTGACAAATCACAACGGAGAAGCAAACTACACAGAACGTTTAGAGAGAAGGCGGAAAATACAAGGAAGACAGAGTAAGCTGTCTTCAAAGGGTAATGGCTGGATCAGGAGGACACAGGCGCGGAGACAGTAACAGTTTAAAGAAGATTTATTTTGGAAGTAACCAGCAGGGGGTTAGGGTGATCCGGGGGGGGAAGCTGGCTGTCATGGGGCTCCAGGGAGAGAGCAACGGGGCAAGTCCAGGGAGCTGAGTGTGAGCAGGCTAGAGCAGGCAGACAGAGGGGTCCGGGAGGAAGTGCTGGCGGGCGAGGGCTGGAGCTGGTGGCTGGAGTCAGGCTGGGAGAGCTGTGGCAGAAAAGACAGGAGTTAGC
The DNA here is from genome assembly GCA_949357725.1 of Hyperoplus immaculatus. Classification (NCBI taxonomy): domain Eukaryota; kingdom Metazoa; phylum Chordata; class Actinopteri; order Uranoscopiformes; family Ammodytidae; genus Hyperoplus; species Hyperoplus immaculatus. The sequence goes on from OX442371.1 coordinate 669,802, forward strand.
CAGGACAAATGCAAAAAGCGGAGCTGCAAACAGGTTAGCTTAGAGAGAGGACTGAAATGTGTGGAAACAGAATCTACAATCTGGCAGTGTCTGGCAGGTAGGGCCGGTTATATGAAGAGCAGTTGATTGATGATTGATGGCAGCTGTGAATGCTGGTGATAGACTCCAGCACACCTGACTCCAACCCTGCAATAGACCAGCACACAGACAAGGGTAAAAGGGAAAAACAACACAAGGGCTAGAGGCCCAACAGGATCATAACACAAAGTTTACTGGCTGTCAGTCATGTGTAGCTGCTTTATAAGTTAAGTTGCTTTATTAGTCAACGGTTACATTGAAATGTGTCTTTCCTCATCTCCCCTCTCAAGTCCCCACACTCCAGAGGGGGTCCTCACACAGGGTCAGCCATAGTACAGACACACTCCAGAGGGGGTCCTCACACAGGGTCAGCCATAGTACAGCGCCCCTGGAGCAGTTTGGGGTTAAGTGTCTTGCTCAAGGACACAATGGTAGAAATGGTGGGCACCGTAGATGTAATAGCAGCCACCACTAGTTTTACAACTAACACCCTCCTGTCCGGTGCCGGAGAACCAACCAGAGACCTCATTGTTACTGGGAGGAGGAGCCAGAGACCTCATGGTTACTGGGAGGAGGAACCAGAGACCTCATGGTTACTGGGAGGAGGAACCAGAGACCTCATAGTTACTGGGAGGAGGAACCAGAGACCTCATGGTTACTGGGAGGAGGAACCAGATACCTCATTGTTACTGGGAGGAGGAGCCAGAGACCTCATGGATACTGGGAGGAGGAACCAGAGACCTCATGGTTACTGGTTGGCCCCCTTTCCTCATTTCATTGCGCCCCTCATTTCTTGTTCAATGCAACAACAAAAAAACTGAGCCTTAATGGTGGAGTCAGTGATTCTTGAGAATGCTTGCTGTCCTTACATTACATGTCATTTAGCAGATGCATTTATCAAAAGGAACTTACAACTGGAGCTCACATTCATACACTGATAGCAGCAGCTACCACGCAGGATGCAAGCTAACTATCAGGAGACATTTAGGGTTCAGTGTCTCTTTGCCCAGGGACACTTGGACATGTGGCGGGGGATCGAACCACCGACCCTGTAGTTAAGGGTCGACCACCCTACCCACTGAGCTACATCTCCTGTCAAAATAACTTTAGTCTAAATCAATAAATGTCTCCTTATTTTCCGCTACTTGTCCGTACTGTGTATGCAGTGCAAACAAATCTGGTGTTGTTACTTCCAGCCTAAGATCCACTCCACTTAACCAGAATTTGCACTGGCAGATTTTTACAACTAGCAATCCACTATAGGGTCCATTAAATCACAACACGATTCATACAGTCAATTCTCTAACAATGCAGAAGGCATATGGCGCCACCTTGTGTAATGTTTTAAATACTTCAGATCATTGATGTTAGGTCTGACTGGCAGCAACACCAGTAGTTTATGATAATAATAATTTAAAAAAATATAATACCAGTAATAATAATAACAAACTTTATTTGTATAACACATTTCATATAGGAAATGCACTTTAAAATGTTTTACAATATAAAAATGTCCTTATTTACGTTATGATAGAAATGGAATAAACCATTCAAAGAAAGAACGATTTCGTCTCCATTGCAGCTTTTAAATTTTAATAATGTTCTATTTAACACAGATGATATTGGGTAAAACAGCTAACTGTATTGCTGCTCATGCATGATTATCAATGCAACTTTTTATATATTTTTATATATTTTGAACTTTGAAAATCAAACAAATGAGCAATATCTAATGTCAAAATGGGGCTTATAGGGACCAGAATACAAATGTTTTAACCTTTTAAACCAAAGGTCTCGTCATTTGATGAGTGAGGGGAATGCCTAAGTGTAAGAAGAAATAAAAAACTAATTGTAAACAATTTTTTTTAAATTCAAAAAACAATCACAGTTACAGTTCTTAACAGCGTCTTTTAGCGTCCAAATGTTTCACAGTTTACACAACTGACAGTTATGAGCAAACAAATGCTAGAAAGTTGTATAACAATTATACAACAATATCCATGTCATTTATATAGTGTTTATTTTAAATGGATGATGCAGATTTATTCACAGGAATGATAATTCAGTATTAAAACAGAGGAACACAATTTTAAAAAAAACATATTTCATATTCTCTCTCTCTCTTACACACACACACACACACACACACACACACACACACACACACACACACACACACACACACACACACACACACACACACACACACACACACACACACACACACAGCAACCTTTTAGAATTAGTATTTGCATTTTTGTTTTCCAAATATCTACATTAATTCTCCAAATTACAAAATGTATTTGAAATTTGAGGATTGTGTCAGCAGTCTATAGAATTAATAAAAAAGTTATATTTTACTGAAACACATACCTATACATAGTAAAACCAAAGACATAATCTGGAGTGGTCTCTTAATGTCCTCACAGCTTAATTACTGGTTTGCTACTGACCAGAGTTTGCATTGAAAAGTTGATAGCTATCTTTTTCGAGGTATTTATTGTTCAACCGCAACCCTTAACAAGTACCTGATGAAAGTATATTTGGATTGGATGGAATAAAAACCCTTTTTTGGAGTGGGGGGGGGGGGTAGAATTGTCAGAGATCCAGAGTGATTAAGGATTAAGTTCATTCAGGGGAACTTCAGCTTCTTCAGGCTCATTGTCCCGATCGTTTTCTTCAGTTTGGGTTCTTGTCCGACATTGTCCTGCCCAAAAAAAATTAAAAAAAAGATTATAAATGCTATAAAAAAAAAAGATCATAAGTGCTAAAAAAAAGATTATAAGTGCTAGTGCTAGTGCTGTTAGTGATTTTCAACACAAAGCAGCGTCTATCTAAAGGCAAGGCAAGGCAAGTTTATTTCTATAGCACAATTCAGACACAAGGTCATTCAAAGTGCCTTACAGGGGCATGAAATCAAGATTAAAATACATCAAGTATTATTAATAAAATATTAAACAGGACTTTAACCTCTTTCTGTGGGACTCTAACCCACTGTATTTATCTTAAGGCAGCAAAGAAGTCAAATGAAAAAAATCAGAATAGCACGTGAAACAGCAGGATTATTTATCATCACCAATTAGTGCCATTAACCAATAGCAAGTCATGTTTGACGTTTGAAGACAGAGTCCAAATTGGAGTATAGCAGCCAATAATTTAATCATTTTTACAAAAAGAAATTTTCAATATAATTTTTGGGGCATTTCTCATACTTTTATAAGCAGTATGGAGAGACAAATATGAAATGGGATATGTTGCAACTTGACAATAACGTAATAACATTTCAGGACGAATTACGTAATAACTTTTTCCCATAATGTAGAGTAAGGGTGTTTCACTGGTCGGGTCTTTAAGCAGGTATTTGAAGGAGGCAATAGTAAGGAAATGTGTATCTTTAATGCCATGAATCAAACTTAAATTAATTGATACCAGTAAATTAATTCATTATCTGCTCCAGTTATTACATTTTTAGATGACTTTTAATAAGCTGGACAATTATTTAGGCATTGTAATTTATTGCATTATGGGCAAAAAGTTATCAGCTTTTCATACATTAAAAACTTAAAAATAATTATTTCATTGGCAGTTACTACATTATTGGCTGCTAAGGTTCAAGTTATTTTATTTGTCAGTATAAACCAATTACTGAAGCAGTCGTAGGAAATGTAATTATTGATGAGAGAAGAAATCTATGACTTACGGATCTCTTTGCGTTTCCACCAGGCTACAGCTATGGCTATGGCTATGCCAGCGATAAGGACGATGATCCAAATAAAACGAAGATTATGCCCTGAAATAATAGAGGACAGTGTCAAGATGTATTCTTCAGAGTTAATATAACTTCCATCCAAACATTTTCTACACTCATGTTCTCCTGCAAAGGAAAACAATCCAAGAAAAATACCAAACACATTTATTTAAATTTTCAGATTTTCAAAAGAGATTACATTTCTTAATCTGGAAATAATAAGGCCTTAATTGATATTAAATAGGCTTAAAAATGCTCAGAAATGAGGAGTAGAGTTTTATAAATCGTTTTTCTAACATTCGCTATTTAAAATCTGAAATTAACATGTAAAATCATTTACAAATGTCTCTAACAATAACATCACACAGATCCGCATGGGATGATCCAGTATGGTCACTGAGACATTTAAGTGATTAATCCTAGTTTAGACTTGGACTAAACCATTCTGTACTTTTTGTTAGGGTGAGAGGTTGGCCTCAGAGAGCCTCCAATATTTTGGGGGTAAAAGACCTCAGTAACTGAAACGTTATTCAACTGACTTATATGTATTAATGATGTTAATTACTATAACATTTTAGAAAAACAAGTAGCTTTTTATTTCAGGCTTTTCAAAGGCCCACCCTATATTGGGCCCCCTCAATACTATGCCTTATATCTTATCTCATGTACATGTATAGAGTACAGTAACAATTTATTTTAACAACCGGCAGTCTTTGGTTCTCAGTCAATGGGGGACGGGGGGATGCATATTGACAGATTATGTGACACATTTTTTCCTTAGATAGACATGTACTTACCAGGATCATCAATCCATTCTTGGGTCACTGGTTCTGTTGAAGAATGTCAAATTGTGATTGTCTAAATTGTAATTAACTTTCAAAGTGTTTAAACCATAAACTATAAAACAATTTCAATCCGTATTTGGTTTGTTTTACTCACTGACAATGAGGATGACGTAATCTTTCTTGACCTGACTTTGCAGTTTGGGAACATAGCAGGAGTAATTTCCTGCATCCTGTTCAGTTACGTTGGTCAGTTTAAGGGAAATGTTTCCTTGAGCTATGTGCTCCTCGCTGAAGAGAGATGTTCTGTTCTTGAACTTCTCCTCCTGATCATATTGACTGTCACCATGACTTTTACGCGTGTGCACCCACATCTTGGTTGCATTGATTGTCAATGTCCACTCCACTACTAGAGCCGTCACATCGAAAGGCGGCTCCAGGTGGCATGGCAGAACGACGTCTTGACCGACTTCCACTTCAATTGGTTCGTGTGAGCCAATCACATCCCACTCTCCTGGAGAAAGAAACCAACAAACCAATGTGTTTATTTATATATATATATATACAGTATGTATTATGACTTTATTTCAATCCTATTTATAACTGCTATAAATAACGTTTTGAAAAGGCTTTCAGTGTTCAAAAGCAGAGATAGTGCCAATAATACAATACTAAACACCAGTATATTAATACCTATGTACTGTAGGCTACATATGTATTCCTTATCGTGTTGTAACAGTGCTGAGTTATGGGCTAAATACAAAGACAGTACAGGGACATGTTGTGTCGCAGGTGTTTATTAAACTGATCATTGACTTCCTCTTCATACTACATGTCGCATTAATTTGGCTGGTGCATTCCCATTTCACGATCCCACTCAACCAGGTGTGCAAGAAACAGAGGCTTCATGCCAATATAAACAGGTGGGGCTTGTGCCTATAACTATAACTTAGAAATCGAAACAACAGCTCTGGAAAAAATTAAGGGTGTATTCACACATGCCGTGTTTAGTTCGGTTGAAACGAACTCAGATGCACTTCCGCCTTCGGTGCGCATCTTTCAGACATGTGTGAATACAGCAATCGCACTCGGGGGCGGACCAAACAAGCGGTCCGAGACCCAGCTGAAGAGGTGGTCTCGATGCGCTTCAAAACGCACTCTGCTGCAGTTCGTATGTGGTGTGAATTTGGCCGGACTCGATCCGACCCAATTGCGGGAAGCACTGCGCCTTTTCTTTATTTTCTTTTTTAATAAATCGCCATCAGCTTCACATTTTGGGAAAGTGTTGTTGTCGCCATTGTTAGGAAGATTAGTTGTGGTTTGACCGGGAGCCCCGAGCGAAAATATTACAGTTGATAATGACGCGTACACATGCTGATGTGTTCAGCGATCAGATGGAGAGGAGCGTCTCCCGTAGCCTACAGTGCCAACAGGTTCACGCTGCGCTTTGCATGAAGTGTGTTTTTATTTGTCTTCCCTACGGGACTGTCAATACTGTCCCCGTGTCAGTTTGGAGCTGAACTGCGCCGACACCCAGCCGATACAGCTTAATCAGCTGTGTGTCAGTTTGAGCCTATTCCTCGCGAGCCGCGCGTCCAGCAGCAAAAATACAGTAAAAATTATCACATCGTTGGCTATAAGCCACATAACGTGACATTGACATGGGGCTACATATTAGTATAACCATATGAAACAACAATAATTTGATGTTTTTCTTCTTTATTTATAGGGTAGATGTAGGCCTTTTTATTATTTTTAACCCCATATTATATCAATGATAAATTCGCACTTCGTTCTTCCTGCTTCTCTCCACCCCAGAATGTCTGTCCAATGAATGAATGACCTCAGATCACGTGTGGTTTTGCTTCGTAATGCTGGTTCACTTGCAAAAGGGGCAATATGAAAGTGGACCACACCAAACAAAACAAATCTAAATTCTATTTGGTCTGGACCAAAGCAAGTGAACTAACAGACTTTCCATGTGTGAATACACCCTAAGAGACCACTCCAAATGTTCAGTGTCCCTCGTTTTACTATTTATAGGCAGTGAGAGTAGTGTAATAAAAAAAGTAGTGTAGTGTAAGAGCATTTCTCTCTCTGTCTCTGTCTCTCTCTCTCTCTCTCTCTCTCTCTCTCCCTCCCTCCCTCCCCCCCCCTCTCTCTCTCTCACATTTCACATGCAATTTTTTATATGTTGTGGGGAACCATAAATGGCCACATAATAGGCTACCGGTGGAATAATCGAAAATGTCCGCTTCATATATGACCTCAAAGTCTGATTTCAAAAGTGAAAGTGTTTCACTTACCTGTGAACTTCACAGCGAGAGACAGCAAAAACAGGAGTCTTAACCACATTAAGGCAAGTCTAGACTCAGCCACTATAAACTAAACTACCAAAAACGTTTGATAAATACTACTACGTTACACACGTTATGGCTGAACAATACGAAGGAATGAATGGCGCATGGCTCCGTCGACGTTACTTTCTCTTTTACTAATCAGGAAGTCCATAAATGGCAGCATATCAAGTTTAAGGACTTCCCAGTGAGTTCATTTGATTGTGGCCATTACAACTACTACTGGGCCTTCTACTACTACTCATACAGTGTTGTTGTGTAGTAATGAACTCCATGCAATACAACTAGTATTTTTGCAGCAGCTTGCTGGTATTTTAACTACATTCATATTTACATATTATTAGTAGTAGTTAAATTACTTCTTAATCATTATTAGTTTTATTATTTGGCATTTTTGTGAAGTTAACTTATGATACTATTAAAGAGTTGGGCCATAAAACGAAAGGAATTCATTTTAATGTGACCATTGCTTCTCTAATTGAACCTGGATTAACAAGCCCGTTTCCCTTGTTCAAACCACATTTAATTCATATTATATTTTTAGTTCATATTACCTACAAATTGGCAGTGTCATTTGCTGGCATGTGACTTTTTGTATATTTATTATTTTGTTCTAATTTCATATTACATTATCAATTTGATCATTTCTTCCAAAGTACTTAGAAAACCTTTTTTCGGAAGAGGGTTTCCCGAAGATCTTCAAAGTTTACTGGCTGTCAGTCATGTGTAGCTGCTTTTACGTTACGTTACTTTATTAGTCAACGGTTACATTGAAATTTCTCTGTCCGCATATCAAAAACAAAACTTTAAAATGAGGAAAATATATCCAGTTGCAGTACATTGAGCTCTCAGAGCCTTCACTGAAGTGGGGCAGATATTTGAAAACCTACATGTGTTCCAAAACAACCAATAACAATTGTTTTGTTGGTGGGTTTATGGGCCACATTTAATGAAGGCTACTGTATTTGTTAAACTTCTAAATGTGTCTGTTTCACATCCTGTTTCTCTGAAATGAGACTCATTTCCTTTGTGATGGGTTTGATTCTGTGGTTTTCTGGGGCTGAGAATGACTTTCATCATGACAAGGTGGAGTTTGATTCTTGTGTTACAGCAGTTCCTATACCTATACAGCGCTGAAGTGACCTTCATGACACCTCTTCGACTTCTTATTTTTTGCTTAACATTTACCTTTAGTTTAAACAATGTCTACTTGTAAAGTAGTAGAGTAAGCCATGTTTGTTTTTTGTTTTTGTTTTTTTAAATGTTTCTGAAGCAGGAGACAGTAGATTAGACGACGTGGAATGAAATCCCACTGGTGATATTTGCTCAGAGGGTGAGATATTTGGAAACGTTCAAGCTCTAGCAAGTTTGTAAAATGAGCAAAACGTGCTCATGCATCATTAAGGTGTGATCGTCATGGTTTCCTGTACTTGGCCAGGATGTGGTAGACAACAGGCTAAAACCAGGAAGACTAGACACAGCGACATAAGATGGAGTTCACATCACTTTGCCTAGTGCTCTGTAAGTCATTTTACCTTTCCTTATCCTCTCCTGTAAACCATTGCGTCTTCTCAAGTCAACCTAGAACAATGTAACATCCGGAGTACTTGAGTTTGTGCTATTTTGTAATTGATGACACATAGCCAAACATAAAGTCCTGCTCAGATAGGTAATGTAAACATTTTACAAAAATTGAGGTAAAATAGAAAGTGTGCAGAATGAAATTTATTTTTGTCACAGGTTTTCAAAATTTGAATATGCTTAATGTATACTGCCATTGTTTCAACTGATTCCACGCCTAGTGTCATCTAGCGTCACACTGATGTGGTCCCCAAAAGACAAATAACTTAGAAAGATGAAAACGTTTTAAAACTGCTGGCATTTATTTCATGTCACTGGGGGGCATAGAAATATGCTGATAGAAAGACAGATGTTTTTTTCTGGTAAATAAATCGACTCTTAGTGGACACTGTGCAACATTTACATCCTATCGATGTTATATGTGTCCGCATGATGTCCACCATCTGAGAAAAAAAATATGGCCCTTACTGCTACTTAACATGTTCCACTTTCTTCACAAACTGTGTCCATCTGTCATTTGATTGTGGACGGATTGCGTACAGGTTTTTTTTTTTATGTCTTGAACAACAACAATGAAATCTGTTGGTGAATATGTCCTGTTTGAAAATCCCCTTGCAGCCACACTGAGCATCACTCCCGACAGATCCCAGTTCTTTCTCTATGAGCACATCTCTTTCAAGTGTGTGGGGCCGGCAAACTCCACGGGCTGGATAGTGAAAAGAAACACATCCAAGACCTGGTCAGATGTTTGCAAGAAAGGTTGGGGGGTCCCTGGTGAGAACTCCTGCATCAATAAAGGTGCCTTCCCATCAGACACTGGGGTGTACTGGTGTGAGTCCGGGCAGGGGAAGTGCAGCAACACCGTCAACATCACAGTGACAGGTAATAGCAAATATGCATTGAGCTTGTTTGTGTCAATTTCAGTGCAGCTTTGCATCTTTGTAATCTGCTGGGTTGTTAAAGTGACAAAGAGGAACTTTGTAATGTTAATGAAACTGTCTAGTTTTTCCTCTTAAGATCATATATGACCTGTGACAGCAAACCAAACCATCAGTGCAAAGGATGCCATTTTTTTTTCGTAATGACTTTGCTCGGGTCTGAATACCCGCCTTCTCAGACCAAATCATTTATGGCAGGCAGACGGGGAAAGCCTGTGTTTATGAACGCTATACAAATCTCAGTTTACTTTGCTTCACCATGGTCATATTACCATAATTAATCTGACACAGTCACATATAAATACATTACCTCATGGCCATGCATGCTGCTGTCTCTCTTTCACTCGCTCTATTAACAAATGGACGCGTTAGCAAATATCATTAGCACAGCAGTTGCTGGCGTGGTAAAAACACTACTGCTTTTGTCTAAAGGGGGCGCTATAATCAACAACAACTTAAAGTTCCTCATATTTACTTTACACAGTCATTTTTGCACTAAGAATTACTTTGAATCAATGAAATACATAAAGTATGGAAATGTATACTGTGTTTGTTCTTCAATACTTCAGATAAGAGCGTCATCCTGGATAGCCCTGCACTTCCTGTGATTGTGGGAGATAAAGTGACACTTTCCTGTTCCTACAAGGAAGAAGACCAAGATCAATCTACGTCAAACTTCCCTGTTGCCTTCTACAAAGACAATGTGTTCATCGGTAATAAGCCGGCAGGACAGATGATCCTTCCAGCAGTGTCCCGGTCTGACGAAGGCTTCTACAAGTGTGAACATCCCACGAAAGGACAGTCAGAGCAGAGTTGGCTGGCTGTGATAGGTGACACCATTTATACATTCCTTTTGGGAAATAAAATATACAGAAAATACAATGAAATAGTTAAGTAATGTTAAAATGTGGTTTCAACAAGGTACATGGAGGAAGAAGGTCTTTGACGTGTTAATATGTATGTTGTTGTTTGTTTGTGTTGCTATATACAGACATTTGTAATTTGTTAAGAATGTGTTAAGACAAGACAGTTACAGTTACTCTCCTATAATGACTGTATGTCCTCTTGTTGCATCTTTTCATTTGGCACCGACTAATGAAAAATTTTCTTAAACTTCTGTTGATGATGATTGAATCTGTAATTGTTTTCTTCACAGATAAACCTCAAGTTGAAGTCCCCACCACCACCTCTCTTCCTCCTCATCCTCTTATTCCTCTGCCCAAACTGGTGTGCTCTATCCTGCTGTTCATCCTCTACACTGGAATACTCATTCTGTGTATTTGCATCTACCGACGCTGGGCTCGAGGTATGAACTCCTCTGAAAATCCTAAGGGTGAAAGTGTTAACTTAAAGATATCAACATGTTGCCAGTTGATTACTTCAATTGATACCATTCATATTTGTATTAAAATTAGTTTTAGAAATGTTTAAATAAATGTGAAAATCTGGCTATCTCTTTAATAACCAAAGAATCGATGTTGGATAAAGCCAGAGTTAAAATCTTTATTTAATCAACAACATATGAACAAATCTTTCTGTAATGACCTTCACAATAGAGCAGGTACAATAGACCTCAATAAAAAGTGAACAAGCTCCAGATAGCGGTAAATCATTGTCCAAATAGCCACCTCCCCCACTGGCCGCAGGCTGTGGTTTAACCCAGTGACGTCAGCAGCAACAATGGTAGAAAACAGGAAGTCAAAGCTTCATATTTAAAACTGAGGTTAAAATTCAGGTTATTTTTTCTGTCCACAATGGAATTTTTTATTCTGCTCCACCACAATCAACAACATAAGCAATGAAAACAGAACTACACCTGCCATATTGTGTATTAATGAGTAAATATTTTATAGAAAACCTAGCATTGAATGCCAAGGACTGCAGGTGAAAATGTGCCTGCATGGCTAAATCTGGGACATTTACATGTTGAAATCTGGTGCTCATGTTTATTAATGTGCGCTGTCCCTTCTAAATAAAGAAATCTAAAACATTAATAACTTAATTCATCGAACAATGGAGCCTGTACCTATTATTTTTGATGTTTAGTTCATGCCTGCAGTTAATTGGTCCTTGGTTTGCCAATGATATTAATCACTGTTTTAAAGTCTCTGGAAAGTTGCCTTTTAATTCTGACTTTAAGGTGTCTGAACTTTTTATTTTTATCTATCGAATGCAAAGTCCTTTAGCCAAGCAGTTGCCTCTTGCTCTGCTGTATGTAGGTTGACGAGTCCTCCTTTAAGTTTTTGTAGAGGGCATGCTTCAATGATGTGTCTGAACTGAGCACCTAAGTAAAAATAAGTTTCTTTTTACTTAGTTAAATTGACTCCACTTAAAGATGCTACGAGGAACTTTTAAATATATCTGAAAGAGCCTATTTTTTCCTCTGATGATCATAAATTACATGTAACAGCAAACGAGACAATCAGTGCAAAGAATGCTGTTTTTATATAGTTTTTCTAAATGCCTTTGTCATGTGTATGCTCACCCAGGAACAACAACTGGCGTAGTAAAAACACTACCGCTTTCGTCCAAAGGGGGGCGCTAGAATTAAGACACACTGAAAGTTCCTTGCAGCATCTTTAAGACTTTCTCTCCTGTGTTTTGTCCTGCAGCTCGAGCCGATGCTAAACTGAGAGCGTCTGATCATCTTGAACTCGAATGAAGAAGAAAAGATACATCTTGGGGCGGCAGTGGCGAAGTGGGCAGAGAGGTCGCCTCTGGAGTGCAGGGTCGGAGGTTCGATCTCCCGTCTACCTGCCACATGTCGAAGTGTCCCTGGGCAAGACATTGAACCCCGAATTGCTCCCGATAGTTAGCTTGCACCCTGCGTGGAAGCTGCTGCTATCTGTGTATGAATGTGTGTGTGATTGGGTGAATGTGTACGAAACAATGTAAAGCGCTTTGAGTCTGTGAAAAACCATTTATCCTACATATATAATATATTAAAAAAAAAATTATTATTATTTTTCCTTCTAGCTGCTTTAACGTGATGCCTATGAGCTTCATATAATAATCCTGTTCACTGAACCACGTTGTGCTGGTTAACCTGGTAATAAGCTTTACGCTATAAACATTATATTATTTATATTTCTTATTCCTATGTAGCAGTGTGTATCCAAACTGTTTTTGTTCAATTATAAAACTAATAAAAAACATTATTATTTTGGAGACTTCTCTAACCATATATGCAAACTTGGACGAATGTTGATGCATTTATTTTTATGACTTCACACTGATAACTAGTTTATAACCAGACCAGTCATAAACCAAAGTATTATGAGAAGTTGGTGGTTCACAATTGTATTTACAATATAGATAGTGAAGTGGGAATAATGTCTATGTCCTTTTTTTACATTGCAATCCATTCAATATCTGTTGAGACATTTTAGCCTGACCAAGTGACTGAGAGAAACTTCATGACAAATTATCTTAGTTATAATTAGACAAAATAATTAATAATACGAACCAGTCTTTGCATCAAAACCTTTTGTTTATGGGTGTGAACAGTTACTGTCTGCTCAGGACCAAAATATACTGTATACTGTCCCACTGCTAACATGCATACAGTAAGTTTCTCACCATCTGTCACTCACAGCTACATGTGTCTTTACCAACAGCAGGGGGCGTTATTGAGTAGTTTATTATAAGAAGATGAGTCATCAGACAGCCATTCCAAAGCCCCAGTCCAGTCCGATGACCCATTTGTACCGGGCCTTAAAATAAAAAATAAATAAAAATGTAATTAAATAAATATTTCATTTTTATTTGTTTTCTTTTTTCTCTTATATTCTAAGGGGTCCTTACACACATATACAGAAAGTAAAGAACACCAAATATACACAAACAAAGATCTCCCAAGCCTAACTACTCAGACACCCACCTTCTAAATATAATGAGTAATAATTTAATACATTTACAGTGCTGCTTGAAAGTTTGTGAACCCCTTAAGGAATTGTATTTATTTTAACCATTATCAATTAATTTTTATTAATACCAGTATTTTTATATGAAATAACAGATGTTTGTTTATCAATTCAACATGTTTCTTTTTCAGAAATCAATTGTTAAAACAGATTTGACAACTTTTGGATGTGCAAAAGTTTGTGAACCCTAAGCTGCATTGCTTAAATCAAGCAAGGTAAACACAATCAGGTGGGCCAAACTGATTGATGAAATAGACCAATGTAATGAGAGATCTTGAGGGAAGAAATTGGGCGGCATTAGATAAAACAGAGATCAAACCAGGTCAGTTTAGGCTCACCAAACTGAACCCATACAGGTCAGACATGCCAAAAGGGGAAAAAATCTCAGAGGATCTCAGGAATAGAGTTTTGATGTTGCACATTTGTCTGAGGCTTTAAAGCTATAAATTCATATAAAAAAAAGTTTGAACTCCATCGGTCCACCGTGAGGCAAATCATCTACAAATGGAGAGCTTTAAGAGTGACTTAACATCTGCCTAGAAGTGGACTTCCTTCAAAAATATCCACAAGCGCCACAAGAAAAGGGACTTTTCAGGTAAAAGCCAACCAAACATTACATCTGGAGATTTGCACCCAGCCTTGGAACGCCTCCACAGCCACATCATCACAGGCCAGGTCCATAGCCCTGAGAAGGTTTGGTTGGACTCGTTGTCCCGCTTGATTACATAGTGCTGTAAATGACTCACTCGTAGTAACACTAACCAACTGATACAATAATCTGGTAGTTTTTTGTGAAATTATTTTGTTTCTGTTTGCAAAGTAAAATAATGTAATCATCCAAAAAGTAGGATGTTTGGAAAACCTGTGTTAAAAATGCCTTGCTCTGTTTGACAGCAAAACAAATGTAAAAAATTAAAAAAGTGAAATTTTCATAGATGGGCTAATAATTTTGTCCTCAACTGTACATGTTTTTGTTCACCTCTGAATCGGTTGGGCTTCCCCTCCTGTGTGATGATTACTTCAGTGTAGAAGACATCAGGGTCCTCTTTTCCTGCAACAACAACACACTGTCTGGATTTCAATAGATACAGGTAAGTGGGTTCTACTAAAACTGAAAAACCTGAAAAGAATCTTGTAATTGAGAGCAGGATTAGCTGCTTCAAATGTTCACCCTTCTTTTTGCTCTGTTTTGGGTCTCCAACACCAAAAACTGTAAAAATCAATAGTGTTTTTATTATTTGAAGCACATAGATGATTTATAATAAATTTAGTTTTATACATTTGCCCACAGTTCATTATAGATCAATATCAGTGTTATTAGTTTCAGTGATATGTGTTTGTTATGGTGCCAAACAAACATATTTCAAATATAAAATGCATTATAAACAAAATGATTTTGTAGTGTGTCTTACTATACATATTTTACTTAAAATTGTTAGTACCAGAAAACGAAAAAAAAATAAAAGCAAGATACAGTATGCATGCATTAGACAAATGGGAATTAAAGGTGCAGTGTGTAATATGACATCATCAAGAAAGTTCTACAAAGTTCTAGAATGCAAGGCTCCCTGGGTAACCCCACCCCTTTAGAATAATAACAGAAGCTACAGTGGCCTTCAAGGACAAGAACAATTCTACATTTTAAACAATGCACCTGATGACATTCCAACTATGACACTTTCAAGATGGCGGCACTAGGCCTTGGTCCAAAATATGCAGAAATATGGACATATATGAGACCCTCTCTAAGGGAAAAAATAATAATTAAAAAAATAATTTTCAGCTATCATGCACTAAATTAAATGTACTCATGGATATTATAATTACTTTCTACAAATTCTGCTAGGAAATAAAACCCAAAATTCTACACACTGCAGGTTTAATACAGGTTATGTTTGGTTAATGCTGTGCTGATACAAAAAGTGGTTTATGTTTAAAAGTAGGGATTTGTAATGATCAGGTACAAGTTAAATGAGGAATTCCTGCTGAATGATTTAAATTATTTATTGCAAAGATATAAAAAATAGAAACTCAGCTGGGTAACTTTCGACCCATAGAGTGAATCAACATCAGGACTTGTTAGTATTTTGAAACAAGTAAAAAAAAAAAAAAACTATGATCCTGAATAGACTGAACTGTCCACACACCTGAAGGTTACTGCAGGTTCAAATTCTCTGTGGGATCGTTACTATGAGTGAGACACATTTTGCAGACAACATGACATCATATAATACATTTTTTATACAAAAGTCCTTTAAGGGTGCAGCTTTAATTCATATGGCATGTGTTTGATTGCTTTTTGTGAATGGAAGTCATTGGCGGCTTGATAAAAGAAACACATTACTTCCTATTTTTAGCCACTATTGTGATGTCGTGGGACTATAAATAGCTCAACAGGTATTTCCTCATTCTTCTCACTTCACCACGTGATTGGTTTCAAAGTGACTCTGTTATGATAACACATCTTAAGCCACAGACCTGGCAAGCAATAATTATATGATTAACTTTATGTTATTTATGGACATCTAAATCAAAAGTTAGCTGAATACATTTATCTGTATGGTTACATGAAACTCTTGAATCTAGTTAAGAAACCTTTCAACCAGAGCCTGCATACATGCTTCCACTCTTCACTATGAGAAAGACATGAATGGCAAGATTTTCTTTCCTTCACATACAAGGAAATGGAAACTGCACTTTTACTTTAATTCAATGTTGTTTCACAGTTCCATACAATACTGCTATTTCACTGTCCAATAAAGGCCTTTTTGCACAGTTCCACAGCTGCAGTGGATTTTATATTAGTATTATATTATCTGTATATAGAATTTTATAGTTTTATCCATTGTTTTTTTTTCATTACGTATTACTTCAGATGAAAACTCAAACTCATGCTATCTACTCAACTGGACAAACTGAAATAATTTTTCTTTTTAAAACAAGTCAATTCTAACTGTTCTCATCCTGACTGTTGTCATAAATTATTCAAGAAAGATTTTAATACACTTTAAAAGCCTAAACGCACTGGACATCGGACAACCATAGCAATGCATCAATTATATCTGATTATGTGTTTTTAGATAAGTATTGTTTTGTTATGGCTTATCTCCAGCGGTGAAGCTTTGACCTCGTGGCAGCTGATTTTGTTTTACTGTAACCATGGTGGTGATGTCTGTTCAACCAATAAGAGCTTAGTAAAGGGGCTGATCATCTGTATCTAGGCAGAACACATAGAGAACACTTGTCCTTATTGTGTAACCTAACAGCTTCATTACAAAGTGCAGCAAATGCCTCACTGAAAGCAACAGTAACCAACTGTAACTATAATCTGGTAGTTTTTTTGTTTTTGTGAAATAATTCTGTTTCTGTTTGACGTGAGTCACAGTGCATGATTTATAATTATTTGTTGAATTTACTTTTATTTAAACACATTTATTCAGTAGTTTCAGTTTTTCCTGTCAAGTTAAAAGCATGTATTTAAGATTTCAGCTGAAGTAATATAATGAACAAACCAATGGATAAAACTATAAAATACTACATAGAGATAATATACTAATAGAAAATCAACTGCAGCTGTGGAACTGTGCAAAACGGTTTGAAGAAATCAATGGATTGTCTCTTTCTGCAGAGTGAGTTGGAGGTTAATAAATAAGGTGAAATATTGAAACGTTAGTGTGTATGCCAATGTATTATTTTAGAAAATATTATTGTGTCCTCATCCTGTGTCCTTCACTCTCATTGCCAGTCACAACCCTTTTCATAGGACATCATTTGGGATCGCAGACAGGTCCAGATATTTAGCATGCTAGATGTCCTCTATTGTTGCTGCAGCCATTTACTGGGGTTTGGTTTAAAATACCTTCAAAATAAATATATTTTCAGTCATGGTTGAAATTCTGATTTATCAAAAATTCAAAGCAAGTATGTTACAGTATTCATGTATGAAATAACATTGGGTATTGTTACAGGTTATTTTTGATACATGCAGTGCTGATACAAAAAAGTGATTTCTGTTTAAAAAACTGACAAAGTAGGGATTTGTAATGTTAAACAAGTTAAATGAGGAATACCTGCTGAATGATTTCAATTATTTATTGCAAAGATAAAGAAACTCAGCTGGGTAACTTTCGACCCATAGAGTGAATCAACATCAGGACTTGTTAGTATTTTGAAACAAGTACAAAACCAAAAAGATGATCTTGAATAGACTTAACTGTCCACACACCTGAAGGTTACTGCAGGTTCAAATTCTCTGTGGGATCGTCACTATGAGTGAGACGCATTTTGCAGACAACATGACATCATATAATACATTGTTTATACAAAAGTCCTTTAAGGGTGCAGCTTTAACTCATATGGCATGTGTGTGATTGCTTTTTGTGAATGGAAGCCATTGTTCGGCTTGATAAAAGAAACACATTTTTACTTTCTGTTTCTGAATTGAATTGAATTGAATATAATTTTTATTTATTTTTAACAGGTAAAGAAAAGGAAACAGTAAGCAATAACAAACTATCAAATCAAATTATGAAACAAGTGGACAGTGACAATAAAGTAATATTTATAAACAATGAAAATAAACTGTATCACTTGCTTTACCCGTTCAAGAAGGTCTTGGCCACAGCAAACCAGTACGTGATGGTAAACTATTGACAGCTGAACAAGCATTTCCTCATTCTTCTCACTTCACCACGTGATAGGTTAAAAAATGGTTCCCTTAACACACCTAAAGCAGACTCAGCAGTTGTTGTCTGTGTCTACTGTGTTCTACAAGGAGGACACAGTCAGCAACATATTTCTACTCAAATACTTCTTCTCTTCTGCCTTTCGACACAGACAGCTGATGATTCCTTAAATATCTTTTAAGAAAATCACAAACTTCATGCATGTCCATGGATAGATTTATTTTTTCTTGTGTGTTACATGATTACATTATTTTACTTTGCAAAGAGAAACAAAATAATTTCACGAAAAACTAAAAACTACCAGATTATTGTATGAGTTGATTACTGTTGCTATCAGTGAGTCATTTGGTGCACTATGTAATGAAGAGGTTACACCCACAAGGCCATGTGTTCTATGTGTTTTCTGCCTAGATACAGATGATCAGCCCCTTTACTAAGCTCTTATTGGTCGAACAGAGACACAGTGCAAGATTTATAATTATTTGACAAATTTACTTTTATTTAAACACATTTTTTCAGTTGTTTCAGTTTTTCCTGTCAAGTTTAAAGCATGTATTTAAGATTTCAGCTGAAGTAATATAGTGAACAAACCAATAGATACAACTATAAAATACAGATAATATAATACTAATAGAAAATCAACTGCAGCTGTGGAACTGTGGAAAAAGGCCTTGATTGGACAGAGATATAAATACAGCATCTGACTGTTTCTACTATTTCATCCAGTGTGTTTCACTTTGCACATGTCAATAGTGTTTATCCTTCGTCCACAGATATTGCCACTAGATAAACCTTCTACACAAAAGTCAAACCAGGAACTGCCTGATAGGAACAAACAGCACAAGGACTGATAATGTATATCATAAATATGTGGATTAAACAGAAGAAATGTAAGGCACTTGTATATTTTGCTGGAAATTGTCTAAACCTGAACTACTTAAAAACACCGAACTCTCATTGGCTTATGGTGAAACTGACATCATGTTTGTTTTGTGACCCCTAAGCAAGATTGGGTTTTTCAGTGCCCCCCATCCACTGTCAAGCCTTGCTCCTCAATTGCCTCTGAACCCATTTGTGGGTTGTGAATATTATTTGAAGCTCACATAATGTTGATTCAAAATATATTTTCTACTGGGCCCCCAAAGGCCTCTAGAGACTGTATAATAATAATCTGCCAAATAGGTTCTGTTCATGTTTGCCAAGTGTTTCCTCAGTAATAAGTAATAAGTAGTAAGCTTAATAAAGTGTGTATCTATATTGAGCATTATTAAATGCTTCTGTGACATATTTGTCTTCTGAACCTTCTAAAATCACAATGTTCAAGTTGTATTGTGTGGACCGGAAGAATGTAAATCCTATAGTTGCAGAAATGTACTGGGGTTTGGTTTAAATACCTTCAAAATAAATATATTTTCAGTCATGGTTGAACTTGTGATTTATCAAAAATTCAAAGCAAGTATGTTACAGTATTCATGTATGAAATAACATTGGGTATTGTTACAGGTTATTTTTGATACAAGCAGTGCTGATACAAAAAAGTGATTTCTGTTTAAAAAACTGACAAAGTAGGGATTTGTAATGTTCAGATACAAGTTAAAACCCATTGATGACGGCTGCTGCGCGATGCCACATTGCCTCTCCTGCCTGATGCTGCATCGTGCAGCATTGTTACTTTATCTAATTTTCATGGCATGCGCAGCATAGAATGCACCGTCATTGGTTCAAATACACATGAGGTGGGTTTTGTTGATTTTTTAAGACCACGTGATCACCCAAAAGTTGTGTGGTTTGGCGAAAATCACATCAATCAAAAAAATTAAAAATTAAAAATAAAACAAAATAATAAAAAAAAATAAGCCGGCTGTGTCAGCGATAGTGTTTTTTTTGGTGCGCAGAATCAAGGTCCACTATAGGCTACTGACGAAAATCACACTAAATATTTTATATTATTTATTCTTTTTTTTTCTCCCCCATCTAATTTTTATTTATTTTTTTTTTTAAACATCCACGTCCATTGACGCTGCTGATTTTTTTCTCTACTCTTTGTTGATATACGGCAGCTTTCCCTGTCATTTCATCCCTCATACTGAGTAAGACTGATTATTTAAGTAAAGAGGAAAAGTTCACAAGAATGATGCCGAAAACATACGTTTTTCACACTAACATTCTGTCTTGGGTCTTAAGTAAAAATGCTTTGTTTTCTTAAAGGTGCAGTGTGTAGTATGACATCATCAAGAAAGTTCTACAAAGTTCTAGAATGCAACGCTCCCTGGGTAACCCCAACCCTTTAGAATAATAACAGAAGCTACAGTGGCCTTCAAGGACAAGAACAATTCTAAATTTTAAACAATGCACCTGATGACATTCCAAAAACATGGATTCCTCCATAAGACTTGCCTGCTCAATGTACAAAATGTAATATTTGGTGTGAATGCTGAAAGCATTCACAGCATTGATATTCTGCGTATTTGGTGTGAATGCTGAAAGCATTCACAGCATTGATATTCTGCGTATTTATTCTTATTCTTATTATTCCGCCCGCTTTTCATGCACGTCCATATCTTCAACATGCTTCATTCCACAAACTTCCTTCAACTATCCTCATATTCAGCCCATTTTCCACATGTCTGCTTTCATTCAAAAATTTCAAAAAAATTAATAACTTCATAATTAATAGCAATTAAACAAAAATTATTTAACATTGAAGCGGATAGGAGCAGCATTCCAAACCGCTAAAACTTCCTCTGCTTTGAAACCTATCTCCTCCCGCATTTTTTCAGCTAGAGACTCCATTCAAACGTTAAACAATTCACATTAATTACAGCTATTAAAAACTTATTCAACTTTTTAAAATCTTCAACTGTCTTTGAACAAACACAGTTTTAGTTTTAAGCTTTTTTCAACCTCTTTCTAAATTTATAATGGGATCCGGATGGGACGGAATGTTCAGAGGCAGACTGGGGAAACCAACTGTTACAGTGTAGAACTGGTGTAAAAATACACCAAAACCTTCCACTTAACTGCCTCTCACTCCCATAAATTAAACCCTACGTGGATAATTTTTACATCAAAATGTAGGACATATTCTGCCGGTCGCATAGATGTGACTACTGAAGCAATCGGACTTACACAATGGGAGGTCTGGGCTTCCAAGCTAAATGGTGTCCAACCAACTGCCGCCTTGATAACTGAGACATGACATTTCTGGAGAAAGGCAGACTGTACCACACTTTTAAAATGCTCTGGTTCTCATATTCTTCACATTACAAGCATAATCTTCACACTGTGTCTTCATCAGATTCTTCTGGTTCTGACAATAAAATAATTGTCAGTTAGACTCAGGGTCCGTCAGTTAGAGGCAGCGGTTTGAGGTGACGTTTTGGATGAAATTACCTCTCTGAGGCCTCTAAAAGGTGGGATTTCTGCCTGATCACAGACCCTCAATAAGACATACACTCACCTTGGTGACTCACTCTGCCCATTAAAGGGCAATTTCACTTTTTTTTCTTGATTATTTTTTTCTTTTTTCCGCTTTATTAGACAGTTTCGGAGAGGCACAGTTGAAATGGGGCAAACACTCTGCTCTTTGAAGGCCTATTTCACACATACATTGTTTTTCATGTCTTTCAATTGTAATTTTATCTAGACATTTTTAAATATTCAACATCATTCCTATTAGAGTTAAACAATTCACTACTGTTCATATTTAAGACTGTTTCTTACTTTTCCACATCTTCATACTCCTTTAGCTGATTCATATAAATTCAAGCCATCAAGGTAGTTTAGCTCCAAGTCTATTCAATTACTATTTCATAGTTTTAAGATTTGTATCCATGTCTTTCAACTTCTTCATAACTTCAGCAAGAAATGTTATTCAAACCTCTATATATTCAACTTTTCAACTCCTTTTAAGGATTCAAATTGTCCCATGTTCGTCTTGCATGGGAGCACATTTCCATAATTCACAATTTTTTCATAAAATTCATAACTTCAGAGATATTTAAAGGTTTATTACACCCAAAAAAGACATATTCTGCCGGTCGCATAGATGTGACTACCGAACCTACACAATGGAAGTTTTGGGCTTCCAAGCTAAATGGTGTCCAACCAACTGCTGCATATCAGTGTATTACAGGACCAAAATAACTGAAGACACTGTCATCAACTGTTGCCATAGAAACCAGTAACATCCCATGTGAAACTGTGTGTGTGTTTGTGTGAGTGAGAGAGTCCGTGTGTGTGTGTGTGTGTGTGTGTGTGTGTGTGTGTGTGTGTGTGTGTGTGTGTGTGTGTGAGTGAGAGAGTGTGAATGTGAAGAGACGTGCAGTGAGGTTTATGGCTGGTGAGGCACTGTCTTTTTTTAATCCTAATGTTTTTTGGGCTTTGGGGTGAAGAGGAGAGATATGGCACAGTTCTAAATGAAATAGTAATTTATTTACTTGATTAAATATGCAATAATATCTAATATTAATTGCATAGTTTGTCTTGCTGCAGTTATACCATTGTGTAGGCTATTTGAAATAGATAATTTAAAAAAAAACTCATCTCCTTTTAAACTTATTTTACACAAGTATGACCTTTATAAACTTCGACTTTATAAACCTTTAGTTTTTCCACTTTTGTTCAACTTTTCAACTCAGCAGGAAATGCTTTTTTTCAGATCGTTCATTGAACGCGTGTTATCTTTGTCCTGTGGGTGGCAGCAATGTGCTGAAAAGGCAATTGCCGGAAATTAAAAGAAGAAGAAGAAGAAGCCGCCTCCGCTTCCGCCTCCGTTCTAGCCTCCACCGCAATCTTTTATTTTATGTTGTAGCTTACTGAGTTGACTCAGACGAGCTCTCCATCAAGCCATCAATGTACTTTAGCTCCAAGTCTAATCAATTACTATTTCACAGTTTTAAGTTTTTTATCCATATCTTGGAATCTTCTGATTCTCACGGTATCTTCATTTTGTCTGTCAGACAAACGGTTTGCGTGTGAGAGGCAGAAGTTTGAAGGATGCGTTTCGCTCAGCTCTAAAGGTGGAGAGGGACCACAGCTGTTACCAATTGGCCCTGATTAGCTCACCACCGCGCCATAGGAATATAGAGTTCTCTTTATAGATGTGACCTGCTCTGATAGATTCAACAACTTTGGTGGCTTAGTGGTTTAAGCCTAGGTCTCGCAGCCTGAAGATCACAGGTCCGAATCCTGCTTAGGGAATAACATTTTCACCTTAAATCTTTGTGTGAAGGGGAACATGTCTCGTGGGAAGTGCATATGACACATTAGGCATATCTATAATTTATTTTATTTTTTTTTAACCCTGAGCTTAAAGTTGGTGGTTCAAGTCCCAGTTACCGCAAAATTTAGACTTACACGGATTTTCTTCTAACTTTGCACAAATGTTTATTATGACTCAATTATAACCTCATAGGAGTTTAGAGGTCAAAGGTCAAGTTTCAAGGTCATAATTCATAAATTTTTAATTCATTTTTCATAGATTGTATTATTCAATCATTCTATTCATTCAGATATATTCATCCTTCGTTCTTCATCAACATTCAGCAGTGAAGTTTATTCAGCATCAGCTTCAGTTCAGCAGCGCAGCATTCACACCGCAATTTCTTCAGGAATTGCATTTCTAGTTATTCTTATTCTTATTATTCCGCCCGCTTTTCATGGACGTCCATATCTTCAACATGCTTCATTCCACAAACTTCCTTCAACTATCCTCATATTCAGCCCATTTTCCACATTATTGCTTTCATTCAAAATTTTCAAAAAAATTAATAACTTCATAATTAATAGCAATTAAACAAAAATTATTTAACATTGAAGCGGATAGGAGCAGCATTCCAAACCGCTAAAACTTCCTCTGCTTTGAAACCTATCTCCTCCCGCATTTTTTCAGCTAGAGACTCCATTCAAACGTTAAACAATTCACATTAATTACAGCTATTAAAAACTTATTCAACTTTTTAAAATCTTCAACTGTCTTTGAACAAACACAGTTTTAGTTTTAAGCTTTTTTCAACCTCTTTCTAAATTTATAATGGGATCCGGATGGGACGGAATGTTCAGAGGCAGACTGGGGAAACCAACTGTTACAGTGTAGAACTGGTGTAAAAATACACCAAAACCTTCCACTTAACTGCCTCTCACTCCCACAAATTAAACCCTACGTGGATAATTTTTACATCAAAATGTAGGACATATTCTGCCGGTCGCATAGATGTGACTACTGAAGCAATCGGACTTACACAATGGGAGGTCTGGGCTTCCAAGCTAAATGGTGTCCAACCAACTGCCGCCTTGATAACTGAGACATGACATTTCTGGAGAAAGGCAGACTGTACCACACCTTTGAAATGCTCTGGTTCTCATATTCTTCACATTACAGACATAATCTTCACACTGTGTCTTCATCAGATTCTTCTGGTTCTAACAATAAAATAATTTTGTCAGTTAGACTCAGGGTCCGCTAGTTAGAGGCAGCGGTTTGAGGTGACGTTTTGGATGAAATGACCTCTCTGAGGCCTCTAAAAGGTGGGATTTCTGCCTGATCACAGACCCTCAATAAGACATACACTCACCTTGGTGACTCACTCTGCCCATTAAAGGGCAATTTCACTTTTTTTTCTTGATTCTTTTTTTCTTTTTTCCGCTTTATTAGACAGTTCGTAGAGGCACAGTTGAAATGGGGCAAACACTCTGCTCTTTGAAGGCCTATTTCACACATACATTGTTTTTCATGTCTTTCAATTGTAATTTTATCTAGACATTTTTAAATATTCAACATCATTCCTATTAGAGTTAAACAATTCACTACTGTTCATATTTAAGACTGTTTCTTACTTTTCCACATCTTCATACTCCTTTAGCTGATTCATATAAATTCAAGCCATCAAGGTAGTTTAGCTCCAAGTCTATTCAATTACTATTTCATAGTTTTAAGATTTGTATCCATGTCTTTCAACTTCTTCATAACTTCAGCAAGAAATGTTATTCAAACCTCTATATATTCAACTTTTCAACTCCTTTTAAGGATTCAAATTGTCCCATGTTCGTCTTGCATGGGAGCACATTTCCATAATTCACAATTTTTTCATAAAATTCATAACTTCAGAGATATTTAAAGGTTTATTACACCCAAAAAAGACATATTCTGCCGGTCGCATAGATGTGACTACCGAACCTACACAATGGAAGTTTTGGGCTTCCAAGCTAAATGGTGTCCAACCAACTGCTGCATATCAGTGTATTACAGGACCAAAATAACTGAAGACACTGTCATCAACTGTTGCCATAGAAACCAGTAACATCCCATGTGAAACTGTGTGTGTGTTTGTGTGAGTGAGAGAGTCCGTGTGTGTGTGTGTGTGTGTGTGTGTGTGTGTGTGTGTGTGTGTGTGTGTGTGAGTGAGAGAGTGTGAATGTGAAGAGACGTGCAGTGAGGTTTATGGCTGGTGAGGCACTGTCTTTTTTTAATCCTAATGTTTTTTGGGCTTTGGGGTGAAGAGGAGAGATATGGCACAGTTCTAAATGAAATAGTAATTTATTTACTTGATTAAATATGCAATAATATCTAATATTAATTGCATAGTTTGTCTTGCTGCAGTTATACCATTGTGTAGGCTATTTGAAATAGATAATTTAAAAAAAAACTCATCTCCTTTTAAACTTATTTTACACAAGTATGACCTTTATAAACTTCGACTTTATAAACCTTTAGTTTTTCCACTTTTGTTCAACTTTTCAACTCAGCAGGAAATGCTTTTTTTCAGATCGTTCATTGAACGCGTGTTATCTTTGTCCTGTGGGTGGCAGCAATGTGCTGAAAAGGCAATTGCCGGAAATTAAAAGAAGAAGAAGAAGAAGCCGCCTCCGCTTCCGCCTCCGTTCTAGCCTCCACCGCAATCTTTTATTTTATGTTGTAGCTTACTGAGTTGACTCAGACGAGCTCTCCATCAAGCCATCAATGTACTTTAGCTCCAAGTCTAATCAATTACTATTTCACAGTTTTAAGTTTTTTATCCATATCTTGGAATCTTCTGATTCTCACGGTATCTTCATTTTGTCTGTCAGACAAACGGTTTGCGTGTGAGAGGCAGAAGTTTGAAGGATGCGTTTCGCTCAGCTCTAAAGGTGGAGAGGGACCACAGCTGTTACCAATTGGCCCTGATTAGCTCACCACCGCGCCATAGGAATATAGAGTTCTCTTTATAGATGTGACCTGCTCTGATAGATTCAACAACTTTGGTGGCTTAGTGGTTTAAGCCTAGGTCTCGCAGCCTGAAGATCACAGGTCCGAATCCTGCTTAGGGAATAACATTTTCACCTTAAATCTTTGTGTGAAGGGGAACATGTCTCGTGGGAAGTGCATATGACACATTAGGCATATCTATAATTTATTTTATTTTTTTTTAAACCCTGAGCTTAAAGTTGGTGGTTCAAGTCCCAGTTACCGCAAAATTTAGACTTACACGGATTTTCTTCTAACTTAGCACAAATGTTTATTATGACTCAATTATAACCCCATAGGAGTTTAGAGGTCAAAGGTCAAGTTTCAAGGTCATAATTCATAAATTTTTAATTCATTTTTCATAGATTGTATTATTCAATCATTCTATTCATTCAGATATATTCATCCTTCGTTCTTCATCAACATTCAGCAGTGAAGTTTATTCAGCATCAGCTTCAGTTCAGCAGCGCAGCATTCACACCGCAATTTCTTCAGGAATTGCATTTCTAGTAATATTTGTAATTCTCCGCTCAGGAGGATAATTCAGATTATTGGCAGAGGTGATTTTACACCAATGAGGAAATATTTATGAATGAGGATATTGATTTTAGCTAATAAATCACTTAAAATGTTACACAGTGTCCCTTTAAGATACTGATTCAAGGAAGAACTGCAGATGTAATAATTGTATTGCCAAGAGGTGCTCCTGTATTTATTTTGCATATGATGAAAAAATAAATCAACATGAACTTGATAGTATAACTGCAAATCAGCATATTATTATTATTGTTCTTGTTCTTGTTGTTGTTATTATTATATTTGTATATAGTTTTTGTTATAGTTTTCACATAATATATCATTGTATTCATTTGTTTGTCAAACATATATTACTTCAGTTGAAAATTGTGTCTTCAAGAAGGATGAAGTTGATTTTCTTTGCTTGCATAAAGAGGAAAAAACCCTGACAGTTTGCTGTAAATCTTGAACCTGCTCCTATGCGCTATCTGCTGGTCGTTGGGCTGAACTGCATGTACGTGTTGCAGGCTAATAATTAAACTGATCACGGTTACAGTCAGTAAATACAAGTCTGACTTGATTTTGAGGGACGTTTTGACCTTCTTTTAATAAACTAACACAATTATACAAGTCTATACTCTCAAATACAATCATAGTTGTAACTCTATATCTCTCCTTCACTGTGCACATGACGGTGAGTTTACTTTCACTTTCATATAGAACAGCGTGACAAGTCTAAAAAGAACCTAAGCAATTAAATAGATAGCATGCAGGCTTTAAAGTTGGGGTTTGAATTCACAATTAAACTGCTGAAACACATTTCCTGAAAGCTATTATCTCCTACTAACTATGATCTTATAAAACCTACACTTCTCTCCTCACATCTACTGCACTGAAGGCCTACATAGAACGCACTTTATTTAAATAAAAGAACAACCTTTTATTATGTTAAGTCCCTACCCAGAGTAAGATGCACAATTATACTAAAACACAAGCCTACCTGTTTCTCAAACTGCCGTCGGCAATAAAGGGTCAACGTCTGAGTCGGTTAAAAAAGGGGGAGGGCTTGATTTATCGACAGCAGGTGGCAGAGTTGGACTTACAGCTCTGGAAAAACAATACAGACCTCGCTCAAAAAAAACGCATCTGTACATTCGTAATGGAAATACTTTAAATGACAATCATTTTATTTGGTATTTAGTGAATATTTTTTCAGTGAAATTCATATTCTCTGAATAACTCGATAGGAATGCAAAGTGTTATTCCTGTCGAGATATTGTGTATTATTTAATTAATACAGTTAAAAAGAACATTTCCTTATTGGTTAGTGTGACATTCTGCTCTCGAAGTTGAGCTCAGGTTTTTTCACGTTAGTGCCTCTTTCACCGTGTGTCAGTAGTACACCATAGCCTCGTTTGAGAAGGAGCCGTCTTGCTCAGACCTGCGCAATTATGACAGCAAAAATGCAGTGCGCTCAGCAAGACGCGCGTCATAATTGCGCAGGTCTGAGCAAGACGGCTCCTTCTCAAACGAGGCTAGTGTGTCAGTAGCACAGTGTCAGTGCTTTTCCAGTTGGCTCTTGAATGCAGCATCAACGTGACACATGACGCCCGAGCCAAAAAAGAAACTAAACTTTGTGAATGAAGGTTCAGTCCCCGGCTGGCCTCTCAGCTGAGCGCTTCTCAAACATTTGCACCTCGAGGATTTTATCAGAAACTTTATTTTTCCCCCGTCAGAAACAAGAAATCCAACTTCAATGTTTTGGTGATGTTCCATCGTCTTTTCCTGATCGTCGCACTGCTGACTACCTGCGCAGGTATGTGGGTTAGAATGTTTTTCTATTTTTCTATAGTGCATTTGCAGAATGTGTCAACAACAAGCGACTTTTATTTTTTTAATTGCTATATTTTAGTAATGGTTTGAATTTAATTTGAATCAGATTACTCTGTTTAAAAAAAAAAAGTCAGTGAAGTGATTCGTTGCGATGTGGGCGTGTTATTGCACAATGGCTGCACGTATTTGCAATTAGGAGATTATGTTTAGTGATAGAATGTAAAATACCAGTTAAACTCACCCCGCGTTCCAAATCACATACCTTTTCTTTTTCCTAGACTACATACTAAAGTACAGAAGAGTTTTAGTCTTTTTACTACACTACATACTAAAGTACAGAAGAGTTTTAGTCTTTTTACTACACTCCATACTAAAGTACAGAAGAGTTTTAGGGCCACAGACAGGAGAGAGAAAAAAAATCAGATAAGCCATTTTTTATTATTAAAAAATTATTATTATGTCGAGAAATGTCAAGAATAAAGACGAATACTCCAAAAATGCTATTGGCATTAGTGGGGCCTCTAGGTATTTTTGCCATACTGCAATTGACATGCATGTATTGGGACATCCTTTTTCTGTCATACTAAATAGTAGGGAAGTATGGGGATTGGAATGCAGGGTATGTTTAAGTAACATTTACTCAAATACTCTTATTTTACAGTAAAATAAACAAATACAAAATAATGAAAAATAAACTACATAAAACTGTTGTTGTTTGTTATATTTAATTCTATATAATATTTTATTATAGATTCTTAATGAATGAACTTGAACTCACATGAATTGATGCATTGAAAGATGGTTTTAGTCTGTCCTACATAGATTCAGTTTATTTGTATTTCTTTCCCGCTGCTGTTGTTTATTTAATGTGAAATGAGTCAGACGTCAGTGATCAAAATAAGGAACTTATTGACGTCTTGGGAAATTTGGAGAAGTTTTGAAACATGTTTGACCAGATGAAATCTTGTTTCACGTGCCAAAGCCAAAGTTAATGCAACACTATTATTATTGTTATCATTATTGTCAGCAGTGTGTGAATTGAATTGATTTTGGGTCCTAAAAATGACCTTTTATCTTTATCTAATCAACTACTTTGAAAAGGGAAATGTTTAATGGGAGTCCAATGTAAAGACACCTCACAGATTATTTTATTATGAATTAAAGGCGGAGTCAGTGGTTTCTGTAGAATACTTGTTGTCAAAAACATTTTGACTAAATAAGTCAATATCTCCTAGAGTAAATACACAGCCTGGGCTCTTTAAATGTTGCTAGCTACAGAGGGCCACTCATTGTTTACGTATCCTTTGTTTACATTTGTGTTTTAAGGGCCTAGGCTGTGTTTTAACACTAGGAGATATTCACTTATTTTGTATTTTCATCGGAAACACAGTACGGGCAGGTAGCAGATCATGTGTAAATTTTAACTGATTTTGAGAAAATGGGATTCTCCAGAATGTCTGACTCACCTTTAAAACAGACATGAAATCTATGTGTTTCTGCACTGCTACAGTTACTACTAATAGTCTTACTCTCACTCATTGATTCTGGGATGACTTGACACTTTTCTTACCGCTCCTCTGCAAGCTGCTTTACCGGCTTACCCCAACCATAGACCTGTAATCTCTGCTGCACCTGTCCCAGTTTGTGCATTATGTATTCAATTTAAGCCTGTATTTCTCCAGGCAATGTTTGGGAAACCCCCAAATATGATTAAGCAATACTTTCCGCTGTGTATGCACTTTCTTTCCAACCAAACAGGTTTTAGGTTTTTGTATGCACAACAAATACAGGAGCAGTTGTTGGCAAGGACATTCTTAAAGGGCCAGTGTTTAATATCAGTGTATTTTGGCATCAAAAAGCGGTGACATTCTAGATGCCAATGCTCCCTTGCTTACCCCTCATCAGTAGCCTGTTTGGAATATTAAAAACCCAGCTAGGATGCTTAAAAAAAAAGAATGGACCCTCCCATTTCTGACTGAACTTTTGACCGTAAGACATTCTGAGTCATATTTTAAATGATTAACTACACGTTCACTCTTGTGAATTCACAGAGAAGAAATAAAAACAAGGGTTTGGGCGATGGCTGAATAACAGGATCAAATCTAAAGGTGTTGAAGGAGGGGGTGTGTTGTGAAATTAAAGATCAACAGTAGCATGATTCCTTCTGAATATTTGTGTGGGTGTGGCCGCTAAATGTGTTACATTCCTGGCCTGATATGAGCTAACATAAAGTTGAGTGCACGTCTTTGTGGTGTGATCAGTTCAACTTATAGAGTATTTTATTAAATTATCTTTTGAAAAGACGGGCTTTATCAGACCCGCTCCACCGACATGCTTATGCCTTGTCCCTCAAGCCCGGTCTGTCTGAGTTGGGAAAGACAGCTTTTAGCTTTTAGCCTCAGTGCCCCTGACTCCTGGAACAACTTACAGCAACAAATTAAAGTGAATAACATCATATCCTTTAACCAATTTAAACATCTTGAATCTGCCAAACTCTACCTATAACTGTTTTAATTAGGCTATATTGTACTTACTAATTTCATTCTATTTCTAGCCACTCTACACCTGTCTAAAATCTTTCTCTTTACCAGCTTGTTGTGTATTTGTATTGTTTGTATTGTTGTTTTTGTTTCTGGACATCATTGTAAATGAGGGACACCCCTCAATGATATCTCCAGTATAAATAAAGGTTAAATAGATCAAATGAATAATATATATGTCTTTTGTTGTCTTGATAGTTCTTGAAGTATCCTCGCTGCATGCTCCATCAGAGAAGGTCCAGGCCTTTGCAGGTGATCACGTCATCTTGCCCTGCAGTTTCAACTTCACTGCCGGCGATGACTTTCCTACCGTAGAGTGGTCCAAGCGCGATCTGAAGCCAGAAAACATTGTGTACCTGCAGCGAGATGGCTTTGAGATTCACGCCATGAAGAATCCGGCCTTCGAGTACCGGACCAGCCTCATCGCGAGAGAACTTCAAAAAGGAAACGTCTCTTTGAGGATTTCCAGTGTGCATCTCTCGGACGCTGGTGTCTACCAATGCATGAGGCTCTGGAGCAAGGCCAGGCGTGACATCACAACAGTGGAGCTTGTCGTGGGTGAGTACGTGCGAGTTGATGTGTAAGGAGTGTGACATAAGCAAGTGACTGACGAAACCATTCCGCTGGCACCTTTCCAACTTAGTCAAGTGTGGTTACACCAAGTGCAATCACATGCGTGTTGTGGTAAACTTCCGGTTCGCTTCATGTTATGAATGAAATACTTCTGTGTTAAAAACCTTTTTAATCAGAGCCAAGATAAAATGGTTAAAGCTATAGTGCGTAATTTTTTTATTTTTATTGAATGCAGGTTACGTTGAAGCCATTCCCAAACGAGTTGACACAAAGTTGATTAAGCCTATCAGCTCCACAAAAGTGTCACCCCCCCCCCCCCCCCCTCCACCCTGACACTGGTGCAGGAGCTCAGAAAAATCCCCAAAATGACCCATGAAATGTTTCAGTTGATTTTATTGCTATGAAAGAACATTGAAGTGCAGCGGAGAAATGGAATTACTCAGAAGTCCTCATGGGTGTGACAGAAGTCACTCTTTGTAGCTTTAATTTAAGTATTGTCTTCATTAATAATTAATAAGTTATTCCAGGAGTGTTGGATGAAACATTTAAAGGTGTAATTCCTGTTTCGATAGGTGCAGTTTCTGAGCCGAAACTCTCAGTAATTGCAGCTGAGAGTGGAGGCGTGACTGTGCAGTGTGTGGCCGAGTGCTGGCTGCCGCGGCCTGAGATCAAGTTTCTGGACGATGAAGGAAACGACATCACTGCCCACGAGCCGAGAAGTGATCCAGATGCAACGGGATGTTACACAGTCAGACGAAGAGTGACTCTCCAGGGGACTACCAAGAGGTTCAGGTTCAAATTAATTTAATTCAATTCAAATTCAAACTACTTTATTAGTACGGCTCGGGGCAATTGGTTATAAGCAGCAGGAGGTCTTATACACAAAATATGTCACACAAGAAAAACCAACAGATAAACCAAGGAGCTTATAAAAATAAATAATAATAATAATAAT
This sequence comes from Hyperoplus immaculatus, assembly GCA_949357725.1. Lineage (NCBI taxonomy): Eukaryota > Metazoa > Chordata > Actinopteri > Uranoscopiformes > Ammodytidae > Hyperoplus > Hyperoplus immaculatus. Next base: position 702,535 of record OX442371.1, read on the forward strand.
AGATTGGATTTATATGGTGCTTTATTTCTAGGAACTCAAAGCGCTTTACAGGGTTCCAGGTTCCATTCATTCACACACAGTCATACCGGTGGTGGTAAACTACTAGAAGCCACAGCTGCCCTGGGGCAGACAGACGGGAGCGTGGCTGCCAATTCGCGCCTACCGTTACGTCAAGAATAGACACACACATTCAGTAATGTTATTTTTTAATTTTTTTTGTATCACCAATGTGAGTTGAATAATCTTATTAATGAAAAACCGTAATGAAAAAAGCTTTATTTCATTCCATATAATCTGACCAATAGCAAGGCTGTTTCCCATATTTAAATATATAATAATAGTGTGAATTGTATGAGTGATAATGTCATTTCTTCTCAGGATTAAATGCAGAGTTCACCAGTCTGAGATCAACCAAACCAAGGAGACAGACATCCTCATACCAAGTAATGCAGCTTTAACAACTCACCCGAACACTATACAAAACATACAATTCGTATTTAAGTGTCTTTAAATTAAATTTTCGTCATGCAATGATGTGAAAAAGACATATTTTGGTCATCACAGTGTGTTGTAATACTCTCCAAACCAAGTACAAACACATTTGACTCCTGAATTCTCCTGCTATATGTAGGAATCATCTCTTTAAAATCCTTAAAACTCCACGTACTGCTTTATCCACATATATCCTGTAGGGACGGAGACTCCAATCACCTTAGTTTGCAAACATCTCCTGATACCATCCTTAGAACAAATGGTGTCTCCTTGTGGGGAACATAGTGTTTAATATATCAGATAATTCACTTACTTTCAATGCCATTTCAGGAGGAAAACCCGGCGGAAGGAGGTCCTGCTTTCCAACTGCTAGGGTGGCTGTTCCAGGAGTGGCTGTACTTCTGTTTTGTGGAGTATTAGTAGTTTTCTTCTCATACAAGAAATGTGGCAAATCTGGTAAGTCACTCTATTTGGAATTGGAACTTAACGTCTCCATTAGAAAAAGCAGTAAAAGTGCAAATCTGGTGCATGCCTAGTTAAAGTAAAATTGACATTAAACAGCTGAGTAGAAAGCACTCCGCTGCCTTTGAGAGTAAATTGCAGTAATGTAAAAGTCCCACAAGATGGCAGACAAGCTCCACTGATCATCAGGGTAATGTCATTGTGTCTCACCTAAGAATGACAAAGAGAAAAACTCTGTGTCTCTATGATTGAAGAATAGTAAAGACTTGATATGAATGAAGTATTATCGAAATATAAACAGAAAACCAGGACCTTCTCACCCTCCATCCAGACTGGTGTCACCTGGCTACAGTTGTTGGTCTTTGGTCTTCCCCCTAAAAAAAACAGGAACACATCTGAATGGTCAATTATAATAATCCTTCAAACACTTCTTACATTTTGTGCTTTTGTGTTCACACAGCGGGGAAACAAAAAATGCAATTTAACAGACAGCCCTCCGATCAAAGTACAACGAGCGGTACCTCTGAAAATCAGCCGATCCTGGGGAGTTTCGTTGCTCAAAATGAGAAGCTAAGAAAACAAGTGGTCGAGCTCAGATCAAAGGTAAGTTTTCCTCTTCTCACCCCTTTTCGAACAGGTAGACCAAAGTTTTAGACAGTTTATTGTCAATTGTGGTTTTCACTGTATGTAAACATGACTTTATTGTAACTGTCCACTTGTTTCATTTATTGTATTGTTTTATTTTTATTTACTTGTTCGAACAAAATAAAAAAAAAATTCAATTAAATTTCAATTCAACTCCAAGGTTCTTGAGAGAGACAAGACCATCCGCCAGCTACAGAACGGCTCGGAAAAGTCTACGCTAAGTCCTGTCGTTAGCCAGCTTGACCAGCCCACGATGGTCCACAGGCCCTCCAACCCTCCAAAAGCTCCCAACATCCCCAAGGAACAACGCCGAAAACCTCCAGCGATCTCACGACAGAACAGTTTGGAATCAGCCAAGCGCCCAAGACAGAGTCGTGGAAGTCGTGTCCACAGCTGCCCAGATGTGTTGGACTTCACTCCAGAATTGTCCAGTTCTTCTTCAGCCAGGAGTTCAAAGAAAAAGCTGTTTGGTCGTTCGGTTAGTGACGCTTGTGCTCAGTCGGGTCCGAGCGTTCCCAAGGATCAGAGACGACGTAGTTCCCCAGTGTTTCCATCTTCTACCCCGATTACCAACCCCTTCTCCCCCCTGGAAGGCCTGTCAGAAGAGTCGGAGCAGTTAATATCATTTAACAGCCCAAAGCTTAACGCAAAGCAGTCAAAGATTAGGTATTGAATTTTACCAAACTGCAGCAAGAATAAACCCAAAACTATCTGTGTGGCCAGATAACGCTAGAAGAAATTTGAATAAGATTTGAGTGAATTGACGTGTTAAAACCTTCGTAAACCCTTGTTCATTTTAGTTTCTAAGCTTTTGAGGTGCGAGTCAGTAGACTTACAAATACCCACACTTCTTCCATGCTATTTAGTATGACAGATACATCTTTAGTTTGTCCCAATACATGATTTCAGATGCAGTTCGATTTCCGACTACATACCGTCATATTTTGCAGTGTTCAATCCAGAATGCTTTGTGGCTGTTCTACCCACAATCCAAACATAATTCAAGGGGCAATGATATTTTTTATTTTTTATTTTAATGTTTATTTGACAGGGACAATACATACAACATTGCCACAAAAAATGGGAAAATGTGATGCATATAAGACGTCTAGCTTCAGCTAATTTGCAGTCTTTGTCCCTGGAATATGACGAAATAGTACATTCCAATTGTAAATTTGCACGCCATTAGCACTTTTAATGGGTATGGTTTAAGGTAGATCTCAAGTGTTATGTAGTTTTCATTGTTTAACCTGGTGAAGTGTGAAGCAAAAAAAAGTATTTTGATATTGTTATGTTCAACACTAAGATGTTTTGTCTGGGGTTGTATAGAAGGGCTACTTTATTTAAAATCACTTTGTCCTTGAGTATAGTATTGATCATTTATTTCATACTAATACTTAATTGTTGTAAGAATTGTGTACATAGGGATGACACATTGTATATATTTTGTATATGTTTTTCTTTTAAATGTGCGCTACACTCCAAAATGAAATAAAGCACCGTCTTTGTTGAATATGAAAAAATCTGGAAAATTGTTTTTTACAATTTAAAAATGTCAATTATCCTAAAGTAGATCGCTAAATTAATCTCACAATCTTTGAAGTTCACATTCATCTCAGGCTGGATACAATATGATTGTGGCCAAAACAACAACAACAACAAAACTGTTTCAATTCAGCTGAATGTGTTAAACTGTGTGACAGATTAAATGTCTGAAGCAGCGACCATGACACCTAACAGAGTAACAGAGGGTGGAGTTTATTGGAGAGGAAGTGCAGAGATCTCTGTGTGTGTGTGTGTGTGTGTGTGTGTGTGTGTGTGTGTGTGTGTGTGTGTGTGTCTCTTTGTGTGGCTGTTCGTCCGTCAGTCTGTTGTGGGACAGGATGGAGTTGACACCGTTCTGCCTGATGCTCAGTGAGTATACAAAGTCTCACCTCACTTTCCTGTGTGAAAACATGATCTCTCCTAGTCTCATAACATGCGACTGACAAGTGTTTTGGTGTGTTTTTATAATTTAAAAATGACCTTATTACATTATTTTTCTGTTATTTTTTCATTCCTTTTTTTAACTTGTTTGCACCGGTGTAAACACATTTTAAATTTGATTCAAAGTCTAGTATTGCTTTTCGTACCTTGACATGTTTAGACTGCATCCTCCTTTAGAATCGTCAGTGTTTTTATTGTTGTGACATGTCATTTCAGCCGATTTCACTCAGGATTGTACAAAATCTTTTCAAATGTCTCGGCTTAATTCTTTCTCTCTAACTCCCTCTTGTGCAGCCTGCCTTCGGGTCATCCCTGACCGGTCTCAGTTCTTCAGGTACGACTCTGTCTCCCTGAGCTGTGAGGAGAAGTCAAACTCTACTCCTGTGTGGAAGGTGAAGAGGGAAACGTCGGATGGTGGGGTCACACCTTGCTCCAACAGCTGGGGCTCCACTACCTGCGTCATCACAAACACTTACCCATCGGACAGCGGCCTGTACTGGTGTGAGTCTGAGGCCGGGGACAGGAGCAATGCTGTCAACATCACCATCACTGGTAGGTCAGAATCCATGTCTAAAATGATTCAGCCTTGAAGATTTTGAGTTATTCAATTAAAGCTGGGGTGGAGGATTTGGGGAGAAAATGGCAGTTGGGATAGAGATTCGAATTCAAATACCTCAACCGCTCCACTTGTTCTCTTTGGTCCCTCCCCTATGGTCCCTCCCTGACACGCTCTACACCAAGAAAGTCGTGCCAAAGTGAATGGACAGTCCCAACAGCCAATAAGAACAGAGAATCGGAGCCTCGCTCTGATTGGTCAAAGTGTACAGCTCATGGTATCGTTGACCAATCAGAAATCATATACCCCAGCTTTAATGAATTACCTCATCTAATTATAATTTCCTTATTTTGATTGATTAACTTTGTTTGAATAAATGTCTTTTAGTTTTTCTTAGATTTTCCACATATGTTATTAACACACTTCGTCTTGGTTATAAGAACTTTGTTTTAATGAATTTCTTGCTGTTTTGACTTTAATTTCTTGTTTATTCAGTATCTTTAGTCTGCTCTGTAGAGCACTTTGTAACTTTATTTTGAAAAGTGCTATTTATTTTTTAATGTTTATTTATCTTTTATATTCTAATTATTTATACAGAATAGAAACTGTAAATATCCTTCAATAAAGTATATAAAAAAAAATTAATCCAGGTTAGACGAGGTTTAGAGTGAGTTGTTGGAGTTCTGATGAGTGTCTTTCCATCCTACAGATCGTGCTGTGTTGCTTGAAAGCCCTGCGCTCCCCGTGTCAGAGGGAGACCCTGTTACTCTGCGATGCAAAGCCCAGACCAACTCCTCAGACCAGGTCTTTCATTTCAGTAAAGATGGCGGCTCCATCTCTATCGGCAGCAGCAGCTCGGCGGGAGAGATGACCATTCACAGGGTTTCCAAATCGGACGAGGGATTCTACAGGTGCAGCCTCTCTGGAGGAGGAGAGTCAGTCGGCAGCTGGCTGGCTGTGGAGGGTGAGAACATGTCTAGAGCGCCTTCCTTCGCAGCCTTCCTGGCCTCATTCTGTCATCTCTTGGACCTTTCCCACCGCCGAAAAATCGGAGCTAGTTCCAAGCTTGTCTACATCTCTCAGGTCATGTACTTTCGCCTAAATTCCCAGACCTGCAATTCTCAAACCGTCCACCAGGTGCATTCAGACCCTTTTCCACTAGAGTTCCTCATTCACCTCTTTCCTCTTTCAGCCCTGCAGTCACAAGACATTCTGTTTGTTCACC
>OX442371.1:710400-797900 GCA_949357725.1 Hyperoplus immaculatus
TATCACTGGATATCGAGGGATTTGCACTATCACCGCACGCTGTAAATTTGATTGCCTTTGATGTTTTATTTATCACAGTCCTATTCTTCTAAAACATTAATGTGACTTTGAACTACAAACAGGAAAAGCTCAGTTATTGTCAGTGATAGACAGAATGAGCCTTTTCTGCCTGTGTGGGTCGGTCGTGGTGAAACCAGGTGACTTCATTCTCAGAAGTGGAAACAAAGAGGACAGTGTGCTACTTTACAAACCACAGGCCAACATGTCTCCTCATCTGCATCACAAACAGAACAAATTTAAACAGATTTTTTTTTTAAAAGGCCAAATTTTCTTTAAAACAAGTGTACATCGATACAATAACAAAATAATTCTAAGCGCTTGTCCGATTAGCGGTAAATATTTGTTTCTAATTCAGGATTCAGTAAAGGATTAATTGACCTACATTTTGCAGTGATTGGAAACTTATGGTTTGGTATCTAAAGGTTAAATCAACTGTGTCGGTAACTTTCTTGTTGTTATTACAAAGCAGTGCTGTGTAAATGGGACATGAAGGCACAGTGTTGGGACCAGATAAGAAAGCCTGAATGCAAAATGAATGTCAACTAAAATAGATTTTTTATTGTTATTTAACCATTGCAGTCGATGGTAAAATGTCTGCAATGACTACCTGGTTTTAACCCAGATCATTCTTGCTGAAAACAAATCTGGTGTTAATACACAGCCTAGGCTCTGTAAACTGCTATGTTAACAAGTATGTAAACAAATGGGGCCCATCGTAGCTAATCACATGCCTGTAAACGGAGCACAGGCTGTGCATGAACACCAGATTTATTTTCAGCTTTAAATGTGCATTCAGGGTATCTGTGACAATAAGAGTGTTTATCCCGTTATTTCAAAATGACAAATCTTTGGATGGAAAACCAGTAAAGCAGGTGCTGCCCATAGCCGCACACACTTTCAGACGTTTGGCCCCTTTACCTGAAGAACAACACGAGTCAAATGTAATTTTCTCTAGTGCCACTTAACAGTCTATTTCAGGTGGCAAAGAAGTCATGGAGAAAGAAAGTTCATGCTGCCAGTGCCAACCCTGCGTTTAAGGCCGTGCCAAAATGTTACAACTATTTTACTATCTATTTATTCAAGTGTCATGTTTTGTCATTGTTGCAGTGTCTGTTCTACATGCCTTACCTTTAATTGCCCCCCGGGGATAAATAAAGTGATCTTGAATCTACCGGCCTGAAAACCACTAAAGAGAATTTGCACAAGCCAACTAGAAGTCTGCTACATGTCTTAATTATGTCACAACACACCTGCTGTAGTAGTAAAGTCACTGGCAAAGCAAAGGGATATGGCACCACCTTGTGTGTAATGTTTTCAGTAGTCTACGGATCATCGATGTACAGGTAGGCCTACAGAAAGGGATCATTTACAGGTCTGTTTGTGTTTAATTGTGCGGATTAGGGTTTACAGTTTATGAAGAAAAAATCTAAAATCTAGCATCTCAAAATATTAGAATATTTCATAAAACCGCACATTTCTTACAATAAATGCAGCTCAAAGTGCTTCGCAATAATACAAAAATATAACCTGCACAGAGTATGGGGCGTAGTTCGGCCCGACGCAAAGCATACGTCGTCAGTTAAGGGGGGTCGCCGTCCCTCCGCTTTGCGTCGGGCTGAACGTAACATAAATGAGCACATTCCACAACTTGTCGTGAGCTATTGCTATATATATTATTAGTTGATATAATAACCTTTTCATCTCAAAACCTATTAATGTGCGCTATCCCAAAATCCCCACTCACACAGTCCTCATAGTTAAAGTTTCGTTTGCACTGAACAGCCGCACCTCACTTGTATTATAAAAGTGGAAAACAGAAACCAAACCACACACCTGTTGCGCGTCGTCTTCATGGACACATCATCAAGGTACGTGTCTCCCGTTAATCCTCACCACAGTAACCGTTACAGTTTACTAACGGACATATTAACTCTATATCGATATCGGGGCATGTTTTATGAGTGTTATTGAATTTCATGTGGAATATTCTAATCTGCTGTTAGTGCCTTTGTGTTTTTAGATGGGTGCTATATTCAACTTGCTCGAGCAGCACAGACTGCAGTCCTACTACAACAACTTTGTTCAGCTGGGGGTGAAAGATGAGAGAGATTTCCTGGATGGAGTGACAGATGAAGACTTGAACAACTTCGGTAAAGTTAGTTAATTAATGTGTGAAAAATTGGTCTTAAGTTTAATTTTCGTTTGAAAATAAATTAAAATTTGTTGTTAAAAACAAAGTTTTTTTCGTTTATTTTCTTCAAGTCATCATTAAAATAGAAAACAAACAAGAGTTATGTTTCTACACATGGACATTAAAATGAATAGCTTAATAGAGGAAGCAGTTATATTTAAATGTTAAATTATGACGTGCATTCATATGTCCACACAGGTCTCAGCCAGGTGGAGAAGACTCGTTTCTCTGCCATGAAAAACACCATTCGCAGACTCAGAGCTCCAGCTGAGACGTCTGTGAACACGTCACTGCAGTCATTCTGTCTGACTTACACCTACCCCAAATGTCCTGAACCCAAATCTATCAACGGTAAGACTATCACATTATAACACACAGAGGGAAAATGGCCGTACTGTTACGAAGAGTGTGTGCATTTTAATGAACCTAAACCTGAAGCCAGTGTTGAACCAAATTAAATGGGTGTGCTGTGATTCCGGTTGGACCTGTTTTGTAGCCTCACAGAAGCTGAATTCAGAGACAATTTGTTTAGGCAAATAGGGAGAAGCAGTATTCCAACCGCGATGTTATGTAATAATGGATAATAATTTCCTGCTAGGGATGGGTATCAAGAACCGATACTAAATTGGTATCAGTTCATGACTCGTCAGTAACAAATTATATATACGCTCCTTGACAAAGGATCCTGCTAATGTATTTGAAGGTTAATTCCAAATAACATATCAGTATTTCACACATATCAGCCTCAGCTCAACTGAATATTGTTTGGAATATTGTCACACACACACACACGCACACACACAGCTCTTTATGATGTTTTTGATTTTTTACAGATATGGATCCTGCACAGAACACTCTGGAAGATCTGATGTTGAGGATCTGCAACCTTGAAAGTGTGGATCAAACCAGAGGAGTCTGTCTGTACACACTGGACGGGATGCCCTTGACAGATGATCCCTTCTTTAACACATGTGAGCTCATTCCAAATCCATTTACATATGCAGTTCAAACATATATTATCCTCACCTTTACAACGAGACCTTTAATCAAATTCACCCCATGCCAAAAAAATTATTAAATACAAAGTTGCTTTAAAAGAAATACCCTGTAATCTCCTTTGGTTATTTTGTGTTTTTGTTCCCCTATAGGGTCTTTAAAAGACAGACATATTGGAAATGGAGACGTCATCTATGCCATTTTTACGCCTAAAGAGAACCTAAAAGCGTCTCCTCAAATGTTGACACGGCCAGTCATTGAAACCAGCGGAAGTGATACTGTTAGATGCCACATCATGCTCAAGGTGAGTTTATGTCTCGTAGGTGTGAACAGCGAGGACATCTCTTATTCCCTTTGATGCACATTCTGCCCATCTCACTGACTTTTCTCTCATTGTCATTGTTTTGTGTAGTGTATCTGATACCACATCATGTGGGTTTTGTGTGTGTCTACGTCTTGTAGTGGTTAATCAGGGACTCAAATTTAAATATTGTATTATATATTTGATACAGGGAGACTTTGAGGTGACGGTGAATTTGGCAACTGACACGATCACTAATCTGAAGAACAAGCTTGCAATTGAAAGTGGAATCCCAGGACAAGTTCTTCACTACAAGTAAGTCTGCTTTATTGTAACAAAGATTTTATTATCTTTATTTTGAAACACATTTATTTAAACAGTTTACAATTATCATTGATGCAATCTATACGGTGCCCAATCCTTTTTTTAAATATATTTAACAATGAAAAGAACAAACAGTACAAGGGGTGTTTTCTCTTTCAAATGACAGATACAGCAGGGATGATAGCATATACACAAAACAGCAACAACAACAAAGACAACAGGATCAGACAAAGGAAGGTTTTTTTTCTGGGAGATATATCTCTTCCACTTTTCCCATATTTGTTAAAATGTATTCTGCTGGAGCATCACAGAGAACGTAATTATTTCCATTACTAATATATCATGAATTATATTATACAAGTCTTCTAATGATGGGATGTCTGGTTTTAGTCATTTCCTCATGATTGCTTTCCTAGCAGCTATACTAACAATTACAAAAAGGTATTGATAATGTTTGTTCATTTTCAGATTTTGAGCAAAGTAAACAAAAAAGTAATTTGCCCCAATTTAAATAATTTTTGTCTCAAATAGATTCAAGCTCTTCTGCTAAAAAGTAATGATTTAAGGACACTGATCTGCTTTCTAATCCTATTTCCAGAAGGTACCATGGCGTAGGCAACACATTGGAAAGTTGTGGCATCTCAGACGAGTCAACGGTGCACTTCTCTCTGTCCGCGTTTTCTGACGAGGTCCCAGACCACAAAGAATTCTTCACTGCTGATGTTGTGCCGTCAGTGCAGCAAACCCCTAAAGGAATCAGCACATTCTTGTCTTCACTTTATGTCATAGTAAGCATGGTTTCATGGTACACAACCTTTTCTAACACTTCACACCGGTAGTGTTAATTAGGATTGTGATTTCTTTATTTATAAATAATTAAATTGCTTTTGCCCTGAAGCTACAACAATTCACGCACTCGCTCATGACTCATCCTCATTTGCTTATCCGGGGTCGCGTCGTGGGAGCAGCAGCTCCATCAGGGGAAGTTCCCTTTCCTGGGCCACAATAACCAGCTCTGACTGGGGGATCCCGAGGTTTTCCCAGGCCAGGGTGGAGACAGACCCTGCATTCCATATTCCCATACTTCCCTACTATTTAGTATGCCAGAAAAAGATTTAGGATGTCCCAATACATTTTCTTTTTCCCCTCCCGTGGCCGTAAAATTCTTCTGTACTTTTGTATGTAGTGTAGTACAAAGAAAAAGTATGTGATTTGGAACGCAGGGATAATCTTTCCACCTAGTCCTGGGTCTTCCCTCTCAGCCGGTCGTGCCTGGAACACTTTCCTAGGGAGGCATCCAGGGGGCATTCTTACCAGATGCCCGAACCACCTCAACTGGCTCCTTTCTACACATAGGTGTAGCTTCTCTTCTCCAAGTCTCTCAGGATGACTGAGCTTCTCACCCTATCTCTCACAAAACCGCTAGTTCGCTAGGGAAATAAACGATTAGCCTCCAGCCCTGCCTCTACAATAGAGGGCATGTTAATCGTATTCAGGGGTCCCTTAAAGTGTTCCTTCTATTGCCCGATTACTTCCTCAGTTGACATCTACAGTATCCCATCCTTACTGTCAGGGCTGGACTGGCCATCGGGCGTACCGGGCAATGCCCGGTGGGCCGGTAGGCATTTTGGGCCGGTAGGCATTTTGGCCCTTCCCTCTTGAGAGTGCCATGGACATATAAATGTGCGTGCAGGCTGTTAACTTCACTTTGTCCCATTACTCATTATGATAGGTTCTAGGCTGGGCCTGGCCCAATCATACACACAGCAGAGGGCCGCCCATTCAGAGGCTGCATTGAATTGTATTATCACGCATTCAACTTCTACTCGGTAATTATGAGCATCTGACGATGGTCAGTTACGTTCAGGGCCGTCGGACTGCGGACAGGCTTGGGGGGCCCAAGGCAGAGGGGGACTGCACCCAAAAAAATAAAAACATATTTTTTTTTTTTTTTTTTTTTTTTTTTTTTACTGGCTCAATATAGGCCCCTGATCTTTGAAGGCCCAGAAAAATTTTATTTAGGGGAAAAAAAAAATCAGGGGCTTTTCATTCGTCAGTAAATTTGTTATTTTTGAAAAAACATTGTTCGGGGCTACGAAGATCAGGGGCCTATATTGGGCCATTAAAAAATACAAACAAATGGAAAAAATTCCCGAAGCTGACTGGATTTTTTAAACATGTACATTTCTTATTTCTGCTTTTTGGTCATTCTATGTCTATAAATTATTCCAGAAAATAGTACTAAATATCTTACATAGGAAACAGTTGATTTAGCCTTAGTTTTCTCCTCAAAGTGCACCAGATTGATGAATTTTACTTTAACATTTAAAAAAAAATCTTCCGGGGGAGCATTCCCCCGGACCCCCCTAGAAGGTCCAGGGTCCACGACACAGTCTCCCAAATTCCTGTGAGAAACACTGTGTGTGTGTGCATGTTTATTAAGAGCCATTAGACCAGGGGTTGTGTTCAAGGACGCGTAATGATTTGGTCATTCATCAATAGAAGCATTGTGTTGTTATCTGGCTCAGAGAGGGACCAGTCACTCATACGTTTTGGACTATAGACAAACATAACTTTTACATGTTTGTATTGTAAGACCACCTCTCAGAGGGCCCATCAGGACTTCCTGTATAGGGGCCCAGAATTTGGTGCAACGCCCCTGCCTCCGCATATCGTATCATCATCAATCATGGTGGGCTGCCATGGCCAAAAATGCCAGGGCCGATTTTTTGTCCAAGTCCAGCCCTGCTTACTGTACACAGCTTGGATGGTTGTCCAAGTCCAGTCTTGGTCTTTATTGTTTAACTCTTTCTCCAGCCCTCCCCTTCTGCGTTGAAATATAATCATGTGTAGTTTGTAATTGGTTTAAACCGATATTTTCTACTCTAGAAAAACAAGGCTCCAGGAGTTGGGTACAAGAATCTGATTGGCTACATACGAAAACTGACTGGATGTAACCCTCTGGCCCAGAGTTTGTTTCAGTTACTCTGGAGGAATGAGACCATATCCAGGAATCAGAAGGTAAACCATACATTAGGGTGATATATAACTTTGATTAACTTTTTGCATTGAACATTTTTTAGGTGTTTTGAGGTAATACTATAATGAGTATAGTTACATTTAACTATGCATTGTTTTTAAAGTTTGGAACCTGTCTTCTTGCAAGAGTTTCTCATGAGAAAATCCTCTTCAGGTGATATTGTGTTTTTCTCCTCCTGTAGATTGCTGTGGTTGAAGGCCTCTATATGCTCTTCAGAGAGCTTCTGCCAAAGCTTGGAAGTAAGCAAGGAGAAAGGATCATTGAGGACCTTGATGTCTTTGAGTACTCAACATACTGCTGGGCGTATCTCCTGACAGAGGCAAAGGTATTTACACGTTAGTTTTAAGGCAGTATTTAACGGTCACGTATTATGCTCATTTTCATATTCAAAATTGTGACTTGGTTTTATACCTGAGACTGCTTTCATGGTGTAGGGTCCGAAAACCCTTGATATTTCTCACAGTGCCATTGCTGAATGATTGGCAGAAGGCCAATGATGTGGCTGATTGGCAGAATGTAATCCCCACATTCCAAAAAGCCCAGCCTGCTCTAATTGGCCCTGAATCTAACTGCCGGTTTGAATCGAACTGCTAAACTGACCATTCCGCTTACTGAACCTTTAAGTTTTTGTGCCCAGTTCTTCTTGTTAAACTGCTTGTTATCATTTTGACAGAAAGAGACGACAGAACATGAGAACTTCGCTCCATTTTCTCTGGTGTCTGATGATGGCAGCCGTTTCTGTGATCCTGTGACTCTACCTGGGCTACCAGGAGTCTTGGACAGAGCATTTGTTCTGCAGAAAATCAAAGGTAAATGTAAAAAAAATGTGTGTCTTGGAAAACCTGCAAACCTTTGCCCTTTGTGAACCATTTGTTTATTGTGGGTGGTAGCCAGCTTTCAGTTTTAGCCAATATAAAACCTCTCCAAGTTTATTTCCGGAATATTTGGATGTCAAAACTGTACCAAAGATCAGTGTTGCATGAGGGTTAGGCATGAGGGCCTAGGCATGCTGGAAAGCGAAGGAAACTTGGCATGCACATTAGAGGGTCCGAATCAATTGTCAATTTTTATTTTTTTTTGTTTTGTTAAGGTGGCGAGAAGATTCCAAACTGCACTGAGGAGGTTTTGCGTGAAACATCATTCAACAGAGCAAAGGACGTTGAGAAAATCTTGCTCAGCGTTCATCCGTCGCTTAAGATATACCATCTCTGGATTTTTCAAGAGAGCGTGACCAGTCAGAAGTATGTATTAGGAAATGTCATGTTCTAAAGAGGTGATCAAATAACACAAACTATAAGTAAACCCTATATTTAAATTACAGTTTTAGAATAAATGCTGGAAAGACTTTTGGAGAAATGGAAGAAGAAATGAAAGCTTTCCCTCAACTCATGGTGACTCCACCGCTGCTTTTGAAAGGACTGGGTATGGAAGACCTACGACTGGTTTTCGTGACTGAAGGTACTGCACTAATACTAAAGGCTAATTAGGTTAAGTAGGTTGAGAATTTCAGGAATACATGTGTTACACAAGGACAACAGGATGCTACGCACTGTGCAGGGGAATGTGCTAAGACATACAGCGGAATGGTGCTCAGTTAGAAATAAGACCAAACACTAACCAATATCCGGGGGAATGGAGATACAGTAGATTAAAGAACTCCAGAATTGCCCATGTCTCCCACTCAACTGTTATGTCCATGATCCCTGATGTGTATGGTTATTGGTTGCTGTTTATTTTCTGTACTTTTTTTTTTGGCAGAAAACCTTGGCGTCTATGTGAATAAAAATAAGAGTACCCCTGCAATGATTGAGGTGTATGATTTTCTGGCTGGCCAAGACAGAACTATTGATGTGGACAAACTTGCAGCTACGTGAGTACTTCATTTGTGTGAATCCACACCCATTTATTATAAATCGAATCAAGACATCTTTTTTTAAAGCTGATCATTGCATGTGTACAGTTTGTTGAAATGCACGACTATAATATTATGGCTTTGGATATACTGTCAATGTTGCTGCATTTCTCCTCATTTATGTATCAAACTGGCAAACAAGGTAGATATATGAGTCATAACAGTCAGATGTTTTTTGTGAAGAGATATAACCCAATAAATGACCCAACTAAGCTTATGTCACATGCTTACACTTCTTAATTTTAATTTTTTTTTATGATTTTCTGAATTTTTCATGCAGAACTGGTGACCACAGGAATGCCTTTTCATTCGTCACAACCAGGACCCCAAAAGAAGCGATAATGGTAATGTGGTGATGTGGATTTTTTAACTACTTCAAATAGTTTAATGATTTGATTATGCTAAGTGCACCATTTAGTGGGCTAAAATAGGAAATTTTTCTGATATCTTTTCAGGGAAAGAAAATATGCTTAGTATAACTTTTAAACAACCCCCCGCCACCCCCCCCCCCCCCCCCAACAAAAAATTAGGCTATTACTGCAAATTAGAATGACTTGGAGACCTGTGATATGACGTCCGCACTCTGTTGAAGTGATTGCTGTAGGAATATGGAGTGATATAACACATATATTAACACAAATAAACCGCTTACTCTATCTTTAACATCATTAATTATATAAAAGTAACTATTGTTAGAATAATATTTTCATACAACTGTCAGTATTAAAATAAAATAATCACTCATTTCTTGACTGTGATTTCATCAGGTGCTGATAGATACAAGCTCATCCATGGCAGAGAATTGCTATGAAAGCATGGAAATACAGAGAATCCACGCTGTTAAAGAGCTGTTCGACAACTTTGCAACACGGACCATGGCTTATGATTTTCATCATGTCATTGGCCTTGTGCAGTTTTCCAGCACAGTGACAACGCTCCACAAATTTACAGAAACACTAGAAAAGTTCAAGGTAAATTGAATATAATGGATAACACATCTTTATAAGTTCACCAGATCCTTTTTCAATGAGGTCAGTATAGTACATCAGAGCCTTCAGATATTTAAACCTGCAGTGTGTAGAATTTTGGGTTTTATTTCCTAGCAGATTTTGTAGAAAGTAATTATAATATCCATAAGTACATTTAATTTAGTGCATAATAGCTGAATTTTTTTTTTTTAATTATTTATTTTTCCCCTTAGAAAGGGTCTCATATAAGTCCATATTTCTGCATATTTTGGACCAAGGCCTAGTGCCGCCATCTTGAAAGTGTCATAGTTGGAATGTCATCAGGTGCATTGTTTAAAATTTAGAATTGTTCTTGTCCTTGAAGGCCACTGTAGCTTCTGTTATTATTCGAAAGGGTTGAACAAGGACAAGAACAATTCTACATTTTAAACAATGCACCTGATGACATTCCAACTATGAAGCTTTCAAGATGGCGGCACTAGGCCTTGGTCCAAAATATGCAGAAATATGGACATATATGAGACCCTTTCTAAGGGAAAAAATTAATAATTAAAAAAAAAAAATTCAGCTATTATGCACTAAATTAAATGTACTTATGGATATTATAATTACTTTCTACAAAATCAGCTAGGAAATAAAACCCAAAATTCTACACACTGCAGGTTTAAGGACATTTTCACACCAGTAGTTTGTTTGCTGTGGTTGCAATCAGGGACAAAATCAAGCCAGGTGTGAAGGCACCCTAGGACTCAAATATTCAGTACTGAGGGTGAGCTATCTTCTTTCTTTCTGCATAGCCTTAGCCCTAAAACAATAGGCTAATAAACCTTAAAAGGGTGGTAAGATGGCCTGGAGGAAAGAGGGCCGACCAGCACCAGACAGGAGGGTGTTAGTAGTAAAACTAGTGGTGGCTGCTATTACATCTACGGTGCCCACCATCTCTACCATTGTGTCCTTGAGCAAGACACTTAACCCCAAACTGCTCCATGGGCGCTGTACATGGCTGACCCTGTGCGGGGACCCCCTCTGGAGTGTGGAGTTGAGAGGTCATATGCTACATTAACTTATTTCTTGGTCAATGTAGTGTATGTTTGTATGTAGTTACATTATAAGTCACCTAATAAAGTAATTAAATTAACTTGGATACTGTTGTTATTTTTCACTTTTCTAGGAACACGTGCACACCCTTAGGGCAAATGGAAAAACTAAGCTGTATGACGCCCTACAGCATGGGATGCTGGAGTTAGAAGAAGTCAAGAAGTTCCCGGATTGTAAACTTCGCATTCTTCTTCTCACAGATGGACATGATGTTGGGTAATTTGTTTCCCAAAGCCATTTTACTTTTTCTATTTCATCATTCACTGTACATATTCGGTCCAAATCATGCCTTAAATTTAGTTGTAAACCATCATACTGAGGACTTTTTTGCATTGTGAGGACATTCCAGTCGGTCCAAACTACATCTAAGGACTGGAGGTTAAGACCAATGTTAGAATTAGTTTAGGTTCAGTTTAGGCTTAAGCATGTAGTTGTGATGAATAAAGTTAGGGGTTAGACGGAGCTTAATATGTGCCAGATCCCGTCGGAACAATATCCTGCACCCCTCACGTTGGGACCGCAATATCTAACTGGATCAGGCTGATCCGGCACCTAATGTGTCACTTTGAAAATATATGAAACAATATTTATTATTTCTGTGTATTTAGTCTTCATTTTATGAAAATCATGTTATGTTTCTCTATAACATTTTGTTTGTTTATAGGTCCTTAAACCAACCAGATGTTGTTACTGCCAACTTGATAAGAAATAACATCATTGTTGACTCAATTCTTCTTGGAAGTGCGGGCAAAAAAGACAGCATTCTACGTGGAATAAGCAATGCAACAGGTACAGTATAAAAACATGAATGGACAGTTACTTTTCTTTTCTTTTTATTTAATCTTTATTTAACCAGGTCCAAGTCCCATTGTTATCTAGAATCTATTTCAAGGGAGGCCTTAAATCTTGAGTTATCAAACTAGTTTTAACTCTAGAACACTAACCTCACCTGCCCAAATTTCACCTGCCCAATTGTGTTTCCATGATTTTCATTGTGTTGCTGGTGTCTGAGTTGCCTGGGTCCTTCAGTACCTTCAAGCTGCTCAATGAGGTAGAAAGAAAATATAGAAAGTAGAATTGGTTCCACGCTCCAATCCCTGTTTTTTTCACCCAGCGTTAGTGATGGTGTATAGTTTTTTTTTCCAATGCAACTGTAGGTAGTGATAAATTAACTATGTTGTTGAACCAACTCAATGTTGCTCCTCTCAGGCGGTTGCTGCTTCAAACCAAAGACGAGCAAAGATGGTCTGAAGCTCTTTGAGATTGAGACTGTGTTGTCTTTGGCCATGAGGAAACCAAAGAACAAAGCTGACCCATCATCCATCACGACAGTCAGTTCAGCAACACTTGTCTTCAGTTCTGTTAGAAGTGCTCTGACGATTAGACTGCATCACAGTAAAATTATGCGTTTTTTTATTTCAGAAATTTCTAATAGAGCTCGCTGCTTCTAATGAGTTTGATGAATTTCCAGAGGCTATCTTGCCAAGCCAGATGAATGGTAAAGTGACAGCGACAGAGAGGTAAGCAACAAAATAATCTAAGTTCTGCTGAGCGTCAGGCTCCTGTTCACCTTGAAGGTCTCGAGAGTGACCTGTTCGCTATACATTATCCCTTACATAGCAGACTGTAATTTTTAGTATCACAAATGTTGTATTAATACTGAGGCTTTAATCTTTCAAACTAGCGCTCTGAAAAAGAAGATCGGGGACGCCAAACTTGTGCAACTGATGGAGAAGGACAAACGTATCCTGGCGGAGCTGAGGAGCCTGCATTGTGATCCGCATCCCTACTTCAGCATATTCCCATCAGAGTCGGACTTCAGTGAGTGACTTGAAACATTATTCGCTGAGGCTCAGCTCTGTTCATCACAAAAGTGTTGGTGCTCCTAACAGCGCTTAAAACCATATGTTATTTTCATGGTGACTACATGGTACAAACCCTGTTGTTTATTTTTATATAAGTCATAAATGTCCTACTGCCAACTTTTCACTCTTATGTTTCAGCCTTCTGGAAGATTGTCATGGAAGGACCTCCTGACACACCGTATGAGAAAGGAGTCTTTGAGTTGTACTGCCAGTTTGGGCCTGACTACCCAGTGAAGCCCCCAGTTGTTCGCTTTGTCACAAGAGTATCCTTTGAAATAAATTAACAACTTAATACATTCATCATTATTCGTCATACTAACCATCTTACTTGGCTCCTAAATATGTTTGTACCTAATCAGGACCACTCCTACACAAGTCTCACTCAAGTAAAGTTACAGATCAGGATAAAGATTGTTTCCAAAGGTCTATCCACTTGAAAAAAAAAAAAAAGAAAGTAGGACAGTGCCTAATTGCAGAGTTATTTTCTTAACAAGAACAAAGGTGTACCACTGTAATATTAACAGTGTGGGCCGCATCTGCCACAACATATTTGACCGGAACTACAACGCCCAAATCACCATGAGGGATATGCTCAATGCTGTCTACGGGCTGCTCATCATCCCCGAGCCTGAAGATCCACTGGACAGGTTAGATTCAAACGCCCTACACAGCACATACAACACACATGGTATCAGTAATAGGCTGCATCACTTAAACCAGTGGAAGAAGCTGCTGATGCAAAGTCTCAACCCCTTCAATTTGTATGCCTACGGCTGCGGGTATAGCCGGGTGGTCCCTACGTCCGTCTGTACATCCGTGCTGTTCTTGTGAACGCAATAACTCATGAACGCTTTGAGGGATTGTCTTCAAACTTTGCACATATGTTGAGTCTGACTCAAAGATGAACTGATAAGATTTATTTTGTTAAAGAGTTATTTATTAACAAGGGAATAAAGATGTTTATACAAAAGGCCATCATGAAACTTTTGGTGTCTTGCAGACAGGTCATGTCTTTTTGTATAAGACTTGCATGTACAGCAAAAATCTGGATTCTTGGTAACATCTCAAAAAAGAATAAAAGAATAGAAAAAAAGCACATAAACCATATTCTGACTTGTGCTTTCTGTTAATGGAAGCATCCTGGCTGAGGAGTTCATGACCAGCCGTGAAACCTACGAGCAAGAGGCCAAAAAACACACAGAGGAAACTGCCACACAGTCACGGGATGATATGGAGAAGGTAAATGAACCATACTGTTTTGAAAAGTACTATAGTGGAAAGGTCATTCACAAAGGGCTGTTATAATGAATTGCATGCATGCTCTAATGGCTTGATTAAACATCTGAATTTGTGTTATAATACTACAACCTTGACGGACTTGAACACCTGCATCATTAGTTCAGGCTTATTTTGGAAGCGCATAAAGACATGTCAAGGCTTTATGAGCAAATTTAGCTGCCGATTATATGTCTGGGCCTGTGGATGTTCACATTTCATTGTGTTAATGTTCCTTTTAAAACTCAAACAGGAGATGGTAGGAAGGCCTAGTGGAAAGAGGGGTGTCATTTGTGAATCCACACACCTATCATCAAAAACTACAGTTACAATACTACCTGCGTATTATGTTTTTATCACTTTGGTACACTTTTAAATCTGCTCATAATTAATGTATTTTATTCCTGATTTTTCAGAAATTGGTGGAACCTGGGAAGGAGCTTGTTCCCCAGCATCTGATCTGTCCACTCACCAACAAGATGTTTGTTGATCCAGTGAGAACCAAATACGGAACGGTGTACGAGCGAAAGGCCATTGAGAAATACCTCAAAACGTAAGTCTATTCATTTTTATATTTTATACATTTTAAGGGTTACATTTTATTTGAAACCACAAATGAAAATAACTGTCCAACACTTTGAATCTGTCTGGCTCCCTTGTATTCATCCTAGTAACTGGAACGTTCCTTTTACAGAAACAAACACGATCCTAAGGGCGACCCAACCCAAGCTCTCACCGAAGCTGATCTTAAACCGGCCAATGAAATGAAGAAAATGGTGACAGACCATCGTTCAAGACAAATCATGGAAAAGTTGTAAAAAGAAAAAGAAAGTTAGGGCTACATACAACTATGGCATTTGTTTCAGTCTCCCATACATTGTTTCAATTTCAGATATATAAAGGACAAAAGTTAGCTAAGTTGCTTTAATCGCATTTTGTAATCACAATTACATGTTTGTACAATGAGAATTGTCCATGTTATCCTTTCAATATTTTACTATACCCTTTAATTACTACATCCTAAGAGTTAAACACACTTAATATTGTTAGGACAAACTCATAAATGTGTATGTGCTGCAAGTATGCTGCCAGGGTCCAAAACATAAACCTCTATATTTTACAGGTCAAATCTGCAGCAAAATATAGCAATTTATAATCTTGTTTGCTTCACTGTCTTATTGATCCACAGGACTGTTTACACAAAGACAGCAGTTCCGTGTTTCCGTTGTTAGGAGAAATATTTAAAAAGAGCAATAAATATTACTGTATTTGGTTAGTTCATGACTGAGAAACACACAAAATGTTTGTTAAGTTTATAATGCAGTAAAATAATTTGATATCTTAAGCTCAAACTCTCTACGTCTACAGTATGTTTTCTATCGCAATATTTTCTTAATTGCAGCTTTTGAATTTTGATGAAGTTCTTGTATTGAATTCAACACAGATGATGTTGGGTAAAACACTAAATAAAAACAGCCAGCTTCATTGTTGCTCATGAAGAATAATGACACTTTTTTCCACTGTTTATCGGAATAAAAATGCTTATTAATAATTATAATAATTATAAAAAATAAATGTTACACGAGAAGTCAACAGCTTAAATGTGTTTTTCTCACTTTTTTTCACTTTGAAAAATGTAAACATTCGCAGAGAAAAACTATTAAAACTATTCCTGAAGAAAAGCAAATGATAAAAACCAACATCTATAATCAAATTTGTCTTTTTAACGACCAGAATAAAATGTTAAAACGTGTTTAACCAAAGGTCTGGTCATTTCATGAGTGAGTGAATGTATGAGTGTAAGAAACAATCAAGTCAAATGTTTAATTAGAATGCTTTTTTTAATTAAAAAAACGATAAAAAAAAGTTTTTTAATTGACATAACAATTTTCAAATATATTCTACTTTTGTAATCTTTTTACAAAATCAGAATTATCTACAGTGCCATAAAGAAGAAGAAAACACTTATATATACTATTATTATTACTTATTACACTCTCCCACACACACACACACAACAACTTGATCACCATACAAATGTAGTGTTGAACAGACAAGAATTACATATTTTTGACACTACAGTACTTTCAAGGGGAGTGTATTTGAATTAAATTAATGAATTGCGCATGGTGTGGTTATTGTAGCGTGTTGCTAAAGACCAGAGGCTCATTTAAAAGATCTTTAACCAGTATTTGTGATAATGTTTGGATGGAATACTTATATAAAAAATACATATTGATAAAAAAAAACAAATAGGTCACAATTGTTAAAATGATGGCAAGGGAAAAGTCAATGCTAACACACACAAAGTCATGACAAGATAAATATTCCTGAAGAGTGTTACAGTGTTTATGGCTATACTTCATCCTCCCACTCTTCCAGTCAGACAGTAGGTGGGAGTATTGCACAATTAAATGTAAAACACCAGCAGAAAGGTACCTTTTGAAAAATGTATGATATAAAATTTCATAAAAATTCAGTTCACCAACATTCAATCAGAGAAATATATTTACAGGATTTTAGATAGCAAAATATTTCATAATAAAAAAATTGCATTCACAAAAAAAAGTTGTGAATGAAAAGGCTCAGACATTATCAGGGTTTCACAGCATTTCAATTAATCTGTAGTAATATTCCAATTAGTTCATTTCATTCTAGTATTTAAGATGAACTGTGAATTAAGAGTGGATATGGATATCAAAAGATGTGTGTCTGTTATCAAGATACTGTTCGTGTGTACATGAAGGCCGGAGTAATTAATAAAGTAAACATGGGGGAGAACGAGGTAATGCGAGACATCAGGTAATGTGAGACAACCCCTGTATCTAGGCAACGGAACACATTTGTGGTCATGTGATCATAATGTTTTCACAAATATATATATTTTTTGCATGTAAAAGTAACTCTTATTTAGCAGGGACAATGCACAGCTCATTAGCAGTACCAGAGTTAGCTATAAGCTAATTTTCTTCTTGCTGACAACTTCCTGAATTAATGGGAAATGTGGAAATTTGACTGATAAATAATTTTAACATGCTTAGAGGGGAGCAAATGTAAAAAGTGTCTCACATTACCCCACTCTCCCCTATATATTTTGACATAGATAGATTTTTAAGACACACACCACTGATGCCATCACTATAACATCATTAGAGGAAGCTCACCCAGATCTCTAGATTTGATTTTTACAACTATTTTACAACTCTTTCCCTCTGCTGGCCAGAACACACATCAAAGTTCTGCCTTACATTTATGTTACGTTACATTAACAAACTTTTTTTGTGATTATTTTGCATATTGCACATATTATTTTCTATATATATGGTACACCATTGCATGTTCTTGTGCGTGTCCCTATGCTTTTGAACAATGATGAAGTTAAAGGTGAAGTCAGCAATTCTGGAGAATGCTTGCTGTCAAAACTCTTTGCTGAACTGTTTTCAAAATCAGTGAAGATCTCCTCATGATCCACTTTCTGTCCATTGTGTGTGGGGGGAAAATCCAGTGTTAATACACAGTTTAGGCTCTGGATTTGTTAAGACCTACCCTTTGTTTACATACCAGTTAACAGAGCCTAGGCTGTGTATTATTAACGCCAGATGTATTCAGTACACACAAAGAGGAGATATTCACTGACTTTGACAAAAAGTGATTGTGTCAAGAAGTGTTCTCCAGAATCCCTGACTCCATCTTTTAGATGAATGCTTTACTAAAATGGCTTTGGGCAGGTGACCCGGAGAGTGGAGTTAAATACCACAGATGTTCCTGCTTCACAGGCTGCTCTCAGCTTAAGTCTCTTCTCTTCTTATGCCAGCGGTGTATGTTACACTAGCGTCGTTTTGTTTTTTTGCTAGAAAACAGGAAACACAAGAGAAAACATTATCAGTTAAGGTTCTATTTAACATTAAACCAACTAGGTAATAATAAAGGTAAAGGTAATGAAGAGGTAAAAGTGAACTTTTTCACAGTTTACTCACAGCGTAGAAAAAATTACTGCAATCACACTTTGATTTGTCATCATTCGTTTCATTTAATTTGACTAACTCATATTGTTGTCAAAAATGTATTTAATAAAGTTATAATCTGAATCTTGCAAGTCTAATATTTTTCTTTTTGTATTCAGAAAGAGTAACAGATAAAGTGAGCCACAAAATTGAGGTGCAAAGAAAAAAAACATTTTAGCCTAGAGAGTTGAGTGAAACAACTTTTCAACTTAGTGCACATTGTCTCTTTAACAGGTTACGCATGAACAATAAAAGTTGAGAAATGTATGACTTACTCATTTTTATATATGTATGTATATACATGGCCAAACATGCAGCAAGGGGAGCAAAGACACCAACGACAATGCCAGCAATTTCACCGCCGCTCAAAGTTGTTTGAGCGGCGTTGTTTGAGTTTGAGTTGTTTGAGTTGTTGTTTTTATCATCATCACCACCTGAAAGAATGTAGGAAAGATGTAACTGTTAGTGCTTTATGGCAGAACTCCAATAACATATTGATCCGTCTATCCATCTGTTTTTTAAACGCTGTTCAGTGTTTCAAGTGGCTGCACCCCCCCCTCCCTGGTTTTTGGGGTGATATGTGCAATTTTACTGTGCTAGGTGTGTGAGCAACTGTGAGATGCGTTCAATACACAGGTAAGTAAATACAGAATCAAATGTTTAAAAAAAATCTATTCATGACCCTTTTTATAATTTATGTATGCCTACATTATCATTATACGTCTTTTATTGATTTCTTCATTTATTTTTAATTATGAAAGGAATGGTCCTCAATGCTGTTCTGTTTCTTTTGTCCCATATGTGGTGGAAGAAAAACGATTTTATTTTGAGACAACTGTTGGACCATTCCTTTCATGATTAAAAAAAATAATAATAAATCTATTAAATGCCCAATAAATTAGTAACTATGAATTTAATGCTTCAAAAGTAAATAAAAAATTTAACATAAATGTTGGAATAAATCAATGATAAAGACAGAAATGTCAGCTTGGAAAACTGACTGCAATCACACTTCTTTTGTGTTTTGGTTTTGACTAACTTGTCTCTGATTGTTGTTGATAATGTATGTTATAAAGTTATAATTTGCAAGTCTAACAATCTTGTATTTTTATTCAGAAAGAGCAACAGAAAAAGTGAGCAATAAACTCACTGAGGCCTTAAAGGTCTGTGTAGAACAAAATAAAGATGATAAAAGTTCCTTAAAGATAATATATTGGATCCTTAAAAAGTGTTCAAAGACATAACATTTCTTAATCTAGAAATAATAAGGCCTTAATTGATATTAAAAAAAATTTAAATGCTCAGACATGAGGAGTAGGATTTTCTGAATCGTTTTTTCGAACAGTGCAATTTAAAATCTGAAATTAATATGTAACATCTACTTTTCTCAATAATAGATTGCATATTGACAGATTATAATTTTGATTGGTTTATGTGACACATATTTTCCTTCCATTTTTGATGTCTATAGAAAATAAATTAAATTAAATCATGACTCACAGGAGGAGTAAACGTTGTGTTGTTGAAAGCTAATGAGAAAACACATGAATAGAACTAGATAGATATGTACTTACCAGTCTCTTCTTTTGTCGCATTCATGAATTGTGATTGTGATTATTGTGATATACTTTCAAAGCGTTTAAACTATAAAATCATTTCATTCTGTATTTGGTTTGTTTTACTCACTGACAATGAGGATGAC
This sequence comes from Hyperoplus immaculatus, assembly GCA_949357725.1. Taxonomy (NCBI): domain Eukaryota; kingdom Metazoa; phylum Chordata; class Actinopteri; order Uranoscopiformes; family Ammodytidae; genus Hyperoplus; species Hyperoplus immaculatus. The sequence goes on from OX442371.1 coordinate 730,137, forward strand.
GTAAGCTTTCTTGACCAGACTATCTTTCTTGACCAGGCTATCTTTCTTGACCAGGCTATCTTTCTTGACCAGACTACTCATGTTGCGAACATAGCAGGAGTAATTTCCTGCATCCTGTTCAGTTACGTTGGTCAGTTTAAGGGAAATGTTTCCTTTAGCTATTTGCTCATCGCTGAAGAGAGATGTTCTGTTCTTGAACTTCTCCTCCTGATCATATTGACTGTCACCATGAGTTTTACGCGTGTGCACCGACATCTTGGTTGCATTGATTGTCAATATCCACCTCACTACTAGAGCCGTCACATCGAAAGGCGGCTCCAGGTGGCATGGCAGAACGACGTCTTGACCGACTTCCACTTCAATTGGTTTGTGTGAGCCAATCACATCCCACTCTCCTGGAGAAACAAACCAATGTGTTTATTTATTTATATATATATATATATATATATATATATATATATATATATATATATATATATATATATATATATATATATATATATATAGTATGTATTATGACTTTATTTCAATCCTATTTATATTGCTATAAATAACGTTTTGAAAAGGCTCTCAGTGTTCAAAAGCAGAGATAGTGCCAATAATATAATACTAAACACCAGTATTTTTATATATCTATACTGTAGGCTACATATATAATCCTCATGTTGTAACAGTGCTGAGTTATGGGCTAAATACAAAGACAGTACTGGGACATGTTGTGTCGCAGGTGTTTATCAAACTGATCATTGACTTCCTCTTCATACTACATGTCGCAATAATGTGGTTGGTGCATTCCCACTTCCCAGTCCCACTCAACCAGGTGTGGAAAAATGAGAGAGGCTTCCTGCCGATATAAACAGGTGGGGCTTGTGCCTAAACAATAAAATAAAGCTCTTTCTTCATTTCTCTCTCTCTCTCTCTCTGTTTGTCGTTGGTTCTGGGGAGATCTTTGGTAGAAACAGGTAGAGCATGACGCGCACACTGAGCCCATCCCAAACACACGCGCGCAGATAGGCTACCACGTGTTTATATTTATTTATTTTTTATTTATTTATTTATTTATTTCGGACAATTTCACACAATACACAATTATCTCTTTCACATCATAAATCGTAATTAGTGTTGTCCGAAGGGTGACGGAAGAAGCCTAAGGCTTATCGAGTCCCGCCCCCACAATATCAATATATATCCGATTTGAATGGGCAACACTTCGAGGTTAGTTTGCATTTGTGCAATTTTTTATATGTTATGGGGCACAATAATGGCCACATAATAGGCTATCGTCGGAATAATCTAAAATGCCAGATTCCTTTATGACCTCAATAAACACCAAAAACATGCTTAGTAATATTGTGATTTTAAAAGTGAAAGCGTTTCACTTACCTTTAAACTTCTCAGCGAGAGACAGCAACAACAGGAGTCTTAACCACATTATGCCACGTCTAGAGTCAGCCACTATAAACCTACCATACACTTTTAAAAAAAATACTATAGTAGGATAGTAGGCTAGGCTACTAATTAGGCTACAAGAGGAATGAATGAATGTCCCATCGGCTCAAGATTGCGACGCTCTCGAAGTTTCGAAGTGGGCTGCGGCTCAAGAGTGTCTCGAGTGTTGAATCCGAACGGCTCCCTCTTGCGCCGGCGGAATTAGCGTCTTTGTTGCGGTCGAAGTTTTTTTTCGAGTATTATATTGAAGACACATTAGAACTCGGCCTACCCTGAAATTAGTTTCACTTTTGCAAATCAGGAAGTCCATACAACTAGTACTATTTTTGCAGCAGCTTGCTGGTAGTTCAACTACATTCATGTTTACATAGTAGGCCTATTAGTAGTAAATTACTTCTTAATCATTATTAGTTGTAGTATTTGGTATTTGTGTGTAGTTAACTAATGATACTATTAAAAAGAGTTGGGCTATAAAACGAAAGGAATTAACCACTTATCTAATTGAACCTGGATTAACAAGCCCGTTTCCCTTGATCATACCACATTTAATTCAAAATATATTTTTTAGTTCATGTTCAATGTGCGCTGTCCCTTCTAAATAAAACTATCTAATGTATTACCTACACATTGGCAGTGTTATTTGCTGGCATGTGACTTTTTGTATTAGCCTATATTTATTATTTTGTTCTAATTTCATTTTAGATTGTCAATTTGATCATTTCTTCCAAAGTACTTAGAAAACCTTTTTCTAAGTAGCTTTAGTTAACCAAACTAAATTTTTCACCAGCAGGGCTGCCGAGTTCTTCTGGAGTCTTCCTGAAGGTGACAAATCACAACGGAGAAGCAAACTACACAGAACGTTTAGAGAGAAGGCGGAAAATACAAGGAAGACAGAGTAAGCTGTCTTCAAAGGGTAATGGCTGGATCAGGAGGACACAGGCGCGGAGACAGTAACAGTTTAAAGAAGATTTATTTTGGAAGTAACCAGCAGGGGGTTAGGGTGATCCGGGGGGGGAAGCTGGCTGTCATGGGGCTCCAGGGAGAGAGCAACGGGGCAAGTCCAGGGAGCTGAGTGTGAGCAGGCTAGAGCAGGCAGACAGAGGGGTCCGGGAGGAAGTGCTGGCGGGCGAGGGCTGGAGCTGGTGGCTGGAGTCAGGCCGGGAGAGCTGTGGCAGAAAAGACAGGAGTTAGCCAGGACAAATGCAAAAAGCGGAGCTGCAAACAGGTTAGCTTAGAGAGAGGACTGAAATGTGTGGAAACAGAATCTACAATCTGGCAGTGTCTGGCAGGTAGGGCCGGTTATATGAAGAGCAGTTGATTGATGATTGATGGCAGCTGTGAATGCTGGTGATAGACTCCAGCACACCTGACTCCAACCCTGCAATAGACCAGCACACAGACAAGGGTAAAAGGGAAAAACAACACAAGGGCTAGAGGCCCAACAGGATCATAACACAAAGTTTACTGGCTGTCAGTCATGTGTAGCTGCTTTATAAGTTAAGTTGCTTTATTAGTCAACGGTTACATTGAAATGTGTCTTTCCTCATCTCCCCTCTCAAGTCCCCACACTCCAGAGGGGGTCCTCACACAGGGTCAGCCATAGTACAGACACACTCCAGAGGGGGTCCTCACACAGGGTCAGCCATAGTACAGCGCCCCTGGAGCAGTTTGGGGTTAAGTGTCTTGCTCAAGGACACAATGGTAGAGATTGTGGGCACCGTAGATGTAATAGCAGCCACCACTAGTTTTACAACTAACACCCTCCTGTCCGGTGCCGGAGAACCAACCAGAGACCTCATAGTTACTGGGAGGAGGAACCAGAGACCTCATGGTTACTGGGAGGAGGAACCAGATACCTCATTGTTACTGGGAGGAGGAGCCAGAGACCTCATGGATACTGGGAGGAGGAACCAGAGACCTCATGGATACTGGGAGGAGGAACCAGAGACCTCATGGTTACTGGTTGGCCCCCTTTCCTCATTTCATTGCGCCCCTCATTTCTTGTTCAATGCAACAACAAAAAAACTGAGCCTTAATGGTGGAGTCAGTGATTCTTGAGAATGCTTGCTGTCCTTACATTACATGTCATTTAGCAGATGCATTTATCAAAAGGAACTTACAACTGGAGCTCACATTCATACACTGATAGCAGCAGCTACCACGCAGGATGCAAGCTAACTATCAGGAGACATTTAGGGTTCAGTGTCTCTTTGCCCAGGGACACTTGGACATGTGGCGGGGGATCGAACCACCGACCCTGTAGTTAAGGGTCGACCACCCTACCCACTGAGCTACATCTCCTGTCAAAATAACTTTAGTCTAAATCAATAAATGTCTCCTTATTTTCCGCTACTTGTCCGTACTGTGTATGCAGTGCAAACAAATCTGGTGTTGTTACTTCCAGCCTAAGATCCACTCCACTTAACCAGAATTTGCACTGGCAGATTTTTACAACTAGCAATCCACTATAGGGTCCATTAAATCACAACACGATTCATACAGTCAATTCTCTAACAATGCAGAAGGCATATGGCGCCACCTTGTGTAATGTTTTAAATACTTCAGATCATTGATGTTAGGTCTGACTGGCAGCAACACCAGTAGTTTATGATAATAATAATTTAAAAAAATATAATACCAGTAATAATAATAACAAACTTTATTTGTATAACACATTTCATATAGGAAATGCACTTTAAAATGTTTTACAATATAAAAATGTCCTTATTTACGTTATGATAGAAATGGAATAAACCATTCAAAGAAAGAACGATTTCGTCTCCATTGCAGCTTTTAAATTTTAATAATGTTCTATTTAACACAGATGATATTGGGTAAAACAGCTAACTGTATTGCTGCTCATGCATGATTATCAATGCAACTTTTTATATATTTTTATATATTTTGAACTTTGAAAATCAAACAAATGAGCAATATCTAATGTCAAAATGGGGCTTATAGGGACCAGAATACAAATGTTTTAACCTTTTAAACCAAAGGTCTCGTCATTTGATGAGTGAGGGGAATGCCTAAGTGTAAGAAGAAATAAAAAACTAATTGTAAACAATTTTTTTTAAATTCAAAAAACAATCACAGTTACAGTTCTTAACAGCGTCTTTTAGCGTCCAAATGTTTCACAGTTTACACAACTGACAGTTATGAGCAAACAAATGCTAGAAAGTTGTATAACAATTATACAACAATATCCATGTCATTTATATAGTGTTTATTTTAAATGGATGATGCAGATTTATTCACAGGAATGATAATTCAGTATTAAAACAGAGGAACACAATTTTAAAAAAAACATATTTCATATTCTCTCTCTCTCTTACACACACACACACACACACACACACACACACACACACACACACACACACACACACACACACACACACACACACACACACACACACACACACACAGCAACCTTTTAGAATTAGTATTTGCATTTTTGTTTTCCAAATATCTACATTAATTCTCCAAATTACAAAATGTATTTGAAATTTGAGGATTGTGTCAGCAGTCTATAGAATTAATAAAAAAGTTATATTTTACTGAAACACATACCTATACATAGTAAAACCAAAGACATAATCTGGAGTGGTCTCTTAATGTCCTCACAGCTTAATTACTGGTTTGCTACTGACCAGAGTTTGCATTGAAAAGTTGATAGCTATCTTTTTCAACCGCAACCCTTAACAAGTACCTGATGAAAGTATATTTGGATTGGATGGAATAAAAACCCTTTTTTGGAGTGGGGGGGGGGGGTAGAATTGTCAGAGATCCAGAGTGATTAAGGATTAAGTTCATTCAGGGGAACTTCAGCTTCTTCAGGCTCATTGTCCCGATCGTTTTCTTCAGTTTGGGTTCTTGTCCGACATTGTCCTGCCCAAAAAAAATAAAAAAAAAGATTATAAATGCTATAAAAAAAAAAGATCATAAGTGCTAAAAAAAAGATTATAAGTGCTAGTGCTAGTGCTGTTAGTGATTTTCAACACAAAGCAGCGTCTATCTAAAGGCAAGGCAAGGCAAGTTTATTTCTATAGCACAATTCAGACACAAGGTCATTCAAAGTGCCTTACAGGGGCATGAAATCAAGATTAAAATACATCAAGTATTATTAATAAAATATTAAACAGGACTTTAACCTCTTTCTGTGGGACTCTAACCCACTGTATTTATCTTAAGGCAGCAAAGAAGTCAAATGAAAAAAATCAGAATAGCACGTGAAACAGCAGGATTATTTATCATCACCAATTAGTGCCATTAACCAATAGCAAGTCATGTTTGACGTTTGAAGACAGAGTCCAAATTGGAGTATAGCAGCCAATAATTTAATCATTTTTACAAAAAGAAATTTTCAATATAATTTTTGGGGCATTTCTCATACTTTTATAAGCAGTATGGAGAGACAAATATGAAATGGGATATGTTGCAACTTGACAATAACGTAATAACATTTCAGGACGAATTACGTAATAACTTTTTCCCATAATGTAGAGTAAGGGTGTTTCACTGGTCGGGTCTTTAAGCAGGTATTTGAAGGAGGCAATAGTAAGGAAATGTGTATCTTTAATGCCATGAATCAAACTTAAATTAATTGATACCAGTAAATTAATTCATTATCTGCTCCAGTTATTACATTTTTAGATGACTTTTAATAAGCTGGACAATTATTTAGGCATTGTAATTTATTGCATTATGGGCAAAAAGTTATCAGCTTTTCATACATTAAAAACTTAAAAATAATTATTTCATTGGCAGTTACTACATTATTGGCTGCTAAGGTTCAAGTTATTTTATTTGTCAGTATAAACCAATTACTGAAGCAGTCGTAGGAAATGTAATTATTGATGAGAGAAGAAATCTATGACTTACGGATCTCTTTGCGTTTCCACCAGGCTACAGCTATGGCTATGGCTATGCCAGCGATAAGGACGATGATCCAAATAAAACGAAGATTATGCCCTGAAATAATAGAGGACAGTGTCAAGATGTATTCTTCAGAGTTAATATAACTTCCATCCAAACATTTTCTACACTCATGTTCTCCTGCAAAGGAAAACAATCCAAGAAAAATACCAAACACATTTATTTAAATTTTCAGATTTTCAAAAGAGATTACATTTCTTAATCTGGAAATAATAAGGCCTTAATTGATATTAAATAGGCTTAAAAATGCTCAGAAATGAGGAGTAGAGTTTTATAAATCGTTTTTCTAACATTCGCTATTTAAAATCTGAAATTAACATGTAAAATCATTTACAAATGTCTCTAACAATAACATCACACAGATCCGCATGGGATGATCCAGTATGGTCACTGAGACATTTAAGTGATTAATCCTAGTTTAGACTTGGACTAAACCATTCTGTACTTTTTGTTAGGGTGAGAGGTTGGCCTCAGAGAGCCTCCAATATTTTGGGGGTAAAAGACCTCAGTAACTGAAACGTTATTCAACTGACTTATATGTATTAATGATGTTAATTACTATAACATTTTAGAAAAACAAGTAGCTTTTTATTTCAGGCTTTTCAAAGGCCCACCCTATATTGGGCCCCCTCAATACTATGCCTTATATCTTATCTCATGTACATGTATAGAGTACAGTAACAATTTATTTTAACAACCGGCAGTCTTTGGTTCTCAGTCAATGGGGGACGGGGGGATGCATATTGACAGATTATGTGACACATTTTTTCCTTAGATAGACATGTACTTACCAGGATCATCAATCCATTCTTGGGTCACTGGTTCTGTTGAAGAATGTCAAATTGTGATTGTCTAAATTGTAATTAACTTTCAAAGTGTTTAAACCATAAACTATAAAACAATTTCAATCCGTATTTGGTTTGTTTTACTCACTGACAATGAGGATGACGTAATCTTTCTTGACCTGACTTTGCAGTTTGGGAACATAGCAGGAGTAATTTCCTGCATCCTGTTCAGTTACGTTGGTCAGTTTAAGGGAAATGTTTCCTTGAGCTATGTGCTCCTCGCTGAAGAGAGATGTTCTGTTCTTGAACTTCTCCTCCTGATCATATTGACTGTCACCATGACTTTTACGCGTGTGCACCCACATCTTGGTTGCATTGATTGTCAATGTCCACTCCACTACTAGAGCCGTCACATCGAAAGGCGGCTCCAGGTGGCATGGCAGAACGACGTCTTGACCGACTTCCACTTCAATTGGTTCGTGTGAGCCAATCACATCCCACTCTCCTGGAGAAAGAAACCAACAAACCAATGTGTTTATTTATATATATATATATATATACAGTATGTATTATGACTTTATTTCAATCCTATTTATAACTGCTATAAATAACGTTTTGAAAAGGCTTTCAGTGTTCAAAAGCAGAGATAGTGCCAATAATACAATACTAAACACCAGTATATTAATACCTATGTACTGTAGGCTACATATGTATTCCTTATCGTGTTGTAACAGTGCTGAGTTATGGGCTAAATACAAAGACAGTACAGGGACATGTTGTGTCGCAGGTGTTTATTAAACTGATCATTGACTTCCTCTTCATACTACATGTCGCATTAATTTGGCTGGTGCATTCCCATTTCACGATCCCACTCAACCAGGTGTGCAAGAAACAGAGGCTTCATGCCAATATAAACAGGTGGGGCTTGTGCCTATAACTATAACTTAGAAATCGAAACAACAGCTCTGGAAAAAATTAAGGGTGTATTCACACATGCCGTGTTTAGTTCGGTTGAAACGAACTCAGATGCACTTCCGCCTTCGGTGCGCATCTTTCAGACATGTGTGAATACAGCAATCGCACTCGGGGGCGGACCAAACAAGCGGTCCGAGACCCAGCTGAAGAGGTGGTCTCGATGCGCTTCAAAACGCACTCTGCTGCAGTTCGTATGTGGTGTGAATTTGGCCGGACTCGATCCGACCCAATTGCGGGAAGCACTGCGCCTTTTCTTTATTTTCTTTTTTAATAAATCGCCATCAGCTTCACATTTTGGGAAAGTGTTGTTGTCGCCATTGTTAGGAAGATTAGTTGTGGTTTGACCGGGAGCCCCGAGCGAAAATATTACAGTTGATAATGACGCGTACACATGCTGATGTGTTCAGCGATCAGATGGAGAGGAGCGTCTCCCGTAGCCTACAGTGCCAACAGGTTCACGCTGCGCTTTGCATGAAGTGTGTTTTTATTTGTCTTCCCTACGGGACTGTCAATACTGTCCCCGTGTCAGTTTGGAGCTGAACTGCGCCGACACCCAGCCGATACAGCTTAATCAGCTGTGTGTCAGTTTGAGCCTATTCCTCGCGAGCCGCGCGTCCAGCAGCAAAAATACAGTAAAAATTATCACATCGTTGGCTATAAGCCACATAACGTGACATTGACATGGGGCTACATATTAGTATAACCATATGAAACAACAATAATTTGATGTTTTTCTTCTTTATTTATAGGGTAGATGTAGGCCTTTTTATTATTTTTAACCCCATATTATATCAATGATAAATTCGCACTTCGTTCTTCCTGCTTCTCTCCACCCCAGAATGTCTGTCCAATGAATGAATGACCTCAGATCACGTGTGGTTTTGCTTCGTAATGCTGGTTCACTTGCAAAAGGGGCAATATGAAAGTGGACCACACCAAACAAAACAAATCTAAATTCTATTTGGTCTGGACCAAAGCAAGTGAACTAACAGACTTTCCATGTGTGAATACACCCTAAGAGACCACTCCAAATGTTCAGTGTCCCTCGTTTTACTATTTATAGGCAGTGAGAGTAGTGTAATAAATAAAGTAGTGTAGTGTAAGAGCATTTCTCTCTCTGTCTCTGTCTCTCTCTCTCTCTCTCTCTCTCTCTCTCTCCCTCCCTCCCTCCCCCCCCCTCTCTCTCTCTCACATTTCACATGCAATTTTTTATATGTTGTGGGGAACCATAAATGGCCACATAATAGGCTACCGGTGGAATAATCGAAAATGTCCGCTTCATATATGACCTCAAAGTCTGATTTCAAAAGTGAAAGTGTTTCACTTACCTGTGAACTTCACAGCGAGAGACAGCAAAAACAGGAGTCTTAACCACATTAAGGCAAGTCTAGACTCAGCCACTATAAACTAAACTACCAAAAACGTTTGATAAATACTACTACGTTACACACGTTATGGCTGAACAATACGAAGGAATGAATGGCGCATGGCTCCGTCGAAGTTACTTTCTCTTTTACTAATCAGGAAGTCCATAAATGGCAGCATATCAAGTTTAAGGACTTCCCAGTGAGTTCATTTGATTGTGGCCATTACAACTACTACTGGGCCTTCTACTACTACTCATACAGTGTTGTTGTGTAGTAATGAACTCCATGCAATACAACTAGTATTTTTGCAGCAGCTTGCTGGTATTTTAACTACATTCATATTTACATATTATTAGTAGTAGTTAAATTACTTCTTAATCATTATTAGTTTTATTATTTGGCATTTTTGTGAAGTTAACTTATGATACTATTAAAGAGTTGGGCCATAAAACGAAAGGAATTCATTTTAATGTGACCATTGCTTCTCTAATTGAACCTGGATTAACAAGCCCGTTTCCCTTGTTCAAACCACATTTAATTCATATTATATTTTTAGTTCATATTACCTACAAATTGGCAGTGTCATTTGCTGGCATGTGACTTTTTGTATATTTATTATTTTGTTCTAATTTCATATTACATTATCAATTTGATCATTTCTTCCAAAGTACTTAGAAAACCTTTTTTCGGAAGAGGGTTTCCCGAAGATCTTCAAAGTTTACTGGCTGTCAGTCATGTGTAGCTGCTTTTACGTTACGTTACTTTATTAGTCAACGGTTACATTGAAATTTCTCTGTCCGCATATCAAAAACAAAACTTTAAAATGAGGAAAATATATCCAGTTGCAGTACATTGAGCTCTCAGAGCCTTCACTGAAGTGGGGCAGATATTTGAAAACCTACATGTGTTCCAAAACAACCAATAACAATTGTTTTGTTGGTGGGTTTATGGGCCACATTTAATGAAGGCTACTGTATTTGTTAAACTTCTAAATGTGTCTGTTTCACATCCTGTTTCTCTGAAATGAGACTCATTTCCTTTGTGATGGGTTTGATTCTGTGGTTTTCTGGGGCTGAGAATGACTTTCATCATGACAAGGTGGAGTTTGATTCTTGTGTTACAGCAGTTCCTATACCTATACAGCGCTGAAGTGACCTTCATGACACCTCTTCGACTTCTTATTTTTTGCTTAACATTTACCTTTAGTTTAAACAATGTCTACTTGTAAAGTAGTAGAGTAAGCCATGTTTGTTTTTTGTTTTTGTTTTTTTAAATGTTTCTGAAGCAGGAGACAGTAGATTAGACGACGTGGAATGAAATCCCACTGGTGATATTTGCTCAGAGGGTGAGATATTTGGAAACGTTCGAGCTCTAGCAAGTTTGTAAAATGAGCAAAACGTGCTCATGCATCATTAAGGTGTGATCGTCATGGTTTCCTGTACTTGGCCAGGATGTGGTAGACAACAGGCTAAAACCAGGAAGACTAGACACAGCGACATAAGATGGAGTTCACATCACTTTGCCTAGTGCTCTGTAAGTCATTTTACCTTTCCTTATCCTCTCCTGTAAACCATTGCGTCTTCTCAAGTCAACCTAGAACAATGTAACATCCGGAGTACTTGAGTTTGTGCTATTTTGTAATTGATGACACATAGCCAAACATAAAGTCCTGCTCAGATAGGTAATGTAAACATTTTACAAAAATTGAGGTAAAATAGAAAGTGTGCAGAATGAAATTTATTTTTGTCACAGGTTTTCAAAATTTGAATATGCTTAATGTATACTGCCATTGTTTCAACTGATTCCACGCCTAGTGTCATCTAGCGTCACACTGATGTGGTCCCCAAAAGACAAATAACTTAGAAAGATGAAAACGTTTTAAAACTGCTGGCATTTATTTCATGTCACTGGGGGGCATAGAAATATGCTGATAGAAAGACAGATGTTTTTTTCTGGTAAATAAATCGACTCTTAGTGGACACTGTGCAACATTTACATCCTATCGATGTTATATGTGTCCGCATGATGTCCACCATCTGAGAAAAAAAATATGGCCCTTACTGCTACTTAACATGTTCCACTTTCTTCACAAACTGTGTCCATCTGTCATTTGATTGTGGACGGATTGCGTACAGGTTTTTTTTTTTATGTCTTGAACAACAACAATGAAATCTGTTGGTGAATATGTCCTGTTTGAAAATCCCCTTGCAGCCACACTGAGCATCACTCCCGACAGATCCCAGTTCTTTCTCTATGAGCACATCTCTTTCAAGTGTGTGGGGCCGGCAAACTCCACGGGCTGGATAGTGAAAAGAAACACATCCAAGACCTGGTCAGATGTTTGCAAGAAAGGTTGGGGGGTCCCTGGTGAGAACTCCTGCATCAATAAAGGTGCCTTCCCATCAGACACTGGGGTGTACTGGTGTGAGTCCGGGCAGGGGAAGTGCAGCAACACCGTCAACATCACAGTGACAGGTAATAGCAAATATGCATTGAGCTTGTTTGTGTCAATTTCAGTGCAGCTTTGCATCTTTGTAATCTGCTGGGTTGTTAAAGTGACAAAGAGGAACTTTGTAATGTTAATGAAACTGTCTAGTTTTTCCTCTTAAGATCATATATGACCTGTGACAGCAAACCAAACCATCAGTGCAAAGGATGCCATTTTTTTTTCGTAATGACTTTGCTCGGGTCTGAATACCCGCCTTCTCAGACCAAATCATTTATGGCAGGCAGACGGGGAAAGCCTGTGTTTATGAACGCTATACAAATCTCAGTTTACTTTGCTTCACCATGGTCATATTACCATAATTAATCTGACACAGTCACATATAAATACATTACCTCATGGCCATGCATGCTGCTGTCTCTCTTTCACTCGCTCTATTAACAAATGGACGCGTTAGCAAATATCATTAGCACAGCAGTTGCTGGCGTGGTAAAAACACTACTGCTTTTGTCTAAAGGGGGCGCTATAATCAACAACAACTTAAAGTTCCTCATATTTACTTTACACAGTCATTTTTGCACTAAGAATTACTTTGAATCAATGAAATACATAAAGTATGGAAATGTATACTGTGTTTGTTCTTCAATACTTCAGATAAGAGCGTCATCCTGGATAGCCCTGCACTTCCTGTGATTGTGGGAGATAAAGTGACACTTTCCTGTTCCTACAAGGAAGAAGACCAAGATCAATCTACGTCAAACTTCCCTGTTGCCTTCTACAAAGACAATGTGTTCATCGGTAATAAGCCGGCAGGACAGATGATCCTTCCAGCAGTGTCCCGGTCTGACGAAGGCTTCTACAAGTGTGAACATCCCACGAAAGGACAGTCAGAGCAGAGTTGGCTGGCTGTGATAGGTGACACCATTTATACATTCCTTTTGGGAAATAAAATATACAGAAAATACAATGAAATAGTTAAGTAATGTTAAAATGTGGTTTCAACAAGGTACATGGAGGAAGAAGGTCTTTGACGTGTTAATATGTATGTTGTTGTTTGTTTGTGTTGCTATATACAGACATTTGTAATTTGTTAAGAATGTGTTAAGACAAGACAGTTACAGTTACGCTCCTATAATGACTGTATGTCCTCTTGTTGCATCTTTTCATTTGGCACCGACTAATGAAAAATGTTCTTAAACTTCTGTTGATGATGATTGAATCTGTAATTGTTTTCTTCACAGATAAACCTCAAGTTGAAGTCCCCACCACCACCTCTCTTCCTCCTCATCCTCTTATTCCTCTGCCCAAACTGGTGTGCTCTATCCTGCTGTTCATCCTCTACACTGGAATACTCATTCTGTGTATTTGCATCTACCGACGCTGGGCTCGAGGTATGAACTCCTCTGAAAATCCTAAGGGTGAAAGTGTTAACTTAAAGATATCAACATGTTGCCAGTTGATTACTTCAATTGATACCATTCATATTTGTATTAAAATTAGTTTTAGAAATGTTTAAATAAATGTGAAAATCTGGCTATCTCTTTAATAACCAAAGAATCGATGTTGGATAAAGCCAGAGTTAAAATCTTTATTTAATCAACAACATATGAACAAATCTTTCTGTAATGACCTTCACAATAGAGCAGGTACAATAGACCTCAATAAAAAGTGAACAAGCTCCAGATAGCGGTAAATCATTGTCCAAATAGCCACCTCCCCCACTGGCCGCAGGCTGTGGTTTAACCCAGTGACGTCAGCAGCAACAATGGTAGAAAACAGGAAGTCAAAGCTTCATATTTAAAACTGAGGTTAAAATTCAGGTTATTTTTTCTGTCCACAATGGAATTTTTTATTCTGCTCCACCACAATCAACAACATAAGCAATGAAAACAGAACTACACCTGCCATATTGTGTATTAATGAGTAAATATTTTATAGAAAACCTAGCATTGAATGCCAAGGACTGCAGGTGAAAATGTGCCTGCATGGCTAAATCTGGGACATTTACATGTTGAACTCTGGTGCTCATGTTTATTAATGTGCGCTGTCCCTTCTAAATAAAGAAATCTAAAACATTAATAACTTAATTCATCGAACAATGGAGCCTGTACCTATTATTTTTGATGTTTAGTTCATGCCTGCAGTTAATTGGTCCTTGGTTTGCCAATGATATTAATCACTGTTTTAAAGTCTCTGGAAAGTTGCCTTTTAATTCTGACTTTAAGGTGTCTGAACTTTTTATTTTTATCTATCGAATGCAAAGTCCTTTAGCCAAGCAGTTGCCTCTTGCTCTGCTGTATGTAGGTTGACGAGTCCTCCTTTAAGTTTTTGTAGAGGGCATGCTTCAATGATGTGTCTGAACTGAGCACCTAAGTAAAAATAAGTTTCTTTTTACTTAGTTAAATTGACTCCACTTAAAGATGCTACGAGGAACTTTTAAATATATCTGAAAGAGCCTATTTTTTCCTCTGATGATCATAAATTACATGTAACAGCAAATGAGACAATCAGTGCAAAGAATGCTGTTTTTATATAGTTTTTCTAAATGCCTTTGTCATGTGTATGCTCACCCAGGAACAACAACTGGCGTAGTAAAAACACTACCGCTTTCGTCCAAAGGGGGGCGCTAGAATTAAGACACACTGAAAGTTCCTTGCAGCATCTTTAAGACTTTCTCTCCTGTGTTTTGTCCTGCAGCTCGAGCCGATGCTAAACTGAGAGCGTCTGATCATCTTGAACTCGAATGAAGAAGAAAAGATACATCTTGGGGCGGCAGTGGCGAAGTGGGCAGAGAGGTCGCCTCTGGAGTGCAGGGTCGGAGGTTCGATCTCCCGTCTACCTGCCACATGTCGAAGTGTCCCTGGGCAAGACATTGAACCCCGAATTGCTCCCGATAGTTAGCTTGCACCCTGCGTGGAAGCTGCTGCTATCTGTGTATGAATGTGTGTGTGATTGGGTGAATGTGTACGAAACAATGTAAAGCGCTTTGAGTCTGTGAAAAACCATTTATCCTACATATATAATATATTAAAAAAAAAATTATTATTATTTTTCCTTCTAGCTGCTTTAACGTGATGCCTATGAGCTTCATATAATAATCCTGTTCACTGAACCACGTTGTGCTGGTTAACCTGGTAATAAGCTTTACGCTATAAACATTATATTATTTATATTTCTTATTCCTATGTAGCAGTGTGTATCCAAACTGTTTTTGTTCAATTATAAAACTAATAAAAAACATTATTATTTTGGAGACTTCTCTAACCATATATGCAAACTTGGACGAATGTTGATGCATTTATTTTTATGACTTCACACTGATAACTAGTTTATAACCAGACCAGTCATAAACCAAAGTATTATGAGAAGTTGGTGGTTCACAATTGTATTTACAATATAGATAGTGAAGTGGGAATAATGTCTATGTCCTTTTTTTACATTGCAATCCATTCAATATCTGTTGAGACATTTTAGCCTGACCAAGTGACTGAGAGAAACTTCATGACAAATTATCTTAGTTATAATTAGACAAAATAATTAATAATACGAACCGGTCTTTGCATCAAAACCTTTTGTTTATGGGTGTGAACAGTTACTGTCTGCTCAGGACCAAAATATACTGTATACTGTCCCACTGCTAACATGCATACAGTAAGTTTCTCACCATCTGTCACTCACAGCTACATGTGTCTTTACCAACAGCAGGGGGCGTTATTGAGTAGTTTATTATAAGAAGATGAGTCATCAGACAGCCATTCCAAAGCCCCAGTCCAGTCCGATGACCCATTTGTACCGGGCCTTAAAATAAAAAATAAATAAAAATGTAATTAAATAAATATTTCATTTTTATTTGTTTTCTTTTTTCTCTTATATTCTAAGGGGTCCTTACACACATATACAGAAAGTAAAGAACACCAAATATACACAAACAAAGATCTCCCAAGCCTAACTACTCAGACACCCACCTTCTAAATATAATGAGTAATAATTTAATACATTTACAGTGCTGCTTGAAAGTTTGTGAACCCCTTAAGGAATTGTATTTATTTTAACCATTATCAATTAATTTTTATTAATACCAGTATTTTTATATGAAATAACAGATGTTTGTTTATCAATTCAACATGTTTCTTTTTCAGAAATCAATTGTTAAAACAGATTTGACAACTTTTGGATGTGCAAAAGTTTGTGAACCCTAAGCTGCATTGCTTAAATCAAGCAAGGTAAACACAATCAGGTGGGCCAAACTGATTGATGAAATAGACCAATGTAGTGAGAGATCTTTAGGGAAGAAATTGGGCGGCATTAGATAAAACAGAGATCAAACCAGGTCAGTTTAGGCTCACCAAACTGAACCCATACAGGTCAGACATGCCAAAAGGGGAAAAAATCTCAGAGGATCTCAGGAATAGAGTTTTGATGTTGCACATTTGTCTGAGGCTTTAAAGCTATAAATTCATATAAAAAAAAGTTTGAACTCCATCGGTCCACCGTGAGGCAAATCATCTACAAATGGAGAGCTTTAAGAGTGACTTAACATCTGCCTAGAAGTGGACTTCCTTCAAAAATATCCTTAAGCGCCACAAGAAAAGGGACTTTTCAGGTAAAAGCCAACCCAAACATTACATCTGGAGATTTGCACCCAGCCTTGGAACGCCTCCACAGCCACATCATCACAGGCCAGGTCCATAGCCCTGAGAAGGTTTGGTTGGACTCGTTGTCCCGCTTGATTACATAGTGCTGTAAATGACTCACTCGTAGTAACACTAACCAACTGATACAATAATCTGGTAGTTTTTTGTGAAATTATTTTGTTTCTGTTTGCAAAGTAAAATAATGTAATCATCCAAAAAGTAGGATGTTTGGAAAACCTGTGTTAAAAATGCCTTGCTCTGTTTGACAGCAAAACAAATGTAAAAAATTAAAAAAGTGAAATTTTCATAGATGGGCTAATAATTTTGTCCTCAACTGTACATGTTTTTGTTCACCTCTGAAGCGGTTGGGCTTCCCCTCCTGTGTGATGATTACATCAGTGTAGAAGACATCAGGGTCCTCTTTTCCTGCAACAACAACACACTGTCTGGATTTCAATAGATACAGGTAAGTGGGTTCTACTAAAACTGAAAACCCCAGAAAAGAAACTTGTAATTGAGAGCAGGATTAGCTGCTTCAAATGTTCACCCTTCTTTTTGCTCTGTTTTGGGTCTCCAACACCAAAAACTGTAAAAATCAATAGTGTTTTTATTATTTGAAGCACATAGATGATTTATAATAAATTTAGTTTTATACATTTGCCCACAGTTCATTATAGATCAATATCAGTGTTATTAGTTTCAGTGATATGTGTTTGTTATGGTGCCAAACAAACATATTTCAAATATAAAATGCATTATAAACAAAATGATTTTGTAGTGTGTCTTACTATACATATTTTACTTAAAATTGTTAGTACCAGAAAACGAAAAAAAAATAAAAGCAAGATACAGTATGCATGCATTAGACAAATGGGAATTAAAGGTGCAGTGTGTAATATGAAATCATCAAGAAAGTTCTACAAAGTTCTAGAATGCAACGCTCCCTGGGTAACCCCACCCCTTTAGAATAATAACAGAAGCTACAGTGGCCTTCAAGGACAAGAACAATTCTACATTTTAAACAATGCACCTGATGACATTCCAACTATGACACTTTCAAGATGGCGGCACTAGGCCTTGGTCCAAAATATGCAGAAATATGGACATATATGAGACCCTCTCTAAGGGAAAAAATAATAATTAAAAAAATAATTTTCAGCTATCATGCACTAAATTAAATGTACTCATGGATATTATAATTACTTTCTACAAATTCTGCTAGGAAATAAAACCCAAAATTCTACACACTGCAGGTTTAATACAGGTTATGTTTGGTTAATGCTGTGCTGATACAAAAAGTGGTTTATGTTTAAAAGTAGGGATTTGTAATGATCAGGTACAAGTTAAATGAGGAATTCCTGCTGAATGATTTAAATTATTTATTGCAAAGATATAAAAAATAGAAACTCAGCTGGGTAACTTTCGACCCATAGAGTGAATCAACATCAGGACTTGTTAGTATTTTGAAACAAGTAAAAAAAAAAAAAAACTATGATCCTGAATAGACTGAACTGTCCACACACCTGAAGGTTACTGCAGGTTCAAATTCTCTGTGGGATCGTTACTATGAGTGAGACACATTTTGCAGACAACATGACATCATATAATACATTTTTTATACAAAAGTCCTTTAAGGGTGCAGCTTTAATTCATATGGCATGTGTCTGATTGCTTTTTGTGAATGGAAGTCATTGGCGGCTTGATAAAAGAAACACATTACTTCCTATTTTTAGCCACTATTGTGATGTCGTGGGACTATAGATAGCTCAACAGGTATTTCCTCATTCTTCTCACTTCACCACGTGATTGGTTTCAAAGTGACTCTGTTATGATAACACATCTTAAGCCACAGACCTGGCAAGCAATAATTATATGATTAACTTTATGTTATTTATGGACATCTAAATCAAAAGTTAGCTGAATACATTTATCTGTATGGTTACATGAAACTCTTGAATCTAGTTAAGAAACCTTTCAACCAGAGCCTGCATACATGCTTCCACCCTTCACTATGAGAAAGACATGAATGGCAAGATTTTCTTTCCTTCACATACAAGGAAATGGAAACTGCACTTTTACTTTAATTCAATGTTGTTTCACAGTTCCATACAATACTGCTATTCCACTGTCCAATAAAGGCCTTTTTGCACAGTTCCACAGCTGCAGTGGATTTTATATTAGTATTATATTATCTGTATATAGAATTTTATAGTTTTATCCATTGTTTTTTTTTCATTACGTATTACTTCAGATGAAAACTCAAACTCATGCTATCTACTCAACTGGACAAACTGAAATAATTTTTCTTTTTAAAACAAGTCAATTCTAACTGTTCTCATCCTGACTGTTGTCATAAATTATTCAAGAAAGATTTTAATTCACTTTAAAAGCCTAAACGCACTGGACATCGGACAACCATAGCAATGCATCAATTATATCTGATTATGTGTTTTTAGATAAGTATTGTTTTGTTATGGCTTATCTCCAGCGGTGAAGCTTTGACCTCGTGGCAGCTGATTTTGTTTTACTGTAACCATGGTGGTGATGTCTGTTCAACCAATAAGAGCTTAGTAAAGGGGCTGATCATCTGTATCTAGGCAGAACACATAGAGAACACTTGTCCTTATTGTGTAACCTAACAGCTTCATTACAAAGTGCAGCAAATGCCTCACTGAAAGCAACAGTAACCAACTGTAACTATAATCTGGTAGTTTTTTTGTTTTTGTGAAATAATTCTGTTTCTGTTTGACGTGAGTCACAGTGCATGATTTATAATTATTTGTTGAATTTACTTTTATTTAAACACATTTTTTCAGTAGTTTCAGTTTTTCCTGTCAAGTTAAAAGCATGTATTTAAGATTTCAGCTGAAGTAATATAATAAACAAACCAATGGATAAAACTATAAAATACTACATAGAGATAATATACTAATAGAAAATCAACTGCAGCTGTGGAACTTTGCAAAACGGTTTGAAGAAATCAATGGATTGTCTCTTTCTGCAGAGTGAGTTGGAGGTTAATAAATAAGGTGAAATATTGAAACGTTAGTGTGTATGCCAATGTATTATTTTAGAAAATATTATTGTGTCCTCATCCTGTGTCCTTCACTCTCATTGCCAGTCACAACCCTTTTCATAGGACATCATTTGGGATCGCAGACAGGTCCAGATATTTAGTATGCTAGATGTCCTCTATTGTTGCTGCAGCCATTTACTGGGGTTTGGTTTAAAATACCTTCAAAATAAATATATTTTCAGTCATTGTTGAAATTCTGATTTATCAAAAATTCAAAGCAAGTATGTTACAGTATTCATGTATGAAATAACATTGGGTATTGTTACAGGTTATTTTTGATACATGCAGTGCTGATACAAAAAAGTGATTTCTGTTTAAAAAACTGACAAAGTAGGGATTTGTAATGTTAAACAAGTTAAATGAGGAATACCTGCTGAATGATTTCAATTATTTATTGCAAAGATAAAGAAACTCAGCTGGGTAACTTTCGACCCATAGAGTGAATCAACATCAGGACTTGTTAGTATTTTGAAACAAGTACAAAACCAAAAAGATGATCTTGAATAGACTTAACTGTCCACACACCTGAAGGTTACTGCAGGTTCAAATTCTCTGTGGGATCGTCACTATGAGTGAGACGCATTTTGCAGACAACATGACATCATATAATACATTGTTTATACAAAAGTCCTTTAAGGGTGCAGCTTTAACTCATATGGCATGTGTGTGATTGCTTTTTGTGAATGGAAGCCATTGTTCGGCTTGATAAAAGAAACACATTTTTACTTTCTGTTTCTGAATTGAATTGAATTGAATATAATTTTTATTTATTTTTAACAGGTAAAGAAAAGGAAACAGTAAGCAATAACAAACTATCAAATCAAATTATGAAACAAATGGACAGTGACAATAAAGTAATATTTATAAACAATGAAAATAAACTGTATCACTTGCTTTACCCGTTCAAGAAGGTCTTGGCCACAGCAAACCAGTACGTGATGGTAAACTATTGACAGCTGAACAAGCATTTCCTCATTCTTCTCACTTCACCACGTGATAGGTTAAAAAATGGTTCCCTTAACACACCTAAAGCAGACTCAGCAGTTGTTGTCTGTGTCTACTGTGTTCTACAAGGAGGACACAGTCAGCAACATATTTCTACTCAAATACTTCTTCTCTTCTGCCTTTCGACACAGACAGCTGATGATTCCTTAAATATCTTTTAAGAAAATCACAAACTTCATGCATGTCCATGGATAGATTTATTTTTTCTTGTGTGTTACATGATTACATTATTTTACTTTGCAAAGAGAAACAAAATAATTTCACAAAAAACTAAAAACTACCAGATTATTGTATGAGTTGATTACTGTTGCTATCAGTGAGTCATTTGGTGCACTATGTAATGAAGAGGTTACACCCACAAGGCCATGTGTTCTATGTGTTTTCTGCCTAGATACAGATGATCAGCCCCTTTACTAAGCTCTTATTGGTCGAACAGAGACACAGTGCAAGATTTATAATTATTTGACAAATTTACTTTTATTTAAACACATTTTTTCAGTTGTTTCAGTTTTTCCTGTCAAGTTTAAAGCATGTATTTAAGATTTCAGCTGAAGTAATATAGTGAACAAACCAATAGATACAACTATAAAATACAGATAATATAATACTAATAGAAAATCAACTGCAGCTGTGGAACTGTGGAAAAAGGCCTTGATTGGACAGAGATATAAATACAGCATCTGACTGTTTCTACTATTTCATCCAGTGTGTTTCACTTTGCACGTTAATAGTGTTTATCCTTCGTCCACAGATATTGCCACTAGATCGACCTTCTAAGTCAAACCAGGAACTGTCTGACAGGGAAAAGCAGCACCAGGACTGATAATGTATAAATCATAAATATGATAAACAGAAGAAATGTAAAACATGTGTATTTTGCTGGAAATTGTCTAAACCTGAACCACTTAAAAACACCGAACTCTCATTGGCTTATGGTGAAACTGACATCATGTTTGTTTTGTGACCCCTAAGCAAGATTGGGTTTTTCAGTGCCCCCCATCCACTGTCAAGCTTTTCTCCTCACTTGCCTCTGAACCAATTTGTGCGTTGTGAATATTATTTGAAGCTCACATAATGTTGATTCAAAATATATATTTTTACTGGGGCCCCAAAGGCCTCTAAGACTGAATAATGTGCCAAATAGTTTCTGTTCATGTTTGCCAAGTGTTTCCTCAGTAATAAGTAATAAGTAGTAAGTTTAATAAAGTGTGTATCTATATTGAGCTTTATTAAATGCTTCTGTGACATATTTGTCTTCTGAACCTTCTAAAATCACAATGTTCAAGTTGTATTGTGTGGACCGGAAGAATGTAAGTTCTTATATAGTTGCAGAAATGTACTGGGGTTTGGTTTAAAATATCTTTAAAGTAAATATCCTTTTAGTCATGGTTGAACTTGTGATTTATCAAAAATTCAAAGCAAGTATGTTACAGTTATTTATTACGTCATGGCGTAATGTACGTCAGTGGTCACGAGGCCAGGGCGGAGCCAGAGAGCGCGGGCCAACCAGCATAGAGACAGTGCATGAAATAGGCCACGCCCATGGCCACGCCCATCGTGGGGGAAAACATTGAACAGCGTTCCGTTCACTTTGTATTGAAGGAGACCTGTCTTCTGCAAACAAACTTAATTAAAACTTAATCAAACATCCATTTAACGAAAAAACTTTACTTTCTTTAAAGCCACGACTCTTGTCTGTCTATACGAGCTGTTTTTGTGAAAAATAATTGAGTAATTTTCAATATTGAGGTGTTTTTGTCCGGTCGGACCCATCGTGGGGGAAACCGTTGAACACCGTTACGTTCACTTTGTATTGAAGGAGACCCGTCTTCTGCAAACACACGTAATTAAAACTTATTCAAACATCCATTTAACAAAAACACGTTACTTTCTTTAAAGCCACGACTCTTGTCTGTCCATACGAGCTGTTTTTGTGAAAAATGATTGAGTAATTTTAGATATTGAGGTGTTTTTTCCCATCCGACCTGGCTAGCCTACAGCAGAAGGCTAACATTAGCCTAGCATAAAGCATACATTAGTTAAGAGTTTTGTCTCGATATGGAAAATTACTCAATCAATTTTCACAAAAACAGCTCGTATAGACAGACAAGAGTCGTGGCTTTAGAGTATGTAACGTGTATTTGTGAAAGGCATGTCTTTCTTGATGATGTCATATTACACACTGCACCTTTAAGGACCTGGGAAACATCCATGTACGTCAGCGATCACGTGCAGGGGAGGCGGAGCCAGAGGTAGCTTTAATACCAAGCATGTTCGTGCATTTATCATTCAATCATTCTCGGGTAGAGTAACCCAGACGCGGTATTTCGTCCTATTCGTCGTTGTAACGGCTACTTCTATGGTACACTACGTGGACTCCGTGCTTCGCTTTGGTTTTCCCCTCTGGATTTTCGCTCTCCTCCTCGTGTGGACGACTACTGTTCAAGGTTTAATTCAACTTTCTTATGTGAAAACTTTAAGAAACTATCCTTCGGTTGAGTAGAAACGTGCAGTGTCCAAACGGCTAATTATAGTTTGTAGTGTTCTCAAAGTGTAATAGGTATGAATACGCATATTCGCTGCAAATCAGTAAAACATTGTAAAATGCTGAAATGTTCTTAGAAAATAATAAATAGATAATGATGATGACGCAAGGGTGGAAAAATCTAATTTATTTTCTTCTTTTTAAACTCTGTAAATTAAAAGACAATATGCATTCGACTTTGATTGTTGCTGTGTAGGAGATGTAATTTGTGCATGTTTTTTCTCCAAATTTTTCATGATCAAAAATGTTTTATAAATATCACCCTTTTTTTGATTTACCCTCTGATGTGCCAGCAGCAGCGTCGTGAGAGGAGGAAGCAGCACTAGGCTTTTTTACAGGTTTAAATAAGCGATACGCTACACAGAAAGTTTTGTTAGTCGGTTTGGATAAAGTAGTAAGTGAAGGAGGTGTTGTGCAATGCATTTGCTAACCGAAAGAACAGGTTAACGTGTGAAAAAAGCTGCCGAGTAGCGTTCTAACTGCCTTTGCACCGGAGAGACTGCGCTCTGTGGCGTTTGACGGGTGACAACCATAGGTGACAGCAGAAAAACAGGTGACTTTGGAGGCGGGATGTCGCCGTGCCCACCCAATCAGAAGCTAGGAATGGTAACGGTATATTATATACACATTTTTTAATTGGCTGAAAATATAAAAATACTTTTTTTCACTTTTGATTGTCTGGGCAAGACACACAGTTGGGTAGGTTGAGCCGGAAAAGTGACTGTGTGCCAAAGGGTAAAATGTGGAAGTGCCAATATTGCATAACCGGTGAGTACCGGCCCACTGCGAGCACTGCATAAACCCCATATGAAAACTTGAGTTTTAACTTTTTTTTTGCTTCATATGGCAATAGGCCACATGCAAAGTAACAGGCAAGTAATGCCTATTTTTCCTTTTTCATAAAATCTGTCACTGTTCTGTTTATCTCCAGGACTTTAGATGCTTCACAGGAGGAATGGACTGTCCCTTCAATCTACACTTAAAACTCTCAGTCTTTTGGTTTTCCATCTTCTCCTCCTACACATCAGGTAATTCAATGCAGTTTTTAGGTCATAGTCAGGCCTCCAATCAAACATAATTACCATATTATATGCATATACTGTATGCAATTAAATGAAATGGTGAGGTGTGCTGTTTAGAGTGGTGGGGCATTGGCAATTCTTCAAACACATTTCCTATAAGCATTCCTAGAAGCACTAGGACAGAGCCAGAAAATGAGATGTTAAAGCTTTACAGTGGCATCTAAAAAAACATTTCAACTTGTTGTCCACATATATTTATTGTCGTCAAAGTGCCATCAGAAGACAGAGGTTCCCATTCAGATGCCAATGTGGTTAAAGCCATGAGCAAATATGAACATTCTGTTACTAATATGTGTAACTTTTAACAAGTTGTTTTGTATGGCTGCGGATTCTTGCATTTTGTAACTTCTCTGATTTAATATATTGTAACAAGGCTGTAAAGTTACTGCCATGCTAGCATCTGACTAGCAGCAACTGATGATGTCAACATGCTAACATTCTCATAATAACAATGCTAGTATGTTGTTTTTTTTTCAGATGTGTTAACTATGGTCAAACATTAGTTTAGCATGAATATATTTAACTTGTGCCATTAAGAACAGTTAGTTAATTACAGTTGAAGCTGATGGGAGTGTCATTGGTTTAACAGGTATTTTGATATAAACAAAAGCATGTGGACCAATTACAAGTTTTTTTCTGATAATGGCACTGATGATGTGACTGAGAAAAAAATATATACAAAAAATTAAATTTGACATCACAGATTCTTAAGTGTCAGCGAATCATCTGCCGTTTTCCAATGAATGTATGGAAAATACTTAAAGGTTGACTATACAGTATATTCATTTAAAAGCATAGTCAAACAAAAGTAATCCCTCTCAATGATCACTTATTCCCCACTAGAATGTGTGGTGGTGTTTATCCTCACAGTCCAACTGATACATATATCTGTGTCTTTCCAGGTCAGTCTCAGTTGATTGTTCCATCTCAGCCAATAGTGGGACAAGTTGGCGATGACATCATTTTGCCATGTCATCTGAAACCTGCCGCGGATGTTTCTGACATGACGTTGGAGTGGATGAGATTTGACCTGAATTCTATATTTGTCAATGTGCGGCGTAATGGTCACGACCAACTACACATTCAAAATCCGTCTTACAAGGACCGGACCTCGCTGTTTATCGATGAACTGAAGCACGGAAACATTTCACTGAAACTCTCCAAAGTGAAACTTTCTGATCAGGGAACCTACCAATGCTACATTGCAGAACTGGATGAAAGATCTTCTATCAAGCTTATTGTTGGTAAGTGCACACATACCGTATGAAATGTGCTGTCCTCCAGCACCAGTATGAAGGAGGCATACATGCTTTTTATAACAGCTCAGTTGTGGGAAGAAATATTTTCTAAGTTGGTTAACTTCCAGAAACCCTATCAACAGTTCAGTTCAAAGATAAGATTCAGGCAGTTAAGACGCTGTTTAGCGTATAACCGCCCTCTACAGGTTAGATATTGAACTAGATTTTTACAGTCCTGTGTTCATCATCTGTGTTTTAGACCTCTTGTTTTATAATTATGTTTTGAGGCGGAGGATCCCTCCGACGCTCTCTGTCCGGCTCATCAGCACTCAGCTGTCTGTGAGTTGAGCTGGACGAGCTGCGGTGTGTGGAACAGCGATCTGTTCTGATCTCTCTCCACTATCAGACTCACTTCACTCATTTCACTTAGTAACTCTAATGTTGTTAGGTATTTATCTTCATGTCTTATCTATTGTGAGAGTTTATGAATGACTGCACGTACAGTTGTCAGATCGCGGACCCCAAACAATGTCGTTGCCTAGCAACTTGCTCGAAAATATTTCATTTTCCTGAGCGGGTAGAATTGACCCAGTGCATTGTGGGGCGGTTGAGTAGGAAAAGTATACAATCGATTCATACCCAAAATCTTCCCAGAAGTTAGTACTCATCCGGGAATTTCTCGCATACCCAAACTCGCATACCCAACCGTCACATACTCAAATTGAAGTCAAAATGAGTATGAGTAGGACGTTAGTATGGCAGTCCGAACACAGCCAGAGGCACATCACTGACTGAACTTGTTCTGTGCTTTACTATATATATATTTAATAGGTTAACTCAACCGTAACAACAGAGGGTTGCTGCCTCCTAGTGGACCAGCGGATTAACATGTTTTAATTACTCTGCCCATGTTATCACACATATGCATCGTTTTAAATGACCAGCTTGATGATGGTTAAGCTGATAACTGTTTTAAAATGTTCCCTTTTCTTCAGCATCAGATCCAGTCTCCTCACCTGTTGTAACTTTAGAAGGGATTGATCAAGCCACCAGTGGTGTGGTGTTGCAGTGTGAGTCTAGAGGCTGGTATCCAGAGCCTGAGGTGCTTTGGCTGGACGGTGAGGGAAAGCTCCTCTCTGCTGGACCTCCAGAGACAGTCAGAGGTCCTGATGACCTCTATACTGTCAGCAGCAGAGTGACTGTGGAGAAGAGACACAGCAACAACTTCACCTGTAGAGTCCAACAGAAGGACATCAACCAGACCAGAGAGACACACATCCATGTTTCAGGTGAAAATTCAATTAAACTTACTATACAATAGTGGTCCAAAATTGTATTCACAGACCGATTTTTCCAGTGTTATTGAAATTGAACCAGTTCAAGTCCAGTGAATGAGTTAACATGGAACAAAGGTAAGAGGTTTGCTTACCAGCAGGAAGTAGTAGCTTGCTATCATTGTAGATAAAATACAGTACTTTTTTATCCAGAGCACATTGAGACATGAAACTGTGTAAATTGCAACAACAAAAAAAACTGTAAAGATGTATGTGTTCTTAAACTTTTGACTTACTTTATTGGCTTAGTCAGCTGTGTTTCTATCTTGTATGAATGCATTTCTGTTTTTCATTTTATCATTTCAGACGATTTCTTCCCAATTCCACCTGGTTCCAGCTCGTCTGCTCCGATCGTCATTGGTGTGGTTGTTGTCCTCATGGTTATTCTCATAGCCGCTGCCGTTGTCGTTGTGTGGAAATGCAGAAGAAACAAAATCAGTAAGTTTTTAATTTTCCAAGAGATCTATCACAGTTACTATACGTTAATGAATTTATGTATTTTATTAGTTTACATCACCTTTATGAAAACATGTTTATTTAATGTCACAATTATCCTGGTCAAAATCATTCTTGATACTGTAATATCCCGATCATCCCAACAACATCTTTAAATGGTGGTGAAAGTTGAATGCTGTTACATCTCTTATCGTGCAGGTTTTGGGTTGTTCAGTGATATTATTCTTGGCATGGATTTATAGCATATATGTTATTGTGAAACAGGTTTTTGTAGTGTGTAGATATATAGAAAGGCAACAGCTTGGCAGTCACCAATAGGGTTTTTCATGTGTGATATTGTGAATTGACATTTGCTGTGCTTTTGCAGCTCTTTCAAAGAAAAGCAGTAAAGAAAATGTTGTGTTAACTTTTTTCAATGTTTCTGCTCACAGGGAACAAAAAGCAGAACGAGGATGAAGAATCACAGAACATGACAGAGAAGAAAAATATGAAAAAGAGCAACGTGATAACTAACAATCCAGAACAGAAGATTCTGATAGAATGAGAAACAAAAATAGAACAAACTTCAGCAGAGACAGAAGAAACAGGATCGGACACGGTACAGATGCTAATGAGATGACGCGCACAGGCACGGATACACATCCTGAGCTGGATGACGCCCTTAGAAGCAGCGCTGCAGCAGCCGGAGCAGTTGAGACGTTCCGTGAGTTGTTGTTCTCCATTGTTATTCTACTAACTCTGGCAGCGAGGACGCTTGGTGATGATGTAAGTATCGTGTTACGACGTGATGACGTATTGGATGCCCCCTCCCTTCCCTCAGAGACATTTATTCGTCCCTCTGCCTCAACAGAGCAGAGGAAATCACAAGAGACAGCACCCATCCATCACCCGTTTGACCTGCTACCCTCGCTACAGGTCCATCAGAACCAGAACAAACACACTCAGAAACAGGACAATGTGCAATAATTATAAAACACTGTATCTATTATCTATTCATATTATCTATTTATGTTTTCTATTTATGTTAATGCGTTCATTGAACTACTTTTTACTAATTTATGTTTTGTGTTGGATGCTGCTACAATTGTGTTGTACACTGTGCAATGACAATAAAAAGTTTTCTAAGATTGTTTTCTTTTTGTTGGCATTTTTGCTTTATTAGACAGTGTGTAGAGACAGAGGTGAAATGGGGCAGAGAGGGGAAGACATGCAGAGAACGACCCGGGTCTGCTGCGGGGCTGAGACCTTTTTGAACGGGTAAAGCAAGTGATACAGTTTTAGTTTCATTGTGGTTTTCATTGTTTATAAATATTACTTTATTGTCACTGTCCACTTGTTTCATACATTTATTTCATAGTTTATTGTTGCTTACTGTTTCTTTTTCTTTACCTAAAAATAAAAACATTTTCAATTATTTTATCAAGCCGACCAATGACTTCCATTCTTAAAAAGCAATCAAACACATGATACATGAATTAAGAGAATGTGAACCCTTTTTATCCCTTTTTTTTTGTTTGTTTGTTTATTTGTTATAAATAATTATTTTTATCAATTACTCTAAACGTAATAATACTAACTATAATCAAACTAACTGTGGAAAGCAATGCAAGGAAATGTATTGCACTTGCATATAGAGGGAGTCCCCAGTAAAATGTTGATATATATTTATATGGTAACACTCAGTGCGGTTACATGGCACAACTAGATTGGATTATCACATATATCGAACAGGTAAATTTACCTTTTAAAAAGGTAAATTTACCTTTTAAAAAGGGTAACTACTCTTTTTTGTGTACCTTATTGTAAAGTGTTACCATGTTTTCAATTGTGTTTCAGCAGTTTAATTGTGTATTCAGCCCCCACTTTAAAAGCCTGCGGGTTATTTTATTTAATTGTTAGGTTCTTTATAGACTTTTCACCCTATTTTTGTTCCAAATGAAAGTGAAAGTAAACTCACCGTCATGTGCACAGTGAAGGAGAGAGATATAGTTACAACTATGATTGTATTTGAGAGTATAGACTTGTATAATTGTGTTAGTTTATTAAAAGAAGGTTAAAACGTCCCTCGAAATCAAGTCAGACTTGTATTTACTGACTGTAACCGTGATCACAGTTTTCACCTGCAACATAAACATGAAGTTCAGCCCAACGACCAGCAGATGGCGCATAGGAGCAGGTTCAAGATTTACAGCAAACTGCCAGGGTTTTTTCCTCTTTATGCAAGCAAAGAAAATGAACTCCATTCTTCTTAAAGACACATTTTTAACTGAAGTAACATATGTTTAACAAACCAATGAATACAATGATATATTATGTGAAAACTATATAGAAAACAATATTAAAACATAATAATAAAAACAGTAATGATAATAAAAAAAATACAAATTCACTGTGGTTGCTGATTTGCAGTTATACCACCAATTTCAGGTTGATTTATTCAATATCAATATATAATTCAATATCATATGCAAAATAAATACAGGAGCAACTCTTGCAATAGTGTAAAAAAAAAGTACTGACACTGTAATACTGACACACTAGCCTCGTTTGAGAAGGAGCCGTCTTGCTCAGACCTGCGCAATTATGACGCGCGTCTTGCTGAGCGCACAGCATTTTTGCTGTCATGCGCAGGTCTGAGCAAGACGGCTCCTTCTCAAACGAGGCTATTGTGTACTACTGACACACGGTGGAAGAGGCACTATTGTGAAAAAACCTGAGCTCAACTTCGAGAGCAGAATGTCACACTAACCAATAAGGAAATGTTCTTTTTAACTGTATTAATTAAATAATACACAATATCTCGACAGGAATAACACTTTGTATTCCTATCGAGTTATTCAGAGAATATGAATTTCACTGAAAAAATCTTCACCAAATACCAAATAAAATTATTGTCATTTAAAGTATTTCCATTATGAATGTACAAATGCGTTTTTTTCAGCGAGGTCTGTAATGTTTTCCCAGAGCTGTAAGTCCAACTCTGCTACCTGCTGTCTGACAATAAATCACGTCACGCCCTCCCCCTTTTTTAACCGACCCAGACGTTGACCCTTTATTGCCGACGGCAGTTTGAGAAACAGGTAGGCTTGTGTTTTAGTATAATTGTGCATCTTACTCTGGGTAGGGACTTAACATATACAATGTTGTTTTTTTATTTAAATACAGTGCGTTCTGTGTAGGCCTTCATTGCAGTAGATGTGAGGAGAGAAGTGTAGGTTTTATAAGATCATAGTTAGTAGGAGATAATAGCCTTCAGGAACTGTTTTTCAGCAGTTTATTTGTGTATTCAAACCCCAACTTTAAAGCCTGCAGGCTATCTATTTAATTGCTTAGGTTCTTTTTAGACTTGTCACGCTGTTCTATATGAAAGTGAAACTAAACTCACCGTCATGTGCACAGTGAAGGAGAGGTATAGTTACAACTATGATTGTATTTGAGAGTATAGACTTGTATAATTGTGTTAGTTTATTAAAAGAAGGTTAAAACGTCCCTCAAAATCAAGTCAGACTTGTATTTACTGACTAACCGTGATCACAGTTTTCACCTGCAACATAAACATGAAGTTCAGCCCAACGACCAGCAGATGGCGCATAGGAGCAGGTTCAAGATTTACAGCAAACTGTCAGGGTTTTTCCTCTTTATGCAAGCAAAGAAAATGAACTCCATTCTTCTTAAAGACACATTTTTAACTGAAGTAACATATGTTTAACAAACCAATGAATACAATGATATATTATGTGAAAACTATATAGAAAACAATATTAAAACATAATAATAAAAACAGTAATGATAATAAAAAAAATACAAATTCACTGTGGTTGCTGATTTGCAGTTATACCACCAATTTCAGGTTGATTTATTCAATATCAATATATAATTCAATATCATATGCAAAATAAATACAGGAGCAACTCTTGCAATAGTGTAAAAAAAAAGTACTGACACTGTAATACTGACACACTAGCCTCGTTTGAGAAGGAGCCGTCTTGCTCAGACCTGCGCAATTATGACGCGCGTCTTGCTGAGCGCACAGCATTTTTGCTGTCATGCGCAGGTCTGAACAAGACGGCTCCTTCTCAAACGAGGCTATTGTGTACTACTGACACACGGTGGAAGAGGCACTAATGTGAAAAAACCTGAGCTCAACTTCGAGAGCAGAATGTCACACTAACCAATATGAAATGTTAATTTTAACTTTATTCATTAAATCATACACAATATCTCGACAGGAATAACACTTTGCATTCCTATCGAGTTATTCAGAGAATATGAATTTCACTGAAAAAATCTTCACTAAGTTCCAAATAAAATTATTGTCATTTAAAGTATTTCCATTATGAATGTACAAATGCGTTTTTTTCAGCGAGGTCTGTAATGTTTTCCCAGAGCTGAGTCCAACTCTGCTACCTGCTGTCTGACAATAAATCACGTCACGCCCTCCCCCTTTTTTAACCGACCCAGACGTTGACCCTTTATTGCCGACGGCAGTTTGAGAAACAGGTAGGCTTATGTTTTAGTATAATTGTGCATCTTACTCTGGGTAGGGACTTAACATATACAATGTTGTTCTTTTATTTAAATTCAGTGCGTTCTGTGTAGGCCTTCAGTGCAGTAGATGTGAGGAGAGAAGTGTAGGTTTTATAAGATCATAGTTAGTAGGAGATAATAGCCTTCAGGAAATGTTTTTCAGCAGTTTATTTGTGTATTCAAACCCCAACTTTAAAGCCTGCAGGCTATCTATTTAATTGCTTAGGTTCTTTTTAGACTTGGTACGCTGTTCTATATGAAAGTGAAGAGTATAGACTTGTATATACTAGTACTAGTATATTTGAGAGTATAGACTTGTATAATTGTGTTAGTTTATTAAAAGAAGGTTAAAACGTCCCTCAAAATCAAGTCAGACTTGTATTTACTGACTGTAACCGTGATCACAGTTTAATTATTAGCCTGCAACACGTACATGCAGTTCAGCCCAACGACCAGCAGATGGCGCATAGGAGCAGGTTCAAGATTTACAGCAAACTGTCAGGGTTTTTCCTCTTTATGCAAGCAAAGAAAATGAACTCCATTCTTCTTAAAGACACATTTTTAACTGAAGTAACATATGTTTAACAAACCAATGAATACAATGATATATTATGTGAAAACTATATAGAAAACAATATTAAAACATAATAAAAACAGTAATGATAATAAAAAAAATACAAATTCACTGTGGTTGCTGATTTGCAGTTATACCACCAATTTCAGGTTGATTTATTCAATATCAATATATAATTCAATATCATATGCAAAATAAATACAGGAGCAACTCTTGCAATACAATTATTATATCTGCAGTTCTTCCTATCATCAGTATCATCTTAAGAAAACAAAGTATGTTTTCCTAAGACCCAAGGCTGTGAGTGTGATTTAATTTACATGTGTTTTTCCTCATCATTCTTGTGAACTTTTCCTGTTTTCTTATTCCTGCATCTAGAACTCCAGGATGCTTCATGTAAAGGACAGTCTGTTCCAGAACTTCAAGTTTGGTGCCTTCACTTTTCTGGTGTTCTACTCTGTGATTCTCTCATGCAGAGGTAATTTACACACATCACTAACATTCCTGTATGGCTGTTTTGAAAGAAAAAAATGTATTCTGCCTTTAAAGCTGGGGTATATGATTTGGGGAGAAAATGGCAGTTGGGATAGAGATTTGAACCCAAATACCTCAACCGCTCCACTTGTTCTCTTTGGTCCCTCCCCTATGGTCCCTCCCTGACACGCTCTACACCAAAAAAGTTGTGCCAAAGTGAATGGACAGTCCCAACAGCCAATAAGAACAGAGAATCGGA
This sequence comes from Hyperoplus immaculatus, assembly GCA_949357725.1. NCBI lineage: Eukaryota > Metazoa > Chordata > Actinopteri > Uranoscopiformes > Ammodytidae > Hyperoplus > Hyperoplus immaculatus. The sequence continues at coordinate 763,301 of OX442371.1, forward strand.
GCCTCGCTCTGATTGATCAAAGTGCACAGCTCATGTTAACTTTGACCAATCAGAAATCATATACCCCAGCTTTAACTGAAGAAATTACTAACCTGTTTCTTTTACACAGGTGAGTCTCTGGTGATTGGTTCGTCTAATCCAATCGTGGCACAAGTTGGCGAGGGCATCATTTTGCCTTGTCGCCTGGACCCTGCCCTGAATGCTCTTGACATGACTCTGGAGTGGGTGAGACCCGACCTGGACCCCAGATTTGTCTTTGTGTGGCGTGACGGGGTGGAGCTGAAGAGTAAAAAACATCCGTCCTACCAAGGGAGAACGTCACTGTTCCCTGACGAACTTGAGAAGGGAAACATCTCACTGAAACTCTCCAAAGTGAAAATATCCGATGAGGGAAAATACAGATGCTTCATTCCAGGACTGAAGAAAGAAACTTATGTTCAGCTTGTTGTAGGCAAGTGGGAATATTTATTAAGCTATATTTGTATAGGTAATAGTGAACACAACTCTGATTAAAACCTACACAGTAACTGGAAAATTACTAATTCAATTAATCACAATTTTCTTAGTTTGAATGGTCCTGGTCATTTCTTTCCCCTATCAATGCTCCATCTTTAGCTTCCTGTAACAGCAATACAATATATACAAATGCCATTCTGTGGTGCAGCATACACAGGAGAACTTTGACCTATAGATAGCCTGATCACTTACTGACAACTGGATGGCATATTTTCAATTATTAAAACCGATGTGTTCGTTTAAAGGCCTCTATATCTGTCAAATAATCATTTATGAAGTTCTTTATTTTAACTAAAATAAGTAGCTTGATGGTAGTTGCAGAAGAAGCTAAGTGTATTAGATGTGTCCTTTTGCTTACCATGTCCCTGTCCATGGGTTCAAGCTGTTCTATTCAAGCAAGGACTGTGAAATTGCCAATAATATTATATATATTATTATATATTATGTTTATTACTTTTAGAGAATAAACCAGAGAGTTGGTTGTTCTGTTGAGGACAGAATTTGGCACTTTTCACCCGGGGCTAAAGCACATAATCAACTCTGCTGATCATCCAACAAATGCATAATCATTACAAATGGGATACCATTGTACATGGAAATGAAAAGGCTTTCAGATGGTACCTGGCATGATATAATCCGGTCAAAAATAACTAAGATAGGATCCACCAAACACAAATTTCAAAATTTGTTTTGACTATGAACTGACTTTAAAGTCCAAACCTAACCAAACAAAAATTCTGCCTAAACTGGCTCCTTCATAGTCCACTCGGGAATTTCTAGTTTGGGTACAGCCCTTCACACGTCAATCAAAACCTAAGATGTTTTATAAAAATGTTCTTGAAACCTATTTATCATCTCATCTTCAGGTGCTGTCTCCTCACCTGTTATCCACCTGAACAAAACCACCAGTGGTGTGGTGTTGCAGTGTGAGTCTAGAGGCTGGTACCCAGAGCCTGAGGTGCTTTGGCTGGACGGTGAGGGAAAGCTCAATGTTCCAGGTAGAAATAGTATTTATTTTTGTTTTGATCACCGATTAAGATTCAAATTGTTGAGGTAGAGTTTTATATTAATGCCATGTTATTCTCATTTTTATCATTTCAGAGGATTTCTTTAATGTCCAGTCCAGTCCTTCCCCTGCTATGATTGGTTTGGCTGTTAGTTTGGCTGTCAGCATCCTCTTAACTCTGTTACTTGCATTGTTTGTGTTGAAATGGAGACAAAACATAATCAGTAAGTCACAATGAATTGCAGTGTTTTATTAATTCCACATAAGTCTCACAACTGTTATTGGTAATAGTGAAATTAATTGTACAAATGTTTTTATTTAACCAACATGTCAGTATGCTACCTGTTATGGAGCTCGTAGAACATTTGGTTGTATGTCTTAATTTATTTCCAATCAATCAAATTGTCAGGTGTGTTGTTTTTATACTCAATTGTATATTGAAACATCTCATATGCTGTGATATCTTCTTAAAATAAAGTACAATAAATTATTTTGCATTTATTTTTACAGAGACCAAAGGAAGCCATTCCGTTGGAACCGATGGAGCAGGAAGGGATAAACAATCTGGTACTAAAAAAGAGAGAGAGCAGCTCATGACAGATGAATCGGTGCAAATTGAGGTTTTGAACGAGGGAAAAGGGCAAAACAAGACCAAACAAGTGAGTAAAGTAATAGGACATGAAGACAGAGATGTAAGCAAAATATGAAATCATACTCTTTATTTTTTTAACATTGACCAATTTAAAATGTTGAGGGAAAAAAAGTGAGACTTGAAATAGGAAGTTTGATTTACTGACCCAGTATGAATCATTTCAGATTTTATCAAAACTCAAATTCTGCATAATTACACATATTTTGCTAAAATTAAAATGTTAGAACATTGGCTGTAGATATAGCCACGGGGGCTCTTATTTGGTTGTATTGTTCTCCGTCTCCGTAGCAACAGGTTAATCTCCTGCCGTTGCCATGACCACATACTGTAGTACGATGCTACTACTGTCGTATGAGGCTACTTGCATTTTAGAAAATCAAAAATCAACAGCTGACTTCAAAGCTTTTCTTAGCCTGAAAGTAATTTTTACTTTCTTAACTAGAAATGTAGTGGATTCAAAAGTAACATGTTTGTTTTGGAAGGTGAAAGTGAAAGTTTTCAAAAAAGTTGATACATAAATAAAGTACAGATACTCAGCAAATCTACTTAAAGATGCTCCGAGGAACTTTCAGTTTGGGTCAATTTGTGCAACCCCTTTGGACAAAAGCAGTAGGGTTTTTACTACGCCAGCTATTTTTCCTTGGTGAGCGTACCCATGACAAAGGCATTAAGAAAAACTATATAAATAGCATTCTTTGCACTGATGGTCTCGTTTGATGTCACATGTCATTTATGATCATCAGAGGAAAAATGAGACTGTTTCAGAACTATTTAAAACTTCCTCGCAACGCCTTTAAGTTAAGTTTAAGCACTAGTTATTTTGATGACTCAATTTTTTTCCCTTTTTTCATAAAATGTGCCACTGTTCTCTGTTTATCTCCAGGACTTAAAGATGCTTCCCAGGCGGAATGGACTGTCCCTTCGATCTACACTTGAAACTCTCAGTGTTTTAGTTGTCCATCTTCTCCTCGTAAACATCTGTAGAGGTAAATCGATGCCATTTCAAGGCCATAGTCATGGCCTCCAATCACACTTAATTACAAATCATATGCATATGCAATTAAATGAAAGGGTAGGGTCTGATGTTTAGAGTGTGCAGGGAGATGGTGGATGGTTGATTGAGTTTTGTGGTAGCCAAATTTCCCCATGGCTTGACAATAGACAGAGGCGGCAGACTGGACAGTTCATCAGTGATCAGGTTTATTCAGAATATTCCAGCAGGACATTTACAGAGGATTTCGTGGAGCAGCAGGCTGAGAGGCCGCATGGCTCTCTCTTTAAAGTTACAGGACTCGTTTATATCTCATGTGTGGGGTGTATCAGGTGTGTTAATACCTACAAATAGACAGGCTATCATCCCCACAACAAGTCAAACACATGTCCATTCATGGGTGTTCAGCAACTCTGGTGAAGGGCTATTTAAATCCACCACAGTTTCAAATGATTCATTAAAATATTGTTAAATTATGAAAGTATATGAACATGTATAAACAAAAGCATGTGGACCAATTAAAAGTTTTCTTCTGATAATGGCACTGATGATGTGACTGAGAAAAAAACATAAAAAAAATTAAAATTGACATCACAGATTCTTAAGTGTCAGCGAATCATCTGCCGTTTTCCAATGAATGTATGGAAAATACTTAAAGGTTGACTATACAGTATATTCATTTAAAAGCATGGTCACACAAAAGTAATCCCTCTCAATGATCACTTATTCCCCACTAGAATGTGTGGTGGTGTTTATCCTCACAGTCCAACTGATACATATATCTGTGTCTTTCCAGGTCAGTCTCAGTTGATTGTTCCATCTCAGCCAATAGTGGGACAAGTTGGCGATGACATCATTTTGCCATGTCATCTGAAACCTGCCGTGGATGTTTCTGACATGACGTTGGAGTGGATGAGATTTGACCTGAATTCTATATTTGTCAATGTGCGGCGTAATGGTCACGACCAACTTCACATTAAAAATCCGTCATACAAGGACCGGACCTCGCTGTTTATCGATGAACTGAAGCACGGAAACATTTCACTGAAACTCTCCAAAGTGAAACTTTCTGATCAGGGAACATACCAATGCTACATTGCAGAACTGGATGAAAGATCTTCTATCAAGCTTATTGTTGGTAAGTGCACACATACCATATGAAATGTACGGTCCTCAAACACTAGTATGAAGGAGGCATACATCCTTTTTATAACAGCTCAGTTGTGGGAAGAAATATTTTCTAAGTTGGTTAACTTCTAGAAACCCCATCAACAGTTCAGTTCAAAGCCGTATTATAAACATTGTTAAGAAAGTGGTCTACAGGAGTTCAAAGGCACTTCTAATAAAACAGATAAAATAATATATTATTATCATACAATTTTTAACATTTACATATTGTAGTAACTCACGGGAGGCTTCTTATTGCACATTGAAGGAGCTTTATTTAGTTCCTGGCGAACACAGTGTGCAGCATATTTAACATGGCCAAACAGAGGCTCATCACTGACTGAACTTGTTCTGTGCTTTACTATAGGTTAACTCAACCGTAACAACAGAGGGTTGCTGCCACCTAGTGGACCAGCGGATTAACATGTTTTAATTACTCTGCCCATGTTATCACACATATCCATCGTTTTAAATGACCAGCTTGATGATGGTTAAGCTGATAACTGTTTTAAAATGTTCCCTCTTCTTCAGCATCAGATCCAGTCTCCTCACCTGTTGTAACTTTAGAAGGGATTGATAAAGCCACCGGTAGTCTGGTTTTACAGTGTGAGTCTGGAGGCTGGTGTCCAAAGCCTGAGGTGCTTTGGCTGGACGGTGAGGGAAAGCTCCTCTCTGCTGGACCTCCAGAGACAGTCAGAGGTCCTGATGACCTCTATACTGTCAGCAGCAGAGTGACTGTGGAGAAGAGACACAGCAACAGCTTCACCTGCAGAGTCCAACAGAAGGACATCAACCAGACTAGAGAGGCACACATCCATGTTTCAGGTAGAAATACATTAAACTTGTTATGGCGCTTTTCTACCGCATGGTATCAGCTCAACTCGACTCGACTCGCATTTTTGGCGTTTCCACCGCAATTTCATGATACCTCCGGGACTTTTGAGTGTATAAGCCGCGTGCAGCCTACTCTGGCTCTCTTTCATTTGATTTGCATCACAGATCCGATTTTTTTTTTCCCCATATATTCGCTAAGCTCACCCAGTGTTAGTTGTTGGGGAAGTTACTTTGAACATACGAGAGGAGACATGTAGGGCAGCTAGCAGCTAGGCTAATAGCCTAGTAGCCAGCTGGGACAGACATGATAGCGAGCGATTACATTACAAGCCTCGGACTGAACTGATTACATCAATAAAATATTCAGGCTGAGACACGGCTTGCATTTGAAAACACGTATCCTGAAACAAGCACTAAACAGTCAACTTTATCATGCCCGTGTTTACGTGCATAGGGATGTACGTGACGCATCCCTACAGCTGACTGTGTGGCAGAGTCACACATCGGGACAACAACCATCCCTTTTAATGGCCCGTAGCAATATTCTTCTACTTCTTTTAGCAAACAGATACAAGGGGGGTATTTCTTTTTTTTTTTTAAATCGTGTTTTGGGCGGTTGGTTCAGTTAATAGTGCAACAACTGCTCGTAATTTCTGCTTTACTACTTTGCTCTGGAGTCGGCTTTCAGCCCCTTTGTATGACGACCCCGCCCACGTCCAGGAGGTACTATTTGCGGTGGAAAACGACCCGTGCTGCTACCAAACCAAGTTGAACTGAGTCGAGCTACATGTGCGGTGGAAAAGCGCCATTATACAATAGTGGTCCAAAGTGTTATTCACAGCCCGATTTTTCCAGTGCTATTGAAATTGAACCAGTTCAAGTCTAGTGAATGAGTTAACATGGAACAAAGGTAAGAGGTTTGCTTACCAGCAGGAAGTAGTAGCTTGCTATCATTGTAGATAAAATACAGTACTTTTTTATCCAGAGCACATTGAGACATGAAACTGTGTAAATTGCAACAACAAAAAAACTGTAAAGATGTATGTGTTCTTAAACTTTTGACTTACTTTCTTGGATTAGTCAGCTGTGTTTTTATCTAATATGAATGCATTTCTGTTTTTCATTTTATCATTTCAGACGATTTCTTCCCAATTCCACCTGGTTCCAGCTCGTCTGCTCCGATCGTCATTGGTGTGGTTGTTGTCCTCATGGTTATTCTCGTAGCCGTCGTTGTGTGGAAATGCAGAAGAAACAAAATCAGTAAGTTTCCAACAGTTACTATACGTTAATGAATTTATGTATTTTATTAGTTTACATCACCTTTATGAAAACATGTTTATTTAATGTCACAATTATCCTGGTCAAAATCATTCTTGATACTGTAATATCCCGATCATCCCAACAACATCTTTAAATGGTGGTGAAAGTTGAATGCTGTTACATCTCTTATCGTGCAGGTTTTGGGTTGTTCAGTGATATTATTCTTGGCATGGATTTATAGCATATATGTTATTGTGAAACAGGTTTTTGTAGTGTGTAGATATATAGAAAGGCAACAGCTTGGCAGTCACCAATAGGGTTTTTCATGTGTGATATTGTGAATTGACATTTGCTGTGCTTTTGCAGCTCTTTCAAAGAAAAGCAGTAAAGAAAATGTTGTGTTAACTTTTTTCAATGTTTCTGCTCACAGGGAACAAAAAGCAGAACGAGGATGAAGAATCACAGAACATGACAGAGAAGAAAAATATGAAAAAGAGCAATGTGATAACTAACAATCCAGAACAGAAGATTCTGATAGAATGAGAAACAAAAATAGAACAAACTTCAGCAGAGACAGAAGAAACAGGATCGGACACGGTACAGATGCTAATGAGATGACGCGCACAGGCACGGATACACATCCTGAGCTGGATGACGCCCTTAGAAGCAGCGCTGCAGCAGCCGGAGCAGTTGAGACGTTCCGTAAGTTGTTGTTCTCCATTGTTATTCTACTAACTCTGGCAGCGAGGACGCTTGGTCATGACGTAAGTATCGTATTACGACGTGATGACGTATTGGATGCCCCCTCCCTTCCCTCAGAGACATTTATTCGTCCCTCTGCCTCAACAGAGCAGAGGAAATCACAAGAGACAGCACCCATCCATCACCCGTTTGACCTGCTGCCCTCGCTACAGGTCCATCAGAACCAGAACAAACACACTCAGAAACAGGACAATGTGCAATAATTATAAAACACTGTATCTATTATCTATTCATATTATCTATTTATGTTTTCTATTTATGTTAATGCGTTCATTGAACTACTTTTTACTAATTTATGTTTTGTGTTGGATGCTGCTACAATTGTGTTGTACACTGTGCAATGACAATAAAAAGTTTTCTAAGATTGTTTTCTTTTTGTTGGCATTTTTGCTTTATTAGACAGTTTGTAGAGACAGAGGTGAAATGGGGCAGAGAGGAGAAGACATGCAGAGAACGGCCCGGGTCTGCTGCGGGGCTGAGACCTTTTTGAACGGGTAAAGCAAGTGATACAGTTTTAGTTTCATTGTGGTTTTCATTGTTTATAAATATTACTTTATTGTCACTGTCCACTTGTTTCATGAATGTATTTCAGTTTATTATTGCTTACTGTTTCTTTTTCTTTACCTGTTCGAAATAAAAGCATTTTCAATTAAAAAAAACGTTCTTTTATCAAGCCGACCAATGACTTCCATTCTTAAAAAGCATTCAAACACGTGATACATGAATTAAGAGAATGTGAACCTGCAGGAACCTTAATATGTGTTTACAGTTCAGTCTGTTCAGGATTGTTGGAGCCATTATACTACTCCTTTGTTTGTTTTATTAGGTGACCTGTAGTTTTGTATTTGACCACTGGGTGGAGCTTTTGAGTCATCAGAAAGCTTAAGGGTAATCACCGGGCGGCCACCTGTGTGTAATTGGGATAGCAAACAGTTTTTGTACCGTGTCAACGTGAACATGGGTCATCATCTCGCAGCGATATTTTTGCTCTGTACAAAACCTATGAATGAACTTACCTTACATAAATGAAACCAATGGAATATGTGCTATTGGTGAGCATGCACCGACTAAAGAAATAAATTAGTCACCGCACTCAAAGAGACGAACGTACTGGACATCTATTACTGACACAACCGAACACGCGTACGGCTGGTTCTCCCACACTACACCAAATAGGTCTAATGCAGAGCCGGTTATATTAGTTGGCTCTACAAGGATCATAGTTTTGCTTTCTGTAGTTGTTTCAAAATACTAACAAGTTAGTGAGATGAATAATCAGACAACCATTCCCAAGCCCCGGTCCGGGCCAAAATAAAATAAAATAAAACAATAAAATTAAATATTTAATTTTTCTTTTCTTTTTTCTCTTAGATTCTGGGGTCCTTACACACATATACAGAAAGTAAATAACACAAAATACACACAAACAAAGATCAAGCCTAACCACTCAAACACCCACCTTCTAAATATAAGTAAAAATGTAATAAGTTTATCTACATCCCTGTTAAACCAGCTATTTACAGTATAAACATGAACATGCATCAACACATTAAAAGGGCAAACAATTGTCACTAACCCATCATTGTTTAAGCAGGGATCAATTGTTTTTATTGCCTCAACTAATTGCAATACCAATACTTGCCTTCAGATGTCACCATTGGGACTGCTTTGAACGATTCATTTTAGTGAAACTAGATGTAATAAAATGTGTTATTTACTTGGCTCAGTGGCGATTCCAGGAAATTTTGACTGGGGTGGCCAAGGTGGGCCACAGAGTTAGAGTGGGGTGGCCATCGCACACCTGAATGAATAGCATGTGATATGCTGTACCACCAATTCAAAGATGATTTATAATCCCAAATGCCCAAATCATGTTAGTATCCATTGTAATGTTTGTCAGAAAACTAAACCCCTGAAGGGGGGTCTGGGGGCATCCCCCCCAGAAGATTTTTTGTGTTTTTAACATGTAATCTAAGCATTCTGGTGCATTCTGGCGAAGAGAATAAAGGAAAAAGTCAACATTTATTTCATTTCAGATGAATATTAAATTTAGCAAGATAACATAACTTGCTAGCAGCCAGAAGCCTAACAACTGGACCACTAGCTTTTGACCAAATATCTTGCTAAAAAAATAAACCTTTATTTATGAAAGTCTGCCCTTGCTAAGAACATGTTACACTTGCTAACTACAAACTTTAATTTTTTTATTCAGATTTCAAAAATCTGCTGGGACACGTGCCCATACACGTGCATGGGTGGCACGCGTGTCACAAGCAGACTTATGCTGTTTTCAAGACCTTTGCTGACCAGAGACCAGTTCTAGTGGCCGCAGTCCTACCATTAATTTAGTACTTGAAAATTGCAAACTGATCTCATATCAGTGGATTGGAGTGTTTGTGTGATGAACTTGGCAACTACCTATCAAAAAAAGTTGAGAAAGAAAAAAAAAATACATATCATCTCTGAACTAGGCTACGTATCAGGAAAAAATTTCTATTAAAAAAAAAAAAAAAAAAATGGAGGGGGGGGGGGCACTGGGATGGCCAGTAAGATTTCAGGGGGGGCCGTAATTGTATCACTTTCTACCTCTCAAATAGACAAAATAAATATGTATTTATAAAAGTTTACAATCACATTTAATTAAACAGGACCTTGCAGAGAAAGAGAGAGATGTGCTATGGCTGATGGTACCAAATGTTATGGCAGTCCCTACAATATGTAATGAGATATTCCAGTCTGGACCAACAAACAAACCGATTGGAAAAACAAAGATGTTGACCCATTTGCAGCAATCCCCGAAAAATATCTGGCTGCTCTTCCTTGTGTAAAGTTCCTACAAAAAACTCACTACAAGGAAGGACATGAATGGGAATGTGTTCTTTCCATGACATACAAGGAAATAGAAACTGCACTTTAAAAATCAATGTTGTTTTACAGTACCATACAAAGACAACAGTACTTTCCTTGGCGATGATCACATGAAACTCGAAAGGGGAATTTAATTAATTATTTACTGATACTACTTTTCCAAGTGTGTTCCAAACAACAGAGACTGACTGACAGGTGAGTCACACTTTCTAGTAAACAACTATTAGGGATTTTCTCTTGATGTGTGTACAGAAGGCCTGTTGATAGTCAGTGATCTAATGTTTATTTAATTCAGGGGGATTTATTCTGTTGATTTGGTCACAGGTTGTTTTCACATGCAGGCTAAAAACAGATTGAACCTGGTTGAAAAGTGAAAGTTGTTTAGATGCCTACAGGTAATTTAACTCTGTAAAGTCATTGAGGTGTTTTCATTATGTTTGTGTTATTATTACCACAAAAATACGGCATTTAAATGTGGTTTAAATATAAGGTTAGAAGGTGACGTTGCAACAGTTTTTCTGACTGCATCAAATCAAATTGTATACCCCCGTTATATAATTATTTTCACCCTATGAATAGCATCATGGTTTGCATTCTATATCTTTTCCTGAACGTCAAAAAGAGTTTAATGTTTAATAAATAATTTTATTAATTTAAAGTTAAAGATTAAATGAGTGGATTGAGTGGCAGTCCTTATGCAGGCTCTGGTTTAAAGGTATCTTATTTAGTCCTTAATTAATTAGTGTAATAACCCTCTGTTAAGCAACAATTATGATACTTTATTTCATAATTAAGCAGATCCTAAATACAAGTTTGATTGTCAATAAAATGTTGTTGATTCAAAAGTTTCATGTAACCTAGATACAGATACATGTATTCAGCTAACTTTTGATGTAGATGTCTATAAATAACATAAAGTTAATCATATAAGTATAGCTTACTACATCTGTGGCTTAAGGTGTGTAATGATAGCAAAGTCACTTTGAAACCAATCACGTGGTGAAGTGAGAAGAATGAGGAAATACCTGTTGAGCTATCTATAGTCCCATGACATCACAATAGTGGCTAAAAATAGGAAGTAATGTGTTTCTTTTATCAAGCCGAACAATGACTCTCATTCACAAAAAGCAGTCAAACACATGCCATATGAATGAAAGCTTCACCCTCAAAGGATTGTTGTATAAACAATGTATTAAATGATGTTGTCTGAAAATGCGTCTCACTCATAGTGACGATCCCACAGAGAACTTGAACCTGCAGTAACCTTCAGATGTGTGGACAGTTCAGTCTATTCAAGATCATCTTTATGGTATTGTAGTTGTTCAAAATACTAACAAGTCCTGATGTTGATTCACTCTATGGGTCAAAAGTTACCCAGCTGAGTTTCTATTTTTTATATCTTTGCGATACACATTTGAAATCATTCAGGAGGTATTCCTCATTTAACTTGTACCTGATAATCACAGATCCCTACTTTGTCAGTTGTTTAAACAGAAATCACTTTTTTGTATCAGGGCTGAATGTATAAAAAAAACTGTAATTATTCCCGATATTATTTCATACATGAATACTGTAACATACTTGCTTCAACCGTGACTGAAAAGATATACTTTAAAGATATTTTAAACCAAACACTTCTAAATTCCTGCAACAATAAAGGACTGACCGTACATTAATCCGGTCCACACAATACAATGTCGTGATTTAAAAAGGTTCAGGAGACATACAGTATATGTCACAGGAGCATTTAGCGAAGCTCAATATAAGTAAACACTTTATGGCAACCCAGACATACCAGATTCAGAACATGTCTAGATGAGGTTATTTGTCACGCAGCTTTTACACAAGTGAAGATTGTATCGGGTATTTCACAAGAAACTATGCTCAGCTGAGTGGGTGGGGTATCAGATCATGATTCAGTGAATTCTTTAGATGAGATCATCAAATTGAAGCCTTATCATCTTCGACCTATACAACTCTACGATATACTATCACGACAACCGCCCAGATTTGGCTACTGTTCTGACGAGATATAAGTGTGTCTTATGACCTTTACGCCTCCTTTACCTCGTCCTACCCATTAAGCAGTAAACACTGTTGCTTAGGATTCCCTATTCTCTACAATACAAATACACCAAGACAATAAATAAAATATTTGAACTTCTGATAACATCTAAAGCAAGCTTTTAGCAATTTTTTTTTTTTGAAAATCCTTCACAAATATAAACTACCGGAACTTTTTGGAGCATATGGACATGATAACGCTGATTTTGACATTATGAGAACTTCAACTAATAAGCCAAGTGAGTAGAAAAGCTTGAGATTGGATAGGGGGGTGCTGGAAAACCTAATCTTGCTTTAGGGGTCACAAAACAAAACGTGATGTCAGTTTCACCAGAGTCCATAAGCCAGTGAGAGTTTGGTGTGTCAGACCGAGTCCCCTTGTTGATAAAGTGGTTCAGGTTTAGACTATTCCCAGCAAAATACACAAGTGCTTTACATTTCTTCTGTTTAATCCACATGTACAGTAGATGATGTATACATCAGTTATCAGTGCTGGTGCTGCTTTTTCCTGTCAGGCGGTTCCTTTTTTTTTTTTGTATAATTAATTTTATATAAATGTTTTAACAACAAGCAAACAGACAAAACAACAACAGATAAGGGGGAAAAAGGATGAGTGTATCTGTCAGGCATTTCCTGGTTTGACTTTTGTGTAGAAGGTCGATCTAGTGGCAATATCTGTGGACGAAGGATAAACACTTTTAACATGTGCAAAGTGCTACTCACTAGACACAATCAGATATATTTACACGGTCCAATCAAGACCTTTTTGCATAGTTCCACAGCTGCAGTGGATATTAAATTAGTATCATATTCTTGTTATCATATTATTTGTATGTGGTATTTTATAACTCATGCTCTCGTCTCAACAGGAAAACTGAAATAACTTGTATTTTTAAAATAAGTCAATTCTAACTGTTCTCATCCTGACATTATTCAAGAAAGATTTGAATTTACTTTTAAAGCCTAAAGGCACTGGACATTGGACAACCATAGCAATGCATAAATGACATCTGATTATGTGTTTTTAGATACGTTGTCAACCTAGAAACTATAATCTCAGTAGAAACTTGGTGACGCTGGGAGTAGTAGAGTTTTGTTATGGCTTATCTCCAGGGGCGGAGCTTTGACCTCGTGGCAGCTGTTTTTGTTTTACTGTAGCCATGGTGATGATGTCTGTTCGACCAATAAGAGTTTAGTAAAGGGGCTGATCATCTGTATCTAGGCAGAAAACCCAGAGAACACGCATGGCCTTGTGGGTGTAACCTAACAGCTTCATTACATAGTGCTCTAAATGACTCACAGATAGCAACCGTAACCAACTGTAACAATAATCTCATGGTAATATTGTCTTTTTTGACTTTTGTCCTCGGTTGGTAACTATTTTGGAAAAAAGTACATGTTTTTGTTCACCTCTGAATCGGTTGGGCTTCCCCTCCTGTGTGATGATTACATCAGTGTAGAAGACATCAGGGTCCTCTTTTCCTGCAACAACAACACACAATCTGGATTTCAATAGATACAGGTAAGTGTGCAGGAAACTGAAAACCCCAGAAAAGAAACAGAAACTGTACAACTAAAATCACTGCTATAGACGTGTGTTTGTGTCACTGGGAGAAAATTAACCAAAGATGCCAACATGGAAAATTGGGGAAATATGGTTCGTTTAAGTAGAAATATGTTGGTCATAAAATGATGCAAGTACAGAAATGTATAAATCCATTTACACAAATTTCCTCATGAATTTTTTTGTTTTACCTTGTGACGTGCTCCTCACTGCAGCCCATGAAATACAATCATCAGAAAAAATTTAGACTTTTTTTCCATATTGAATTGTCAGCGGACGTATCATGTAAGCCTGACGAACATTACTCCACCCACTATTGTCAAACTGTGGCTCGCTCTATTTAGGATGAATAGAAGGACTTCATGTTAGTATGTGTGATGTAGCTTCAGCATTGTAGTCATAGTTGCGTAGGTGGAGACAATCGCAGTTCTCACGTTATTTTAGAATCCTATTTTTAAACATAACAAACATTTTATATTTCACTTGTTTTGTTGCCTTAAGCCTAGATCAGACTACAAGATATTTCCAATACCCGAAAGTTTTGTTTGCTATGTGTGAACTGTTCAAAGACGAGACCCGACCATGACCAAGACGTGCAGCTGATAGACATGTAGAATGCAAAATATCTGGACCTGTCTGTGAGTCCAAATCATGTCCTATGAAAAGGGTTGTTACTGGCAATGAGAGCAGCCAATGAGAGTGAAGGACATAGGATGAGGACACAGTACTACTTTCTAAAATAATACACTGGCATACATACTAACTTTTCCCTATTTCTAAAAAAAAATAAAAAAATTATTAACATCCAACTCACTCTGCGGAAAGAGACGATCCATTGATTCTTCAAATCATTTATTTTTCCTATATTTTCTTTTTACTTGCACAAACTATTTGCTCTGTAAGTTTCTTGCGTACATCCATGTTTAGTAGAAACAAACAAAAGCATTCCTATCCGGTGCATGGTCTGGTGTGACGTCACGTGTCGCTTGTCACTTGTGTTTTGGCGACTAAACGTAGTTTGTAGAGCAAACAAACCTGGTCAAAGATCTTGTCATGTGTGACCGCCTGTCGCCTATTCATGTACTGTTCAAACCACAGCGACGCAAGATGTTTGATTACAAGGCAGAAAGTTGGCATGGTTATCTGCACAGCGATCCGACGCTGCTGCAAGTCCTGTAGTGTGTGCTTGGCCTTAAAATGAAAAATTTTCCACCAACCCCTGACCGCATTTTCTGTCACTCCTGAATGCATCCTGTGGCCTTAATCACAAACAACAAATGCAATCAATGTATAACTTCGAGAGACGTAACGCTGAGGCAACAGGTTGCAAAATGTCACCGATAGATGTGACACACATACTGACCTTTACAGCTCTTCCAGAGGCAGAGCAGCGTCGCACAGATCAGTAAGATGCACACGACCACCACAGGAAGCAGAATGTATATGAGGGGAGAGTGAAGCGGCTCGGGGCGACCTGCTTCAAAACAGAAATACCACACAATGACCTCAATGCAATAAACAAAAAAGCAAATCCGTCAACACGAGTGGCAGGTTTTATGCCGTGCGGGCTGGCTTTCACCAGGGGTGGGAATGTACCTTTGAAAGTAGAACATGTTCCAAATTTAGGAATTGAACCGCGTTAATCTGCCCTCAATTTTTTTTTTCGTTATTGTTCCATTTTGAAAATATTGTAGCTGCAGGCTGGATAACATCACAGCTAGAACAGTCACCCCGAGCCCCCGGACATCATCAAGATGCTAAAACTTAAAATTTGAAGAAAACATCTAGAGTATTTGTATGTATGTATAGCTAAAATCAATTGAAAAAGAATAGATAATCTGCCTTTGTTTTGGTGCAGTTCGATCTCATTTGATTTACATTGGCAGAGTGAAAAGGAAGGAACTTGTGGTCTTGTGTGAAATGTACTTAACACCTCTAGATATGTCAGGAAATGTTGTGAAATCCACAGGTTGTTTTCCTCTCACCTCTCTTCTCATCTCTGACTGTCAGCCAGACGTCTGGTGACACTCCAACTCCAGAGATGTTGCACTTGTAGAATCCTTCATCAGATTTAGAAACACTGTGGATGGTCAGGTTTCTTGTAGAACTGCTCCCGATGAGGACGCCATCTTTATAGAAGTCAGCAGTGAGGCCGGAGGAGGACGTCTTCTGAGTTCTGCAGAGCATTGTCACATGATCTCCCTCCATCACAGGAAGCACAGGACTCTCCAGGAGCACAGAACCAGCTGAGGGACAGACAGATAAACAAGAAATAAGTTAGTAGCTCAGGTAACGTAAGGATTTTTTCGGCAAAACTTTAACATGGAAAGACCCTGATGTTTTTGTATATGTATTATATTTGTAATTTGTCTTTCTCTTCCTGCCTAGGGACAACCGATTTTCCTATAAGCTGGCATTTTTAAAGCTGTAATTGTTACAGCTGCTCATTAATATGCACTGTCCCCATAAAATAAATAAATAAATTGAAGGTCACAAACTGCAACACATTGGTTGGACAATGAAGATGTACTTTGAACTAAAGAATGTTTCTGGGGTTTTGACCTCTTCACACTTTTATCTTTTCTCCATGCACCTTGGAAGTAGGAGACGTTGGTGAAGAAATTCCTATCCCGGACGAGCCCCCAATTTGTCATTTATTGCGACCACAAACCTTCTTGCAGAAAGATGCATGGAGGTACATGTTTTTTCTCCCCCTATAAATTACAGTTTTTTATTTGAACCCACCGGTCACAGTGATGCGTACGGCCTTGCTGCAGTCTCCGGCTTCAGACTCACACCAGTACTCTCCAGAGTCACCTGGGGTAAGGTCGATTGTACAGTGTGATTCATTTGTATCATTGTGACAAGATGTGAACCCCTCTTGGTTAATGTTTTTGGATGTGTTCCTCAAAAGTTTCCAACCAGAAGAGTTTCCCAGCAGCCCACAGCTCAGAGAGACGGACTCCCACTCAAAGAACATGGATCTGTTGGGAAGGACTTTCAGAATGGCTGCAAGAAACAGACAGACAAATTCAGATTCTCATCACACGTCTTGGCACGTTCATTAAAATATTATATGTACTGCAATATTGGTAAATATATCTGTATGTAACTGATTGATGTTGTATTGTCCCAAACAGGTCTCTCTTGAGCGTGAGACCCTGTGTCTCAATAAGAGTCAAACCAGGTCAAACAGGAAGACACAAGCCAGCTAACTCATCACTTTCTTCACATCGATTGTTTGCTGTTTCACAACGGATGTTTTTTTTGAACAATAACGTGAGTTGGATCAAGCCGCTCCTGTGCAACCTTCATTTAGTTATTTCACTGAGTTAATCTCATATTAGTGACAACATTTAAGGGCAGTCAGCTTCTTTATAATGCAGCGCTGTAAATAAAAGGCCAAAGCAAAAGTCGACAGCATCTGCAGCTACGGGAGATGCAATTAAAGCTTCACATCTCACCCACAATCAGAGACCAACGCTATGAAAGTAGCTGCTGTCTGTGTGAAACCGCAAGAAGAAATAACATTTGCAAAGATGAAGTTGCATCTCTACAAGATTCATATCTGTCTGTAAATAGAGGGCCTGGTGAGATTTTGTTGCATTTAATTGATTTGTAGTAACGTAGAAAAAACTATATGGTAGTCACTAGGTTATTATTTGGGCTGCAGAGGTTACTTAGTGTTAATACAATGAGGTAATGTTATATTAAGATATGATATGATATGATATGATATGATATGATATGATATGATATGATATGATATGATATGATATGATATGATATGATGAGATTTTAAAATGCAACATGCTCAAAACACAGGTTGCATCTTGGTGAGTTGCATATATCCGTATGAGAAAAATTAAAAGTATTGGCAGTAACTGTCTTGATTGCTTAAGATATTATTCATTAGAAATATGTTTGAAACCAGGATCATGGCTTATCTTTAATCTGGCCTCAGGGCGATCACAGAGAACGTTTGAACAGTTTTAAAGTTTACAATCAGTGGGAGATACGGACATTAAAAATAGTGCACGAGCAAGACCATAGGATGCAGTTAAAGTTTTGGTGTTATAGCAAAAAAGCTAAAGCTAAAAAACACAGATGTATTACTCACCAACGACAGCGCAGAGTGTTGTTATGGCCATGCTGCTCGGCTGCTGCTGCTCGGCTGCTGCTGACTGACTGACTGACTGACTGACTGACTGAAAGAGTTGCATCACACCAAAAGCTAAAATCTGTGACAGAGGCCGCAGCTTCCTGCAGTGCTGTCAGCTCTTTTTTACTTTTTACACCTCTTATGCCAACTCTTTAGGACCTCGTTTAACCTCAGTTAAACTCTGTATTGTTGCAGTAGCAGAAGATTTTACAATTTGCATCAAAACAGGCTGCACATAGAGGCTGGGATGAAGAGTGCAAAAGGTCTAGTTGATGTGGTCATCAGGACATGTGCCTTCTTCAATTGGTTGTTACTGCAAGAAGCAGTCGCAGACTTTTGGGGGCCGTAAGTAAATTAACTATGCAACTAAAATAACAAAATATGAGTTTAGTCTCACATAATGTCCAACCAACTCAGCATGTGGTAAATGTGTGTGTGTGTGTGTGTGTGTGTGTGTGTGTGTGTGTGTGTGTGTGTGTGTGTGTGTTGAGCTGGGTCTGGTCACCGTGACCCAATCAAGCCTGCACAGCTGCTTCCGAACCTGCCACCAGTCTGCTGCAGTATTCAAGACTCATCAGTACTCAGTTCGTACAGTCACCAACAGTGGTCCTATGTCAGGACTTGTGATGTGGTGTGGTGTGCTGCTTCTGCACTTTGAATGGCCTTGTGTCTGAATTGTGCTATATAAATAAACATGACTTGACTTGCTTTGATCAAGCTACTTCGATATCTCGATCCAGTTCCAGCTTCCTGTTCACCGCCCTCTTCCTGGAACAAGTCGTAGTCAGTTTCGGAAGTTTTGCTTTTCTTCTTGGCTTAAAAATAACTTTTGGGTTTCATGTACTTTTTTCAGTTTTGGGTGATCTGATGCTCTGAGGTGTTTGGGGTTTCTGGACATTTTTTCTATTCAGACTATGTTGGGATTTCCAGGGGTCTCCCCAGAGCATTCACAGAAAAGAAACACCAAACGGAGAGTAAGACTGCATCAGTAAAAATTGTACATTACGAAAAAAGATTATTATGACTTTATTTGTGACAAAATAGTTCACCTAAAAAGATATTCCCTGTTATAGTAAGTTTTGATAAATTTACTTGAGTCTTAAAAGAAATGCTGATTAGCCCTCCACACAATGATGATCATAATATGAAAGTTTAACCCTGTCCTCACTTGGAAAAAGGGCAACAGAAAATGTTTTTCTTTGCATTTATTATTTTCTAGGGGCAAAAATAACAAGAATCTATGTTTTCTTTTTTTTTCTTTTTTTATATACAGGCTTCTGCCAACAGTTGAAAGAACGTTAAAGATTAAATTAAAGTGATTGTGTAAAATATGGTCGTCATTTCGGCCAGTTGTATTACTTTTATCCATTTCTTATGTTCATAATTCATAATATACAGTGTTATTTGAGAACTGTATGAGTTCACAACACCTTGTCACTATATGAATAGGTCCAATGTAAAATCGATGTCATAGAATAGGCATCATTTTCATTTGTCCACTAAACTTGTATGTGTAAATAAATAAATTAACTCTTAAAGTAATTCAGTGAATCCAATTTTCCTCCCTATCTTTATATACACTTATTTTTTTTTTATTTTTTTTGGGGGGGGTGCATGAAACAGGACTTATATAACATTCATGATGGTAGCCTACTAAATATCTTTAAAATTCCAACATTAACTTGTTGAAACCATCAGAAACCCTGAAAACCTTATACATTAAAAGGTATTATGTGCTATGTTCTATTCTGTGACACTGTGGCCTACATCTAGAGAGAAAGATCTGGAAAGTCTATAAAGAAACATCTAGAAATTGCTTGTTGACTCTAGTTTAGTCTTATTCTGTTAAATCCAATGAGGCGTGTTGGTTTTGAAGTGGGGGAAATTACGTCAGTGATCACGAGGCCAGGGCGGAGCCAGGTCGGAGCCAGCGCCAGCCAGCATGTTGGAGGTTTCCATACAAAACAGGTCCGAGCATGTTTCATTCATTCATTCACGGGTAGAGTAAACCACACGCGGCATTTCGTCCTATTCGTCGAGTAACGGCTACTTCTATGGTACACTTCGTGGACTCCGTGCTTCGCTTCGGTTCTCCCCCCTGGATTTTCGCTTTCCTCCTCTGTCTGGCGGTGTGTACGACTACTGCTCAAGGTAAGCTCGCATTCAATTCAACTTTCTCATGTGAAAACTTTAATAAACTATCCTTCGGTTGAGTAGAAACGTGTGTCCAAACTGCTACTAATAGTTTGTAGTGTCCTCACACTGTAATGAGTATGAATACGAGTCGTTTTGTTTGGCATATTGATGTGATTATTTTAATTTATTCGTAAAACTTTGCCGCCAGACCGTTACAAATTAACTGACGTAGACAAACGTGACTAACGGCTCAACTGTTAAACCGAAAACGTCAAGAAATTTGACCTGTAGCTTAACTGTTTTATGGCTTGAATGGCAATGTGCTACATTTAAAATAACTGGCATGTAATTCCGTGGGACTGTGTGTCAGACGAAAGCAGACTAAACATTTGCATACTTTCTGTCTTTGTCATTATGTCCCCTGAGTCATTTGTGATTTTTCCACTTTTCCCACTTGGACTCACACACGTTATCGCCAGTCACCGTAAGAAAATGTCTGTTGATGATGATGAGGCAGATTTTAGAAAGTGACTCATAGATTAAACCTTCCACGTGCTGCACAATGAGCTGGCAGCTCAGTGTTTGCCACACTAATTTAATTTTGTTTAAATAAACCGGAAACAAAGTCTCTCAGGATGTGCGTCACAACCTCAATCAGTTTTCTTTTGAAATAACTGGTAAAGGCGGCATTGTCTTGTATTTCTTCAAATTTTTGGGAAACAGCCAATAGATAAGGAGTGCCATATCAGGAAAAACAGTCTAACATTGTACCTAATACAATGTCTGAGATCAGCTTCCATTCAATTTTGCATAGATAGGTACATGTTCGTGCTGCAGTAGGCCTAGTCATTTCCATAAATGACAAAAACAAACATTGAGGTGAGGATGTTAGAACACACCAGGGTAAGAATTTAACTTCTCAGTTCGAACTGTAAGAGATGTTTTTAAAAAGGGCGGGTTGTATACTTTCAAATATTTTGGGACCTTTGCCAGTAGTAGGCAGGGCAGTTAAACTGTAATCTGGCAAAGACAGCACCCCCCCAGAATCTATTACAATAGATCGAGTTTCATTCAAATGTGAGACTTTCATCATTACAGTGCTATCTGCTGTAACTGACAGCACACAATAACCACATAAGGGGGCGCTTGTTTTTGTAAAAAAAAAACACTTGTCACAACAAACTAAATATCTTTGGGTTTTGGACTGTCAGTCCCAAACCTCAACAATGGATTGTTTAAAATTCCCCACCAAACACAAACAAGTGAAACACCAAGAACATTTTCTAAGTGGTACTGTTATTCATTTCAAAATAACGCAAATCCGATTCCAAATTTTAATTCTTCCCACCATTTTTATTCCCAGCTGAGCCTGATGTGGTTGGACCTCCTCAGCCAATCATAGCCATCTCTGGTGATGATGTCATACTGCCGTGCCACCTGGACCCTCCGCTCAACGTGCAGAGGCTGACAGTAGTGTGGTCCAAACCCGATCTCAAGCCCGACCCTTTAGACAGACTGAGCCGCGTCGAGTACGTTCACCTTTACAGGAACCAGCACGAGGTCCCGGACATGAAGATCCAGTCGTACGTCAGCCGGACGGTGCTGTCCCAAGACGGGCTGAAGCACGGGGACATTTCACTCAAGATCAGGAACGTCACGGTGGCGGACCAAGGGAGATACAAGTGTCTGATCCCAAAGCTAAAAAGCGAAGTGAAGGAGGCCATTCTTGAGCTTGTCGTTGGTGAGTTCTTTTTATTTCTTTTTTTATGTCAAGGGTCTAGACTGCAATTTAAAACCCCTGTAAACCAGAATCCACATTCTAACTATGTAATTTAGGGGGTTAAAAACAGTCATCATATAAAAACCATGTCTGTTGCCCAATATTATTATTTTATTTTGTCATCTGTCAATTTGTGTTTTTTAATTAATTCCATATCTTGTGTTTTCTCAGAACAACGCTCTGTTGAAACGTGGACGAAAGAGACGCCGCTGCATCCCAGAGGTCTCCAAACTCCAGAACCAAAGGATGAGTCGGCTGTTACAGGTGAGAATAGGTTTTTGAAATTAAGATTTTCACTGAATTATTTCACGGCGCTCTGATTCATGTATTTGAAGTTTTCCAGTGACTAAATCTTTTGCCTCCATTTTCTTTCTCCCACCAGTTCGTCTGCAATATCTTCACATTCTGATCCCAGTGTTGGCCGTCCTTCTTACTGTTGGTGCATTTGTTGGATGTTTACTGAAATGCAAGTGTCAGAAAAAGGATGTAAGTAAGATGTCAAACAAAACATGTTGCTTCTTAGTTGTGTAAATCAAACCAGACTCTTTTTTTAGGAGACAGCTGACTAATTCTTAAATGTGTGTTCATTTGTCCCCACAGTTACAGAAGTATGGACCCCCAGAAGAACAACTTTCTGCCTAGGTGCCTTGCTCAAGGGGCGGGTTGGGAGTTTATTGTAATGGAGATTAGTGTTAGACACTTTCCCCTTCTTGGATCATTCTGGGATTCGAACCAACAGCACGTCCAGCCACCGATGGGACCGGCAGGAGTCAGATCTTTATGATGGAAGAATAACACCATCTAAAAGAGAATGTAAGGACTTGATCATGAACTTTGACCACTGCTGATCAATTTCTCTTAATATCTAGATAACAATATGATGTAACCTGGAGAAATGTGAAATGAGTTGATCCATACTTGAAAGCATGAAAGTGTAACGTAGTCAAGCCACACTGCAACTCTTCTGATATTGTTTTAGTTGGAATATTATTTCCACATTTGCATCTGATGTGGCTGCACTTTGCATCAGAGGTGCATTCAAATGAACTCTGCAGAAGTTTGAACCTAAATGTCACAGTGTTGTTTTGTTGTATAAAGGTTTATATGCAGCTGGGTTGTAGTCTATTGTCAATATCGCCACTCACACTCCACTCTGTTTCCTTGGTCCACAGCTCCCCTAAAGGTCCTGAAAGTGTTTGGAAGAATTCAGAAAACTTGATTGTCTGTCCGTATAGAGGTGGGAAAAACGGACAACACTCAAAACAAACTTGGGACAATCAATGTACGGATCTGGTGCCTTTGGGGAAAACGGTGCCTTTTTGAAAACGACCCAAAACAGAACTGAAGGATTTTTTTCCCCCTAAAGTTTGGTTTCCAGCCTGAAGGACTGTGCCAGAACTATAAATCGTCCTCAACAGAAGATCATACGCAGATTGGATTTGCATCTACATGAGAGTTTTTTTTTTTTTCTATGGAGAGAAAGTCACTGAACTTCATGTCAGCGTTAATTAAAGAACTTTAGTTTTTTTCAAATTTTACACACATTTGTCGTTCATTTTCAACCAGAGATGACCTCAAAATGAAACACGATGGACATTGAATTCTGCAACATTTTTTTTTTATTCAACCTCAACTTTTTCTTTATAGTCAAGCTCTTATCCCTCCTCTCCCTGAAGGATAATACTCAATGACCTATTTTGTGTTGAACTGAGCTTGTTACTCGACTGTCGTAGAATACATGTCGAGGTCCTTTGGGGACTTACACCCAGGCCCGGATTAAGAGGAAAGATTACACTAGGCATACCGCATTTTTTCGGGCCCCCTCCAAACGGATACTTCACGATTTAGTGACAAAACTACATACATTTGAACTGCCACAAGAGTATTATGCTCATTCATTTGTTTAAGAGTTGCGCGTTTGTAAACGGGAGTAAAGAGAAACGTAACCGTGTGCGACTTCACGTCTGTTTGTGAGCGCACTGCAGGAGCACTTCTGTAAAGTGCGTGCAGAGTCCAGTGTGCAAAAACGGATTAACATGACCACGGGCCCTGGACACAAACCAGCCATGGACCCCTACCAACACGCAAATACACGGACTGGCACACCGTGCAATCCACAATCACACACATTATAATGCAGCGCACAGCCTAGAGAGAGAAAGAGAGAGATAGAGCCAAATACAATTCTATAAAGTCCCTCTGGTGCTGCGCAAGAGAAAGTCTTTGCGCCGGAGCCTACTAGACAGTTAGATTAGGGCAGAGACACCGACGATGCGAGCGCGCTCTAAGCGCGCGAGCAGATTCTTTTTGCCTTTGTAAGATCTCTGCGCCTGCTTTTTCGCCCACCCTTGCCCCCATAGACATTATAAAGCGATTCACCTGGTGAAACCTGGCGTGGAACTCTGTGGTGGGTAACGGCGAAATTCACACTGATGAGACATCGCCGGTGTGAGCCGCCGCATAGAAAAACTCTGGTTTGACGGCTAAAATAATAACCGGGGAGCAGAGCCGGCCCAAGCCTTCATAAGGCCCTAAGCCGAATTTGATTAGGGCCCCCCTCTCCAATGTTATCGTGGCCAAATGATTGACTATTGTTAAATGTCATTCACACACCCAGTTCATCGCTAGTGCCTCCAATGTCCAGCTTAGTGAAAATAGTAGCCAGCCGAGATCCTGACTCTCCAAGGGGGGTCCGGGGGTATGCCCCCCCGGGAGATTTTTTGTACCTTTTTAAAGTGAAATGCATGAATCTGGTGCACTTTGAGCGGGAAATTAAGAGGCTAAATCTGAGGAATTTTTTGTGAACAAATAATTTGGAGATACTGGCTCAAATGAAGTAGAATTAAAAGCTATTGAAGAAAGACATATGGATTTTCCATAAAAATATTAATATAGAAAAAATATAATTCAGTGTCCTCTGGGATGGGCTTGGTGCTTTTTTTCTTTTATGGGACATATTTCTCTGTAATTTAATGAATGCATTTAAATGCAGCGAGAGGAACGTAGCAGAAGAACTCTGTTGTCCAGCTATCTTTTTTTCCACAGATGAGGCTGAAATAGGCTATAGACTATACACAGTGCATGGGCAACTGAGGGCAGCCCCATTTCCAATTTTTTTAAATAAACTCAATACCGAGTGATAAGTTAACCTCGGATGAACTGATTCAATTATTAGGCTATTAACTATCCAGACCAAAACATTGTATTCATTTTTTGTATGATAACTTACATTTGCATAATATGATGTTAATATCAAACACACATACTAAAAAAAAAAAAAAAAAAAAAAAAAAAAAAAATTTTTCCTTCTCACTGGGCCCCCTAGTGGAAATGGGCCCTAGGCACGTGCCTAGAATGCCTATGCCTAGATCCGGCCCTGCTTACACCAATATATTTTGCCACAACAATGTTATCGGGCTCGACAGGATAGTAAGTTCATACTTTGTCTGTTCTTAACTTTGAATGTTTAGGTGGATCACTAAATTTAAACCGGTTGCACCAACACAAAGTACCTCTGTCTTGAAAGTTATTTGTTAGTAAATACTTACACCCCTAACTACTGGGTGTAAGTGCTATGTTTCAACTGTAACTGAAATAGTTAACTTTGCTAAAATATATATGACTCAACTAATGTGAAGAACAGGGATCCGATGAAGGTATCCACACTTGATAACACTGCTTAATAACGAGGTAAATGTAACTCTTAGATATGTTAAAACTCATGTCGCAAAAATAACAACATACTTGTAATTATAAAACATGATGCATATTTCCTAGGAACAGACTTACACAATGGTCCAACCTCATTTATTAATCACTGGTTGGAAACTACATAGTAGTTCTGAGGTCTTTAAGTTCAAACTTGAATGTATTTATAAAAAGCTGGTGCAGAGTGCCTGTTTATTTAACCCTTACTCAGTGAAAAGATAAGAGGGTATGTGTATTTGTGTTGGTAGACCCAACATTACAGCCAGAGTAGGAGAAGTCAATATGCAAAGGGGGAAGGTTTGCATGGTGAGCTTCACATTTGTTTCTCCTACAGATCAGTCTGGCCTTTCTCCAATTGAATATAAATAACCGGGACAAACAGAACCTGCATTCTGACCTAATGTTCATCGAAGGCAGCTTCTGATTGGTTCATGTAGTCGTCAATCTTGCTTCGTGACACCAACCATAGGTCACAAGCTTATTCGTCAATTCATGTTGACATAAACGACTAGACTACATGAACCAATCAGGGGCTGCGTTCCACTAACGTACAGGGCCATGGAGATAGGAGAAAGTCGAGACTGATCTGAGGGAGAGAAACAAATGTCGAGCTCACACAATCAGTCTGATCTCACCAGGGCTTTGGGAAACATGGCTAAACTTCCCCGCCTGTTGATAGGAACAGTAAATGATGTAAAATTCCTGTGACTCTGATTAGAATAGTGTCTCTGAGAGTATTGGTGGAGTTTTTATGTTAATGTTTAGGTTACGCCATGACTGAAAATAAGTCCACAGGATGTGACGAAGTGTGCAAGGGAAATGTTCCGAATTTAACCATGGCACATGTTAATACAGAGTTTTCATTTATTTTTTTACAAGTAAGAATTTGTTCTGTTAACATTTGAATTACTCTCCACTCTATTATTATTTATTTCCACATGCCTTTGAGCAGGGCCTCACTGCGCTTATATTTATTTAATTTGTTACTCAGCTTTTATTTAATTGTTCAATAAGGGTTGAACTTCTTTGGTTGTTTAAGCACTGAATAAAAATCTCCATTCCAGATATTTGAAATGTATGGAAATATGTTTATTTTGCATTCTGTTATAGGAATACTATGATGTTAACAAGTTCTGCACTTTATTATTATTCCCGAACACTATGTTCTTCGATGTTAAGCTTGAAGAAAATCCACTGTTAAGACACTACAGTGGCTTTTAGTTCCAAAAAAATAAAGCACATTTTCAAATCACTACATTGTGTCAAAAGGTCTTTTAACATAAAGTTGAAGTACACTATTGACCTCTGACAGCTCCTCTGTTAGACTAAACTCACATATTTTCTGCTTCATAGCTTTATAAACAAACTTTTCATGAACTATGCATAAATGATAAGTTCAAGCCACTATGTCCCCTCACGTTTTTATGTTTTGTTATATTGTTGTTGCTGTCATATACAGAATATATTCTACAATCTGAGTTGCTGACACTTTTCTGTTGTGTGGCTCCCTCTAGTGTTGTACTGTTTTATTTGTAAGAAAAATAAACTCAATTAGTTCTGACTTCTATTCAAAATATAAATTAAGACATTCACAGATTAAACAGAATCCTTGGATCCATTAATACTCTTATTTTTACCGCAATTCAGAATTGACAGGTTGCAATTAATCTAGAAGAAGTAGTGACTGAGTAATTCAATACTAATAACTTGTAGTGTTAGTTTTTCGCCACACATTGCACTTTGCATTCAGGCCAAAAATGTGAAGTTCGGCCTCATCTGACTATGCTGTGTCACCCGCATGGCTTGTGGCAAGGGTTGGAGGAAGGTGCTCTGGTCACATGAGACCAAACTTGAAGTTTTATGCAAAATGCTGTGTGGCGGAAATCTAACACTGCACATCACCCTGAACACACCATCACCACCATGAAACAACGTGGTGTATTATCCTGATCATCTGATGCTGACATTTTGCTCTGTCGTGTGGTGCCCTCTAGTGTTACAAAAGTGGCGCATAACAATTTGAATTGATCAAGTGAAGATTTATTTAGCTTTCTTCTTATTAGATATTTAACTCTTCTGTCTTTGCTGGACATGTGTAAATCCTCAGAAAAGACACCAAATACTGATTTTCTACAGTAGTCTCTGAGGTGGTCTTGTTTTATTATGTTTATTTGGGGTGAGGACATGAGACATAGTGATTTTACATTAAATCTTTGTTAGAAATTAACAGGACTCTCAAATTAAAGTCTGACCAAAAATATTTTGGACATTTAATGAAAAAATATTATATTCTTAGATTAAAAAGTCTCACATTTTCATCTCATAATTCAGATTTAAGATGTTACACTTAATATCCTAGAACTTCATGTTTTACTCATAGCTTTGTTTTTGAACATCTTATAATGGGGGGTGGGGGAGGCTACTATGGACAAAAGCAATTGACTTATGTTCACTTTCCTATAATAATATTGAAAGTCAGCTGACACATACTGTACAAACATGTTGAAAATAATCTGATCCCATTTCTTGATATGAGAAAAAGTTGATAAAATGTAATCCTTAACTCATATTTGTATTGCAAGGAAAAACATATTACATTTTTATGAACTGATATTAAAACTAATTAGGTTTTCTTCTACAAGATCTGTGCGTGTTCAATTCAAAGCGGGTGTCTCTTCTTTTGCAACAAATGACAAACAGGCTGTCAGCTTAGAAAAATTTAATATTAACAATTTGGCATTTCATCTCTGGCTGGCTGAAGTTAAAGCCAACCACAAAACGTCTTTATAGTATGACGCTCATCTATAACTTAACGGAGTAATGTTTGCATGTCCACATACTTTAGACTAGATTAGACCTGCAGAGAAAAACGTAGACCATAGTACCTTCTATTCTAACGTGAACTGAGTTTATACCCTTGATTTTTCAGTAAACAACAAAGGAAGTAAAAATTAGATGCAGTTGTAGAAGTGTTTATTATCAGGATAACTTCACAATTTCAAACCCAACAGGAATAATTTGGTGGAAGGAATGATGGATAGTTATTAGTCATCAAAATTATACTTTACTCCCATGCACAAATTATGACACTCATCAGTGTTTGGTAGACCTGTCTTTATTCACAGCGGGACTGGTCCATCCGCTTGTTCTCTGGGTTATAAGTTGATTTGGCAAAACACTCGCCGGCCGCCCTGTCACACTCACAGAGGAACCTCAAACATTCTGTGATTTTCTCTTCGGGAGATAAATCAAAGGGAAGTTTTGGGATCATTGCTGTAAAATTAAAGAAACAAAGAAGGAATACATGAATTCGATTGTAACACTTTTTCTTCATCCACATTTATGAGACAACAGCGTAAATTATTGTGATGGAAAAGGAACAAAAGGGCATATTACTGCAGCTCTGATGACCAAATCAATTAAGTGTATAATATCAAGTGAGTAAATTCCTTTAGTGTACTCACGGGAACAGGTGACTTTCTTGTTTGCCCCATCGCAGGTGTATTGATAGCGCCAAAAGTAAGGAAGATATGGATTGACTAAGCCCCCATTGGGGAAACACAAGTTGTGTATCTGAGCTTCGCCGTAACAATTATCATGCACTTGGCAGCACCTATAGTTAAAGAAAAACAAAAAATACTTTTCAAACAGACTGGATAATTTTTTTAAGTTCTCTGAGTATGAAGCAACGTGAGTAAATCATCACCTGTCCAGATCATCCTGAGGTGTGCCCTTGCCTCCCATTCCACAGTAGCAGCCGTAGTTGGAATAGTCCATAATCGGCCTGCTACCCGGCATGTTACACAGTATAATATTCCTAAAATCCCAGACCGACCGCTTCAACAGCTCAAGAGAATTGGAGTCTGAAACAAAACAATCACAGTCAGAATTCTGTTTGTCTACCAGTAAAAGATATGTCACTTCACAGCCACAGTGCCTACAGATGATGTGCTTCTATCAAGTTGTACTCACCAGGAATGGGGTCTGCAGTCACAGAGTGGTCTAAAACACATCAAGCAGCACAATCAGTATTCCAGTAGAAGATATGTCTATTCACATGTACAGTGTGTTCAGATGAACTGCAGTGGTACTCACCAACAGAGAGGACTACGGCCAAGAGAAGCAGCGCCTTGAGGGTCTTCATCTTGTGAGTCAGACGGCCAGTCAGGGAATGCTCTCACTCTAACATCAGGCCCTCTTTATACATCAACTTTGGCTGGACAATGAATGGCAGTTCAACTCTTATCAAGGCTTGTCCACCAGAACTCCTATCAGTCAGTCAGACAGGACAAGAGAGGAGGAATAATTGCAACAATTTTTACAACAGTTTAGCTGGACAAAGGTCGACCTGGGTACAATCGTATCCATTGAGTATTTTGAATATTCACCTCAAGGCAAGGGCACTAAAGTGGAGGATGTTAACTGTCAGGCTGCACAGGCAAATGGGAATTTTCGGCCAAGCCCAGAGCTAGCCCATCAAAGGCCTCTCAGCTGAACAGACAAGTGGTCTGAATGAAGAGGAGACTTTTCTTGGGTCTCTAAATTACACCAATGGCACAGAAGGGTTTAATTTGGAGGGGGAACACCTTGGAAGCCTATGGAAGGGTTGTGGGCATATCATACCACCCCCCTCACCCCCTCCCCCCAAACACACACACACACACACACACACATCAACACGGCTCTTACTTGGATACCCCTCAGGCCCGCCGACACAAATGGCTGGGCCCCTGAAAACCTCCTGTCAATGGGCCCCCCTTACTCATACTTCACTTGTATCAATGTGTGTGTGTGCGCGCTCATCCCTAAATAAACACATACATGTATTTGTAGATAGACTAACTATCTTATCAACCAGGGACATGCAGCGAGAGTTTGGGGAGCAGTAGCTCAAATTAGAAAAAGGACTCTTTTGTGATTATTATACTGTATATGTTTTTAAAAATAGTAGCACATTTCTGACTTACTTACCAATTTATTGTAATACCCTAAAACTCACGCAATTGCTTAATATTCAACAGATTTTTACAAAATAACATTGTTTTTTCTTGAGTATTCACAAGGTTTATCACAGGAGCAGGCAACAACAAAGGACACTGTCACAGATATCGCCTATGCTGCGGGCCGCCCCTGAGCTGCAGTAAAGAACTGGTCAGACATCCTTATGGTGTGACATCTGGGTCTGGTCTATGCAGTATGTTCAGTTTGTGACATGAAACTCATGGAACATTTTTCAAATTGTACCTGGCTGCTGGCGTCAACCTGAAGACATAGGTCAAAGACTTTGGACCTCATCGTCCCCTAAGGGAAATTCTTTAACACAAAAATGTACGTTAAGACATTTAAACCTATTTGTAGACTCAGGAAAGCAACAGAGTAATAACCTTGTCAACTTTATAAGAATGAAGAACAAGAAAAGGTAGACCTGTTTTCTGTTTTACCTGAGGGGTCCAAATACTTTTCACAATTCATAGGACAACACCCAGACACAAGTAGCAGGACGGCTCAGGTAAAATAATCCAGCCAAAACTGTACAACAATATATCAAAACCATGTTTTGTAACCATATGGCACACACAAAAGTAAAGGAAATTAATGCATAATTGTATTAAAGAACTACATTTATCTGATATGGAGACACCTGAATTCATCAAGGAAATCATTTTACTGTAACTCAAATTTAAAAAAGCTCTTCAAGACTAGATTATTTTTTGAGAGTTCAAATTAAATGGATGCTGGGCTGAACGATTCTACAATTCCTGGGAGAACAAATTGATATTTATTTTGTGATTAACACATTACTACAACTGGGTGTGAAGCCAACAAGGCATACTGTATAAGAGGTCAAATTATAAGTTATACAAGTTCCCTGGCCAGCCTCCATTCCCCCTCAGCTCAGTGTTATGGTACCCAGTCCACCTGCCCTGGATAAGGGTGGGGGAGTACATCATGTTAGGTAATCTCTAGCGAACACTTGGCGAATGTTTGTTTATGTTTATACTAACCACGTTAATATGTGTCTCTCAGAGCCAGTGCCCCGCCTAGCCCGTTCCCCGAAACGTCAAAATCGTAAATATAAAAGCTAATGGCTCTGAGCCAGGCTTTTTAAAATTGGTGTGAGCGACTTTTTTTCAGCGTGCCGTGCACACAGGACGGACATAAAGTGGAGGGTAGCAGAGGGGTAGATATACACACACACACACACACACACACACACACACACACACACACAGGACGGACATAAAGCAGAGGGTAGCAGAGGAGTAGATATTGGCATTTACCAAAGTTACAAAATTTTAAATGTTTGTTTAGTCGTTATGGTTGTGCAAGTTTTAAATGGTTATTGTGAATATTTCTGTTAAAAATAATGTTAGGCTCAGTTAGGTTCTTGGTCCCTGAAGACCATGGGCCCCCCAAGGGCTGGGCCCTAGAAAGCTTTCCCACTTTCTACCCCTTATGGGCGGCCCTGATACCCCTCAAATGATAACATCAGCCACAGTCACAACTCAAGTGCAAATCAAACCAGACTCTTTGAAAAGACCGCTGACTAAATATTCCAGCGCTGTTCAATTGTTCAATCTATGTGCTTTGCTCCATGGCCCTCTTGGATAATTCTGGGATTCAAACCAACAGCAGGTCCAGTCACCGATGGACCAGCAGGACTAAGACCTTTATGATGGACAAAACATCACCAATTTGAGATCGTAAGTCGAATTTGATCAAGATATTTTAATATTAAAATTATCTTACATCTGACATGTTCAAATGTGAAATGAGTTGATCCATAGTTTGAAGCATGAAAGTGTTACATAGTCAAACAAATGTGGAAGCGTTTGCACCTCTTTATCTGCTGTCGTTCTAGTAAGAATTATATTGTCCATATTTGCATCTCATTTGTATTGAAGGTGTATTCAAATGCACTCTGGCAGTTCAATCTGTGTTCACCTGCAGAACTTTGATCCTAAATGGCAAACGGTTTTTTAAATGTTTTATAAAGTTTACATGCAGCTGGGTTGTAGTTCATCGTCGATTTCTCCACTCACACTACGCTTTCAAGTATCCACAGCTCACTTAAAGGTCTTGGATGTCAGAGCACCCTGGTGGCAGTAGAGTGCACGCATCCCACTAAGGCTTAAGTCCTTGTCACAGCAGTCCTGGATCCTTTTCTGCATGTCTTCCCACCCGCTCTACCCAATGTCATCTCTGTCTCTGCACACTGTCAAGTAAAGCATAAAGAAATCCCCGAAAAATCATCTTTAAAAAAGGTGGCTGGAGCGATCTGGCGCATTGGGAAAAGGGTGACTTTGAAAGCAATCCCTATCGGAACTGATGGATAAAATTCCTAAAGTTTTGGTTTTCCAATTGCATAAGTACAGTGACAGATCTGTAAAACGTCTTGTAGGCTCTCAACACATGATCAGCAGCAGACTGAGTGGGTTTGCATCTGTATTAGACTGATGGTGCAGTCACAGGGCACTGCTGCACTCCCTGGTTGCCAGGTGAGTTTTGCCTCTGAGGTTCAGTATCATCTGTAGAATGACCAGGTCCTTTGAGGTCCAGATTCTCTCTCTGGCACTTTCCGGGTTCCAGACTACTGACTTCCATTTCCAAATGTTCCTTTTGAAGCAATTGTTAATGTGGCTATTAGCAGATCCTTCTCGAGTACTCCAATAGTAATTATATAGCAGGAACCACTGACACTGACACAATCTAAAAATGAATTACCGTTGTTGGAAGTCTTTCTTATGCACCGATATCTCGGTCCTGGTGAAGCAACAAAAGATGAGCAGTATAGACGGATGCATAAACCAACCATTGTGTGTGGTGATAATTGTCATATGCAGAAAAGGACTTACCATAAGTGTAGATCAAAATCAGGATGCTTATAACCACAAACACTATGAGCAATATAGTCAGTGCAGAGTTTGAATATTTCAGAGAAGCTATTTCCTCTTCTGCATCTGAAAAATACAAATACAATTATTAGAGGACAGAGGTTAACTTACAGTCTGTTGATCAACTTGAAAAATGTGACTGTATATCAAGCAGATTTTCCGTACTTGTCTAGTCCCTGTCAGTTGATTATTCATGGTTTTAACACCCTAGGGATATTTTTTTAGGTGCACAACAGTGCAAACAATTCATATTGTTTTGATAAAGTTCAGCATCTACACAACAGATTAACATACTTTAAAAATTGTGGAGATCCTGGTGGCTCACCTGGTAGAGTGTGTACCACTAAATCCATATCCTTGTCTCAGTCCATGTTCAACTCTGGCCTGGGACCTTTGCTGAATGCCCCCCCACCCCCACCCCCCATTTGCACTCCGCACTGAGCTACCACGTGAAGTGCCACTGTGACTGAAAAGACTAGTTTGCTACTTTTATAATGTTTATAGAAGGGAAAGTTCTACGGTTTAGCAAACATTTATTTGCTGTTTGTTTACGCACATGCTGAGAGTTAGTAATGTTTACAACATATTAATAAAAGCCTGTTAGCATGGTCATGAAACAAACTGAGAGACTTACTTGAGAAAGTATAATTCGTTGCCGTGGATTGTCTGATGTCCTGTTGCCAGACTGTACACGTGTAAACGTTGTTGGCTCTAATCTCCGCTGTGATTTTGCTACAGACGGAGTAGAGTTCACCATCATGCTCTGTGTTACAGTCTTGAGAGTAGATGATATTTCCCTCACTGTCCGTCCACTCCATCTCAGGCTCTGGATACCAGTTCTTAGCATCGCACCTAAGGACTGCTCTAGTTCCTTCAGTTCTCTCCTGAGAGATCAATGGCTCAGACACAGCCCCTAAGGATGAGGAAGAGAAAATCGGTTTGACAATTTGAATGTGTCATTATAACATAATAAAAACATTGTAGAGTTATTCCATACGCTTACCAACAAGGACTTGGATAAAAGTCTCCAACTCTGAGGGAATCAATTTGCACGTGTAGTTGCCTTTGTCAGAAAGTCGAAGTTCGCTCAGTTTTAACGACATGTTGCCGTTCTTTAGTTCTTGTTGGAGCAACATTGTCCTATAATTAAAGGCTTTGTTTTGCTCCTCGTACAACATTCGCCCTTGACGGAAAATATAGACGTAACTGGGGCTCAGGTCGGATCTGGTCCACTC
>OX442371.1:802900-817900 GCA_949357725.1 Hyperoplus immaculatus
CGTGTAAATGGGAAGAGGTCTTCCTTGAAAAAGAGTCTACGGTCTTAATGAGATTTACCTGTATAAATAAAGGTTAAAAAATAAAAAAAATAATAATAATTTTTTGTTTGGGCGGGGAGGGGGGGGGGCTTATTTGGCCGACATAGTCACAATTCATCAAATCACAGGTTTTGGTGATTGGATTATGACTTTATGCTATAGTGCGTAATGTTTTCATATGAATGAATGTTGGTTACATTCAAGCCATCGCCAAACGAGTTGACACAAAGTTGATCAAGCCTATTATCAGCTCCACACAACTCTCTCTGTATGTCTCAGTATGGCAGCTTTTACAAACTGGTGTTGTTTTATTACATAATGCGTTGTTACATTGGTTGTTGGTTTGGTTTCAGTTGGTGTGGGCTGGTGTGAAGCCGGTCAGTAGAACTGAGCTGATAAAACCCACAACATGACTTCCTGTAAACACGCTCACGCTCTTTGTTTGTGGCCTTAAAGCAACAACAGTCAACCACAGAATTCTGCATAAGAGTAAAAGTGTTAATGTGAGCAGCCAAGGAGGTATTCAGATGGTTAAAACAGGTTGATATTAGCTTTAAAAGTGCTGGTAGGGGAATTTTGTTTATTGTGTTTTGTGGACTCACCTATTTTTTTTTTTTTTTCTTTAGAAGGGACAGCACACATTGATAAACATGAGCACCAAAGTTCAACATGTTCATATTCTAGTTGTTTTTACATCTCCTTTCCTAACAAGCTAAGCTAACTGTCTGTAGCTCTCTATGAATATAAGAGTGATTATGTTAACAGACCATATTGTTTTCTGCCATACTAACTAGCATGCTGTCTTGGAACACATGGCAGGATGCTGTGTTGGCTTTCCTGTTGACTTAAAGGTGGGATCAGTGATTCTGGAGAATTCTTGTTGTCAAAATCACTTTTTGTCAAAATCAGTGAATTTCTCCTTATGATCAACTACCTGTCCATACTGTGGGTAGGCCACGTTGTTAACATACCAGTTTACAGAGCCTAGGCTATGTATTAAGTGTGCACACAGTACGGACAGTATTGGTGATGAAAAATGTACTATTTTTTTTACGAAAACTGCTTTTGACAACAAGAGTTCACCAGAATTGCTGACGCCACCTTTAAGTCAACCCTTCATTCCTACAAAGCGCCATGACATTGCCTTCAACACAAGCTGTATTTAAGTGCACACCACTGCTTGCTTTCATCATAGTCTTGAGTTGTCAAAATAATCATTATGAACCTTTATAATTATTGTTGTTTCGTGTGTATTTGGATGATGTGTCATAATTGCTTTTTTATTTTTTTTATCTTTTTTTGTTCAAAATTGAAGGCCTACTTCACCAGTGGGAATGTCACAACAGGGCAAACTGCAGGGTTAGACAGTGAGACCATAAAACACTCTTTCTGCCTTTTCTCAGGCTAGGATGAACCGATTTCTAAAATATTTGCACATTTATACTACATAGGATCTTAGAGTTCAATACACCTTCATATTCCCACCGCTGAAGTAGGCCTTTAAAGACAAAATGAAATGTGTGTCTGTCCCTCAGTTGGTCCGGTGCTCCTGGAGTCTCCTGTCCTTCCTGTGATGGAGGGAGACGATGTGACAATGATCTGCAGAAACAAGACAACGTCCCCAAAGATCTCAGCTGATTTCTACAAAGATGGCGTCCTCATCGTAAGCAGTTCTACAGGAGAAATGACCATCCACAGTGTTTCTAAATCTGATGAAGGATTCTACAAGTGCAGCATCTCTGGGGCTGGAGAATCACCAGAGAACAGGCTGACTGTCAGAGCTGAGGAAGACAGCAAGCACATCACAGGTCAAATTCATATATTTGTCTATATTTGACACACATAACTGCTTCTTTTTCAGCCCTGGAAAAAAAATAAGAAACTATTCCACACGATCAGTATCTCTGGTTTTACTATTTTAAGTGTTTGAGTAAATTTTATTTTTTTGTTTTATTCTGTAGACTACTGACAACATTTCTCCCAAATTCCAATATAGTTATGAGTCATTAAAGGTGTAGTCAGTGATTCTGGAGAACGTCAAAATTAGTGAATATCTCCTCACAATCCGCTAACTGTCATTACTGTGTGTCCTTGCTGGAAAAAAAAACACAGTGTTAATACGCATAACGTGTAACAGTGTTAATACACAGCCTAGGCTCTGTAAACTGGTATATAACAATCGGATCGTGAGGAGATATTCACCGATTTTGACAACAAGCATTCTCCAGAATAGTTTTTTATGGTCTCACTGGCTAACCCTACATTTTCCCATGTGTGACATCTCACATGGTAAAATGTAGGGTTAGGATTAACAGGACAGCTGGGCCAAGGGAAGACTGAGGGAAGACTGAGGGAAGACTGAGGAAATAGCGATTTTATAATGATACAACGCCGGTTCCGTGTGATTGAAGTATTCCTTTAACGTGTTTAATCTCCCTCCAGTGTTGGAGCCGGTGACCATCGATCCCATTACTCCTGGAGAAGACCCCGAAGCCCCCAGCCCTCTTGTGATGTCATACTTCTGGCCGGTTCGTCACGTGGTCGTTGGGATTCCTTATATCCTGACCACCGTCTTACTGGGGCTCATATACAGAGACAAGAGGCGAGGTAAGGGGAACTGGTTCTCACTTATTATGCAGGAAGATTTAGTGATTTTTGGACCGAAAGCAAACACAGGCATGGGGCCCTCCACATCCCATGTTCATCTCTCTTTTTAAATCCTTATTTTTCATCTAATTCAAATTCCACCTCAACCCTAACCCTGAGACAAACACGAGTTAAGCATTTTGATTCCATTTTAGCTCATGGCTTTTTAGAAACAGAAATGAATGAGCTAACAAGTAA
The DNA here is from genome assembly GCA_949357725.1 of Hyperoplus immaculatus. Classification (NCBI taxonomy): domain Eukaryota; kingdom Metazoa; phylum Chordata; class Actinopteri; order Uranoscopiformes; family Ammodytidae; genus Hyperoplus; species Hyperoplus immaculatus. Next base: position 805,784 of record OX442371.1, read on the forward strand.
CAAAAAACAATCAGCAAAAAATGTTATCCTAAAAATCTTAACCATATGTTTATGAGAGTTTTTATGAGGCCCCTTAGTAGCTTGAGGCCAAAGGGATTTAGCTAAACCAACCTTTGACTAATGATGGTAAGTCCACCTCTTATGATCAGTCTGTATTTGTAGTTCTCTTAAATTTGTTCATGTTTCTTTTCCTCCTGCTTCAGAATCTCAGCGGGTTTCAGAGGACAGAAGACACCATGTCATCATGGACGTGGAATAGACAACACAAGACCACGCACAGATATGAAATAAATTAAATATCATAATGTTGCCAACTGTATAACGTGTATCTGCATCATATTGACCTTATTTTTTCAGTTTTTTCTATAGTGATTTCAATATTTTCACAGAGCAGTTGTTCCATCTATTAGAACCCTACACTTTCTGTTACATGTTGCATTAAGGTCGGACAGTTTTCACAAAGTGTATTGCATTTCTTTATTTTTGGGGTTGTCTTTTTAAAGAACACAAACATACAACTGAAAAAGTGAACACACAAACAAAAGACCAAACAAAACAACCAACTAACATGGCGTACTCTACTTTACAGGTTTCTAAGGACATTGTTTAAACTAAAGGTAAATGTTAAGAAAATAAAAAGTCAACGAGGTGTCATGTAGGTCCCTTCAGTTCTGTTATATAGTCCAGGAAAGGCTGACATGTCTGTTTAAACTTCTCTGAGGTGTCATGTAGGTCCCTTCAGTACTGTTATATAGTCCAGGAAAGGCTGACATATCTGTTTAAATTTAAGTTTAAATCTCATAACGGATTTTCTCCATATACATACAGAACTCAGTTTATTGCATTTTTAATAAAGTATTATATTTTTATAAACATAAAGCCTATTTCGTCATTTTTGTCACACTGGCAACATCAACATTTTTCACACAAGCTGTAACTGTAATCATCTGGATCTTTCCACGTGGACGAAAGCTTCCGTTTCCCAGCCGTCTGTGAACGCAGCATTAGCCCCATTAATGCGCTGTCCACGGTGCTGAAACCCTGACCGCCCTCCCCTCCCCCCCATCCCCCCCTCTGTACATGTTCTATGCTTGCGTCTCCTTCCGTCACATAAACGTGCTGTTATCTCTATGTTATTTGTATTTATCTAACCTTTATTTATACTGGAGAGATCAATTGAGGGGTGACCGTCATTTGCAATGATGTCGAGTCAAACAAATGCAAAGCAAAAACAACAATATACAATGCACATACATCAACTACACAACAAGCTGATGAAGAGACAAACACAATTGAAACGTTTAGACAGTGACGTATATTTCTATACAGCAGAAGTATAAATGTCTCGTGCTGCGGTCCAGGGGCGACGCGAGGAGGCTCGTGCCGTGCGTGGCTCAGGACGACGCGTTTGACGTCACAGAAAAAAACCAATGACGCTCCCTCCTCTGCCGAAGATCGTGTGGAGGGACGGATGCTCTAACACTGGGGGAATTTACAACCTCACATCAACACAAAATGAGACTGAAAAAAAGGGGACAATTATTTTTTAACTTCTGTCAGGTAAAATTAAACGTTTTAAGAAAAATGACAAATAGATCAATGTTGTTGAAGGTAAGGAGCAAAGAGGTGTCAATCTACCGTCTGTATTTTCAGGAAATACATACAATATAATCACCGTCTAAAACCTCAAAGCTCTGAAAATGTTAAAAAGGTTTATTTAGAAGAAGGAGCAGAGGGATTTTCTGCCTGATTAAAATTGAAAGGCTCAACATGTTTTTCGTTTGTATAAGTAAAACAAAATAGCATAAATGAGGCTCTAACAAGTCTGCAAACAAATAATTTAAATTACAGATGTATTGTAGATTGTATGTACACTTTTTCTATATTACTTTTATGTATTTCCTCACTTTTTATGTACAGCTATAGACCTACTTCAGAGTCCGAAATAAAGATTGATCGATTGATTAAATAAATGTTCCTGCAGTGATCCATCTCACCGCTATACGATCTTTGTATCTCCGTCTCTCTCTCTCTCTCTCTCTCTCTGATTATCTCTCTCTAGGACTGAAAATAGATCCAGGCTGGGTTTGGTGTGGCATTCATCGCTCGCCGAATTTCATCCCCAATTCTAACCAAAATAAACGGATAATATCGACGTCTCTTGACAGTAAACCGGAGGATTTAACGCTATTTGTTGCTCCCACTTCCTCCTATATAAAGAAAACTAAATCTTCATCAGTCTTATTTGGGGGTTTTTTTCTCTCCACAACCGAAGTGATGTCTGTCGCGGGGTTCAAGAAGCAGTTCCATAAAGCCACCCAGGTAAGGACACACCGTTCGTTCTGTCTGTGTGTGTGTGTGTGTGTGTGTGTGTGTGTGTGTGTGTGTGTGTGTGTGTGTGTGTGTGTGTGTGTGTGTGTGTGTGTGTGTGTGTGTTCGCGAGCTAAGGTTCAAATTGCCTAATCATGTCAACCATTCTAGTGCGTTCCATTATACGGGGAACTCGTTATATTGATATGGCCTATACAACAGACAACTGTGGAGGATAAATTGTATTTTACCATTAATAAAACACTTATATTACTAGAAATTACTCAAATTATATGTGAAAATTGCATTAAATTCTGCTTTGTTTGTCATTTTTTATGCCCAGTATTCCATTTCGAATGTATATCGGGTTCGAATTCGAAGGAGAACGTTCACAATAAGATTCCATGCGGGCCTACATATCAATGTCCGCGTTTTTATTATTAAAAAAGCGAGCTGTGTATGTCAACATGAACGAGATCTGTGAGGAAAATACAGGCTGTTTTCTCTCGCGGTGGTTTCGTGTGGGTGCGCGCGCTAAAGCAGGGCATACCCCCCCTCATAAACACACACACACACAAGGGATGTTACGTAACATTGTGTGTGTGTGTGTGTGTGTGTGCGTGCGTGCGTGTGCGTGTGATTGAGTGTTGCTTCTGCACGCAACAGGGAATTCCCTCCATCCTCCTTTTGACTCGTTCTCTCTCTCTGTCCATCATTCTTGCACCCACACCTTCATCTTCCTCTCTTTGATACTAACCCTAATTTCCACCGTCCATCCATCCATTGTTTTTTTATTTTAAATGTCACATATTAAGCTCACTTTCAGGTTCAGAATCGTAATATGGGTTTCTTTTTTTTAAAGATAATTTTTCGGGCATTTTCAAGCTTTATTAGATAGTACAGAGTTGAAATGGGGAGAAAGAGAGAGAGGGGGGGAGGGGGAGGGGGGGGTGACCTGCAGTAAAGGTCCACGGGTCGGATTTGAACCCGCGACCACTGCAATGAAGGCCGGAGCCGATATGGTACACGCTCTATCCACTACACCGCCGTAGCGCCCGAAATATAGATTTTACTAGAAACAGTTTTCATGGTTTAGTGTCCTCGAAAACATCCTTAATACTTCTCACTGTGCCATTGCTGAATCTCCTCTTTTCAGCCTCTGTCTGAAACGCTCCATTGTAGAGTCTGTCTCTTAAAGCCCCGCCTTCTAAGAAAGCCCAGTCTGCTCTGATTGGACTGAATTTCAGTGATGAGATTATGGGATTATCCAGAGTTTACCCCAGTGAGCTCTGTCTCTCAATTACTAAGTGTCTCTGATATATGGAAACAAGCCCGCATGGACAATCTCTTTGCTGTGTGTGTGTGTGTGTGTGTGTGTGTGTGTGTGTGTGTGTGTGTGTGTGTGTGTGTGTGTGTGTGTGTGTGTGTGTGTGTGTGTGTGTGTGTGTGTGTGTGTGTGTGTGTGTGTGTGTGTGTTGAATGGTAATCCTATACAGTCTCCAGGTCAGATTCTAAGGGTATTTTTTGTATATATATATAAACAGTACATTATATCTTCTTTATCATTAGCTTGATCAACATATTCAAAACACATCACCATTAGAGTTAACACAACAAAACATTACAGCGCTCCAATGTAGGCTTCCACAACTCTTTGTTTAAGGAGTTTTGTAAGTAAATTAGTAAAATGTATTCATATAGCGCTTTTCACAGACAGGGTCACAAAGTGCTTTACAATGTGCATAGAAAATAAAAGCATAGTAAAATATACGTCTCTAAGAATAAGATTAATTTAAAAAAACACAACAGATAAAATTAGCAACATATAAAAGGCACAGTTGTAGTTGTCTGTATGTTGCTTATGTTGCAGAGCTATTAAAGGTGCAGTGTGTAATATGACATCATCAAGAAAGTTCTACAAAGTTCTAGAATGCAACGCTCCCTGGGTAACCCCACCCCTTTAGAATAATAACAGAAGCTACAGTGGCCTTCAAGGACAAGAACAATTCTAAATTTTAAACAATGCACCTGATGACATTCCAACTATGACACTTTCAAGATGGCGGCACTAGGCCTTGGTCCAAGGTATGCAGAAATATGGACATATATGAGACCCTTTCTAAGGGGAAAAATAATAATTAAAAAAAAAAAAATCAGCTATAATGCACTAAATAAAATGTACTTATGGCTATTATAATTACTTTCTACAAAATCTGCTAGGAAATAAAACCCAAAATTCTACACACTGCAGCTTTAATGTGAACAGTGCATCAGCATGAACCAGCCGATATGGATCAACCTCTGTGAGACCATGGTGTGGCCTCACTTGCCCTCCACTCTGCTGACTGATAAACTGAGCGCACGGAGGATCAATAGTAACGTGATTTATGTCACTCTTTCAAACAGTAATAGGACCCTGAGTTCTTCACCAGACCTCCTCAAAGGTTCAAAAGAAAACAGATACAGGTTGCGTTCCGAATCGCATACTTTCTACTATGTAGTATGTAGAAAAAAGATTTAGGATGTCCCGATTCTTGTGGCCAGATTTAGGATGGTTAGAAGTACCCGGATGTCCTACTTCATGCGGCCAAGATTGTTAGTGTTGAAAAGTGCATCCTATTTGGGCGATTCTGACCCACAATCCAGTGCGCACGTGAAGTGACGTAACATCGACGAAGCCTCCATATGAAAACAAACAGGGATGCGACGGATATAAAAGCAAGAGGCAAGATCAAGGCGCAATGTTATGATGAAATAAGAGAGTAAAGTATGTCCCAATAGTATGCCTACTGCATCCTAACTAGATTCTTTTTATCGTCGGATGTAGTATGTAGGATAGAAAAAAGAAAGAGGAGGAGATTCGGAACGCAACCTAACTCTTGATTATTTTTATTTTTTTAAGGTATTTTTACTTTATTGATAGTGTAGAGACAGAGTTGAAATGGGGCAGAGAGGGGAGTGACATGCAGAGAACGACCGCGGGCTGGAATCGAATCCGGGTCTGCTGCTGGCCGAGGCCCATGGGGGGGGACGCCCTACCAACTGAGCTAAGGGCGCCCCCGTAACAAGTGATTTTTGCTTCTTTTTGTGTGTGTGTGTGTGTGTGTGTGTGTGTGTGTGTGTGTGTGTGTGTGTTTCATCTTCCTAGTCAAAGTATAGTCTGAAGAGATGTGTTTTAAGCCTGCGGCGGAAGATGTGTGTACGCTCGTTTTCAAAATCACTTTTTTGTCAAAATCAGTGAATATCTCCTCAGGATCCGCTACCTGTCTGTACTGTGTGAATATCTCCTCATGATCCACTACCTGTCTGTACTGTGTGAATATCTCCTCATGATCCACTACCTGTCTGTACTGTGTGAGCGCTGGTAAGAAAATCCATTTTAGACTCTGTGTCCCCTTTGTTTACATACCAGTTTACAGAGCCTAGGTTGTGTATAATACCAGACTTTCATCAATAGGATACCTGGACATTTGTAGCATGTGTGTGATGAGGAGAGAGAGGGAGAGAGGGAGAGAGTGAGAGAGAGAGAGAGAGAGAGAGAGCTTATTGATCCCTGAGGGGGAAAGTGGGTCAATGCAGCACAACAGAACAGGAAATACAAATACAGCTGATACAGAGAGAGAGAGAGAGACAGAGAGACACAGAGAGAGACAGACAGAGAGAGGGAGAGGAGAGACAGAGAGAGAGAGACAGAGAGAGACAGACAGAGAGAGGGAGAGGAGAGACAGAGAGAGACAGACAGAGAGAGGGAGAGGAGAGAGGGAGAGGAGAGACAGACAGAGAGAGAGAGAGAGACAGGGACAGAGAGACAAAGACAGAGAGATATCTGTACTTTATGATCTATTATGATATTTTGTTATATGTCCATACATATTGTTCTGACGCTCTCTTTTGTTATTATGAAGTTCCGTAGCAAAGAAGAAGATCCATAGTGACTAGGAGAATATGAGTGAGAGAATTGTCATCATTAAGAAATGAAATCGCATAAATAAACGAATCGAGATCATGATTTTTTTTTATGCTATTTATTATACAGCCCATCTCTATCAACTACAGCATGGACACTTTCTCTTTAAAGAATAGAGAGACTCGTGTTTCTGGCTGCTGCTCTGCCCGCTGTGCAACTATCCAATTAACTCATTTATTCAGGGCTTTAAAGGTGCAGTGTGTAATATGACATCATCAAGAAAGTTCTACAAAGTTCTAGAATGCAACGCTCCCTGGGTAACCCCAACCCTTTAGAATAATAACAGAAGCTACAGTGGCCTTCAAGGACAAGAACAATTCTAAATTTCAAACAATGCACCTGATGACATTCCAACTACACTTTCAAGATGGCGGCACTAGGCCTTGGTCCAAAATTATGCAGAAATATGGACATATATGAGACCCTTTCTAAGGGAAAAAAACATAATTCAAAAAAATGTTTTCAGCTATTATGCACTAAATTAAATGTACTTATGGATATTATAATTACTTTCTACAAAATCTGCTAGGAAATAAAACCCAAAATTCTACACACTGCAGCTTTAACTCAGGGAGTGAGTGAGATCTGGAACCAGCTGGAGACTGTTGCATTCTAGACTACATCTTCTAGAAGAATCTGAAGGAAAAACTGCTGCTGGTGTTCACACATGGTTAATGATTGTTTATGATGTAATAACCTTATGCTAGGATCCTCTATTATTGTGGGATTTGTTGGTAATTTGTGTCTATGTTAAATGGGGTTTTGATATCTTGTTTATTCAAGTAAACATTCAATGTTATTGGCTCCCCCCTCTAAAGAGCTTTTGGCGTTTTATTCTGGTTTCCACATTGTTAACGTCCTGCATTGCCATGTAAATAATAGTTACAATAAGGCCTGCCCCCTGAAAGTCCATCATTTGATTTATCAGTTAGATATTTAGTGTTTTGCTGTGCATACGTATGTCACTTTAAATGGATACATCCTAATAAGATATGGATCAGGTTAGACATCCAGAATTTCTATTTTTAAACAACCAACCAGAGAATGATGAGAAGAAAAAAAAATATGAATGACATGTTTGATGGCGTTTCCGAGGTGAGATATCAACAGTGTGATGACGAGGAAGCAGGTGTGTGTGTGTGTGTGTGTGTGTGTGTGTGTGTGAATCCATAAATAGGCCTGTGTGAATCAGCCTTAGACATTAATGAACAGAGATGGGTGACTGTGGAAACCAGGAGAGAAGGATATCAGTCTCTATCTCCAGTACCCGTCCAACTCATTTCTTTCAGGTTGAATCGTGTGTGTGTGTCTCTCTCTCTCTCCCTCTCTCTCTGTCTGTCTGTCCCTCTTTCTATCTCTCACTCTCTCTCTACCTCTCTGTCTGTCTGTCTCTCTCTGTCTGTACCCTCTCTCTCTCTCTCTCGCTCTCTCTCTCTCTGCCTCTCCCTCTCTCTCTCCCCTTCTCTCTACCTCTCCCTCTCTCTCTCTCTCCCCCCTCTCTCTCTCTACCTCCTTCCCTCTCCCTCTCTCTCTCCCTCTCTCTCTCTCCCTCTCTCTCCCTCTCTCTCTCTCTCCCTCTCTCTCTCTCCCTTCCTCCCTCCCTCTCTCTCTCTCTCTCTCTCCCTCCCTCCCTCTCTCCCCCTCTCTCTCTCTCTCTCTCTCTCTCTCTCTCTCTCTCTCTCTCTCTCTCTCTCTCTCTCTCTCCCTCCCTCCCTCCCTCTCTTTCTCTGTCTCTCTAATCTGGTTCATCAACATGTTTAATTCATCGCCTTGCCAAACACGTAGCTAAACAATACCAGAGCTGTAACCGCGGTCAACACGGTGGATGTTGTGTTGAATAGGTGATTGATAATTACAGGTGTTTACGCCACGCTACTAGCACAATACAATCTATATATCTACATCTATAGTGTAACAAAGTCATTCCAGAATAAAAAAATTGTAATTTTTAGTCGTCCACCTGACTAAGAATTGAGCCTACATCGCCAAAAAACTGATAAATACAAAACAATTAATTTACATAGTCAAGTCTGATTAAATTTTGTCTCAAGTCCAAAATCTATATCTCCATCTATAGCGTTAAAAGTGCTAAGAGGAACTTTTCTGTTTTGTGCCATAAACCATCTAGTTGATGCCCCTCCAAATCCTGGACATTTTGCATCAATTCAATTCAATACTTTTTAAAAGAGATGTTGCTCGTGGCATTGTGCTTCTGTGTGGACGTCAATTGAATACCAATGCACAGAGAATTGATTGATTTTATTGATGATTGATTGTTTTAATGACCACAGAGCCAGGCTGGTGGAATTTGTTTTCAGTACAGCTCCTTGGTACAGGTTCCAACTTTACATTAAATACAAAACGTATAACACAAACATACATACAGACATACACACTACTACAAAATTTATAAGGGCCATGATTAATCCTCAGCGTTCAGAGCTCAGAATGTGTATTGCAGTGGGAATGAAACTGTTTTTCAAGCGGGTTGTTTTGGAGGCAATCAACAGGCGAGACTGTCCCTGTGTTCCGAATCGCATACTTTCTACTATTTAGTTTGGTAGAAAAAAGATTTAGGATGTCCCGATTCTTGTGGCCAGATTTAGGATGGTTAGAAGTACCCGGATGTCCTACTTCATGCGGCCAAGATTGTTAGTGTTGACAACAGCATCCTATTTGATTCTGACCCACAATCCAGTGCGCACGTGAAGTGACGTCACATCGATGGAGCCGCCGTATGAAAACAACCGAGGATGAGACGGATATAAAAGCAAGAGGCAAGATCAAGGCGCCATGTTATGATGAAATAAGAGAGTAAAGTATGTCCCAATAGTATGCCTACTGCATCCTAACTAGATTCTTTTTATCGTCGGATGTAGTATGTAGAATAGAAAAAAGAAAGAGGAGGAGATTTGGAACGCAGGGTGTATCTCACGTAGTATTGAAGGCGGTGTCAGACCGTGAGTCAATAAATCCTCTCTCCGTTGGCTGCTCTGTAAACAAATGCACACGCCTCTCTTCTCCTGACACATTAGCAGCTTCCACTAAGTGATGTACGTTTAGGCCGAACGATTTAACCATCTTTAAATCCATACGCCTGTGATTTAGGATCTCTACTTTCAAGCTTCTAGCCAAGGGTTTAAAGGTGGAGTCAGTGATTCTGGAGAACGCTTGTCAGAATCAGTGAATATCTCTTCATGATCCACTACCTGTCTGTATTGTTTGTGTGCAAAAAAATAGTGTTAATCCACAACCTAGCCCTAGATTCTGAATCCCCTTTGTTTACATACCAGTTTACAGAATCTAGGTTGTGTATATACCATATTATTATTATTTTATTACAGGCATCAGAATCGTAACAACTCTTCTAAAGTCACGGTCTGTCTATTCCACTCAAGCTTCACTATAGAAAATAATATTACAAATCAACACACAATATCTTTAAGAAAATTTGATTGAGATTATATTTTCCCAAAACGCAGACCCAGTTTGAATCCGACCCGTTGTTTGTTCTCTGCATCTCTTTCTCCCCTCTTTCACCCCTCTTTCACCCCTCTTTCTCCCCTCTTTCTCCCCTCTTTCTCCCATTTCAAAATCTCCTAAATCTGTCTGATCAAAGCCCCAAAAAATATATTTAAAAATGTAATAACTTAATAATTTAAAATTAGAAAAACATGATATTTATGCCCACTTCCTTGGCCTCTGAGATGTGAATCTAGGACACATCTCAGCGCGTGTGTGTGTGTGTGTGTGTGTGCGCGCGTGTGCGCGCGTGTGTGTGTGTGTGTGCTGAGGAAGTGGTGTCAGCGTGAAGCCAACTGCTAAATCACTGTGCCCTAATCCAATATGGCTGCCTCACTGCCACTGTCAGCAGGGGCACGAAATGGGACACCTCCTTCCACCTGGCTGAATTAAACATGAGAGGGAGTGTGTGTGTGTGTGTGTGTGTGTGTGTGTGTGTGTGTGTGTGTGTGTGTGTGTGTGTGTGTGTGTGTGTGTGTGTGTGTGTGTGTGTGTGTGTGTGTGTGTGTGTGTGTGCGCGTGTGTGAGAGAGAGAGAGATCAAAGCTCAGATGTCCCAAACACACCAGGAAGAAACACTCATGAAATGGAAAGATGAAGCACATTGGAAGGAATTAAAACTAAGAAAGATTTATTTTTTCATTGTTAGTTTTTCTTTATCATATTCTATTACTAAGCCTTTTGGTATCAATGTGCTGTTATGTTTAGCTCTCTGTCACTCATTTCTTCATCCAGTTATTCTAACACAGTTTTTGTTCTAGCAAATATTTCAAATTAAAAGCTCAAAGTACATCATAATCTGCGGACAAGATGGATACACAATTGGAAGGAAGTTTAACTACATTGACCCTTAACCGAACAGAGTTATAGGGTATAACCTATATGTCTATATAACACATGTTACCTGTACACAGTCATCTTTGTAAACTGGCTTTTATTTTGAAGGATCTGCAGGCTTTTATTGACAAAAATTAAGATCAAGAACATTTTATATTAGCAGTTCAGTTTGATCTTTCTCTCTCTCTCTCCCTCTGTCCCTCTCTCTCTCCCTCTCTCTCTCTGCCTCCCCCTTTCTCTCTCTTCTCTCTCTCTCCCCCTCGGTCCTTCTCTCTGTCTCTCTCTGTCTATCTCTCCCTCTCTCTCCCTCTTTCTCTCTCTCTCTCTCCCTCTCTCTCTGTCTCTCTGTCCCTCTCTCTCTCTCCCTCTCTCTCTCTCTCTCTCTCTCTCTCTGTCTCTCTGTCTCTCTGTCTATCTCTCCCTCTCTCTCTCTCCCTCTCTCTCTGTCTCTCTCTCTCTCAGTTGCTTCCTGATAAAACCCTCTCTCACCCTCTGTGTTATGGAGACTGTGTTGTCCTGGCAACAGCACGCGTCTGCAGATAAAGCAGGCGTGATGCAACACACACACACACACACACACACACACACACACACACACACACACACACACACACACACACACACACACACACACACACAGCGCTCCTCTGTTATGTGCAATGCCCTCAAGGTTGATCAATTATTGAGAGAGCCACATAGCACGGCATGTGTGTGTGTGTTAGTGTATGTGTATGTGTGTGTGTGTGTGTGTGTGTGTGTGTGTGTGTGTGTGTGTGTGTGTGTGTGTGTGTGTGTGTGTGTGTGGTCTGCCTGTTAGTGTAGGTGTTTGTATCATTATGTATATTGTTTTTGGTGTGTTGGCGTTAATTTAGCTGCACTGATGGAAACAAATGACCATTCTTATTAGAACCATAAGAATGCAGCTCTCTCATTGGTTGATTCAAACATTAGGGGCGGGGCTACACATATTGAACAGGCCAAAATCAATATCATGATGTTTTAAAGCTTATATAATAAATCAATCCATCAATCCATAACCTTTAATTTCACTTTAAAGACAGTGACGACGAGCAAACACAATAAACAATTTGTGGGGCGACTGTGGCTCAGTTGATAGAGCGGGTCGGCTGATGATCAAAGGGTTGGAGGTTCGATCCCCGCCCCGCCACCTGTGTCACAGTTGTTGTGTCCTTGGGCAAGACACTTCACCCACCTTGCCTCGTGTGAATGTCGATAGTTAGTCTGCTATCGGTGTATGAATGTGTGTGTGAATGGTAACGTGGGAATGGGAACAGGTCTCCCTTGCAAAAGAGTCTTCGGTCTCAATGGGATATACCTGTATAAATAAAGGTTAAAAAAAAAAAAAAAAAAAAAACACAATTACAAGGATAATATATAATGAGCAGAGAAAACAGAAATAAAATAGGATAAAAATGTGTATATTATAACTTAAATTAAATTTAAAAAAATTATATAAAATAC
>OX442371.1:832900-915400 GCA_949357725.1 Hyperoplus immaculatus
AAGGAATTGAAGTGTCCTTGTGGAATATAGTGACATCATTTTAGAGCACGTTAATCATCATGGATATAAGGCACTCTTAACACATTCACTGTGACTCTGCAAGAAAAAAGAAAATGTCTCATAGATCAGAACAAATCCCTCTGTAACAACCTCCAGAATAGTGCTGAGAATGATTATGGAAAGTTTAGTTGAGTCTCACCTTGAGTGACTCCTCCTAATGAAGCAATTTAAATTGTGAATGAAGTTAATTATATTTGTCTGAAGACCTTTTATTCCTTGTGTTAACCCCTAGTAGCCCCCATAGACCGACAAGGTTTAGTCATAGAAACAACTGAATGTACATTTTGGACCTTTGATTTAAACCTATATGAAAGAAGACAAAAATCTCTGAAAGGACCAGTTCTCGAAAAAGCTAATTTTCTGCCTCCAGTGTCCCACCCCCAGCCCCTAAATAACTAAACTAGAATAGCTTTTATCCCTGACATTATATTACTAAGAGAAGGCACCATACATAATAATAAAACATCCCTTGTCTTAAACCCTAGACCCCAATCGAAAAATAAACAAAAATCTAAAAAATGACCAGTAGAATAATAAAATAAAAAATTCTGGATACAATGTCTAACCTTAACTTTTCCTAATGAAAGAACCTTAAAATAGAAAATTAGGATCATATTTGTCTAAAGACCGTTTATTCCTTGTTGTTAACCCCCTCTCTAGCGCCCATGGACCAGCCGTGCTGCCGAGCGCTTTACGACTTCGAGCCGGAGAACGAGGGCGAGCTGGGGTTCAAAGAGGGCGACATGATCACCTTAACCAATCAGATCGACGACAACTGGTACGAGGGAATGATCAACGGCAACTCTGGGTTCTTTCCCATCAACTACGTGGATATCCTGGTTCCTCTTCCTCATTAAGGAAGTTCCCACCAATGACATCACAGATCACACCACCCCCCCTTGACCAATCAATACACCCGAAAAAGAAAAAGCAAGCAAGCCTGTATGTGCGTACTAAAACAACAACACCCTCCTTGTACTACTCCTACTTCTTCTTCTGTGCTTCTGTGCAATTCTGCTTTTTCACACAACGGATTGAAATGACTAAGACAAAATGGCGGATGAGGACAATGATGGCAGTAGAACAGATATTTAAGGAGAGGTTGGATATGGACGTTTGGAAAAATGGGACTTATAGACGGATATGATGATCTTTTGCAGCATATAGCGCTCAGTCAGTAGCGCTCCGATCAATGTTGGATACAAAGGAGGCTTACCAATGAGGCACGGTGTATATGTACGTACTGTATGTGCATGTGTGTGTCTGTGTGTATGTGCGTTTTCGACTTTGTTCTAACTACGATCAAGCCAGCACAAATTCCTGCCCGAAAAACCTAACTTGTGGTTCTTTCTCACTTTCAAAGTACGTCTGTCTTTTTTCTACCTATTACCTTGACTTGCCTTTCTGTGCTTTTTTTCTTCAAGCCCAGCACTTTCGTTATTTCTTTGTTAAAGCTGGGGTATGCGATTTCTGATTGGTCAAAGTTAACATGAGCTGTACACTTTGACCAATCAGAGCGGGGCTCCGATTCTCTGTTCTTATTGTCTGTTGGGACTGTCCATTCACTTTGGCACGACTTTGTTGGTGTAGAGCGTGTCAGGGAGGGACCATAGGGGAGGGACCAAAGAGAACAAGTGGAGCGGTTGAGGTATTTGGATTCGAATCTCTATCCCAACTGCCATTTTCTCCCCAAATCCTCCACCCCAGCTTTAATGTCACTCCTTTAGCTATAGCCCTTTGCCTTTTAGCATGGCCCAATGCTGTATAATACAAGCCATGATCCCAGAGCTATTGTAGATCACCAAACCCTTTCGTTTTTGGGTTCGAGTACATCTCGTGACTCTACTAACATACCTTGCCTCTCTCAAGATCTTGCATAGAATCCACACTGCATGAACCAGCAAAATCAAACATGTTTAAGATAATATGGTCGTGACATTACATTTCTTGTGGGGCATCTTTTGAAAAAAAACTCTCTGCTATAAGTAGTTTTTTCCAGAATTAAGAGGAATTTACCAGGTAATTTGTTTTGAAGTCTATTTATCTTATATTGATCATTTTAGCAGGTTTTTAATGGTTTGAGGTACAGTGAACTCTTTCAACTCGTAATTGGACATGTCAGCTCAAGCGTTGACGAAAAGGGGACCTCTGGATTACACGATTTAGCCGACAGAAGCAGCAGCGATATGCCATCACAACCAGCACAGACCAGTTGTATTGAACACAACTTTTCACCAGATCGTTTAACAGATACATCAACGGTTACCACAGTATGCCTAGATGAAAATATCCTTGTTTTAACCCTGTACTATTCTAACTTACACATCCACAGTGTTGTATGTGTTCTGTGTTGAGTAGATGTCTGTCAATTTTGTCTTATTTGTGGCTTTTGCATGCGAGACTGTGCGAACCAACAGTTTAGCCGTTCCTGTATTAAGTCATCTGCCTTTAGTTACATTCGCAAACGCCGATTGCTCATTGTGTCCTTAATGCTAGAGAAAAAAAACCCTGTATTTAAAATTAACCCAGCCCCAGCAGTGTCCTTGTCAAATAGCTCCACTTAAAAGTTCTAGAACTCACAGAAAATTCTAGAACTGGTGAGAGGAATCAGGAACCCTCAAAACATTTAATTCATGAGGTCTCTAGTATTAGTCTTAGGATCTTTCAAACTTTCTAGAATCTTGGCAACATTCCACTCCTCTTAGAAAATTCTCTATTGGGGAACTTTTAAATAACTTGTAAAGCAATCGTACCCCCACAAGAATGTTCTAGAAATGTTTGATCATTTCGGAATTATGGGTTGCATTCCGGAACACTACGTACCGATTCTCAAAAGATTATTTATCAAGCCTTTGGTACATCCTTGGAATTTATGAGAAGGTTCCTGAACCTTGGAATTGTTCTAGATTGTTCTAGTTGTAAACAGAACCTTCCAGAACCCTTCAGATAACCTATACTAGTGTAAATTTTTTTAATTTTTTTAAAAATCCCATAAGAATATTCCAAAAAGGTCTCATTTGGTCAGTAAGGGTATTTTAGTATTGGTTGTAACTTGTAACTATTAGCCGTGCTAGGGTATCACATACATTGTCAAGTGGGACTCTATGGCTGTAACTGTCACTCCACCAAAGTGCTACCTACCTCTGTGTAGTAGCACTCTTTATGAGGCAGTATTAAGGCCGTTTCACACCGTAGGCGACATTCCGCTCGCGTTGTCGCCTGGCCCCGCGGCTTCACTTTGCGCTCCCCGTGTGAGGTGACGGGCAGACGAGCGCGATTGTGATTTTTTTCTCAACTCGCGTTCCATGTGAAATGCCCATTAAGGAGTTTACACTGACATAGACCTTAATGACAGAAGTCGGTTCAAGTCATTTATTGTCGAATTTATTGCTATTTTATAACTCAACTAGTCGTCACCGATGTTGCATTTAATAGATGGTGACAAATCATCCACTTCTTGTAAAATCCAAAGTAAAAACCAAAGTTATTGTGTTTTGACTTCGACCACCACAGAAACATTTTTAATAGAAGAAAGTTACAGATTTTTCTCTCCAAGCTAATGGCTAAAGCTAGCTAGCTAAAGTACAGGACAAGCTAGCAAGGAGTATCATACAGTTAGATACTGGACGCTAATAGTAATGGAAGTGTTCTAGCAATGTTAAGAGATTTGTTCAAATGTGCTACTATTTCACAAGTGACTTCTTGTTGGGATGGGCATTCAGTATGGTGCTGGGTTTCAACTCCATTGTACATATAACAACTGAATAGTGTCAAAGATCATATAGGCTACAGTATATAGCATATTCTGTACCTTAGCTAACATCAGTCACCTTGATGGAATTGTTGTTATCTACCATACTAACATGTTTAAAATTAAAACTGAAAAATGTTTTGATTTAAAAAGCGTAGGGGTTTTAAATAAGGTTAGCTTAGGTTTAACTATCCAGTGATTAGGTTATTTATTAACCTCGTCAAACAGTGGCAGGAGTCTGTGCTAGCATGGCTTATGCTAATGTGACCAGACGTGGCTAACTAGCTAGCCTTTTACGCTACACATTCCAGTACTCGCGTGCAGTGTTGACAAGAATACGTAAAAAGTGAAAAATGTCTAAAAATGTACAGATGGTCGTAATTTTTCGATTCGTAAGATGTATTCTAAATACTTGTATGGAATTAACACAACCTTGTGGTGACGTTTAATGTGTCCGGACGCTATTTTGCTAAGTGAGAAGTGATTCAATTTGTGCAAAGCATTCTTAGTGTTTCCTAAGCTATGGGTTAGGGTCATAAAATGGGTCGCATCATGCTAGTTCGTTGACAATGATAATAATTTACAGCAGCAGAGAAAAATGTTTTACCAAATATATTAAAGTTTAAGTTCTTTTTTTAGCTATAACGTTTTTTTTTTTGCACACAAATAGTAATAAAGGCTTTTAAAATATCAGGTTGCAGAGATTCAATAAAAATCTATTAACAGTCAAAATAAACTGAATACCAAGGCAATAATGATCTTACAACACAATACAATCTGTTTTCAATAAGAGGAAGAGATGGCTATGAAAGAAACTGGATGTATCTATATAAAGAACTTAAAGGTGCTCCGTGGAACTTTCAGTTTGTGTTCATTCTAGTGCCCCCCTTTGGACAAAAGCGGTAGTGTTTTTACCACGCCAGCTGTTGTTCCTGGGTGAGCGTATACCCCATGACAAAGGCATTAAGAAAAACTATATCAAAATAGCATTCTCTTTGCACTGATGGTCTCGTTTTGCAGTTACAAGTAATTTAGGCTCATCAGAGGAAAAATTTGACAGTTCAAGAAATATTTGAAAGTTCCTCGTAGCACCTTTAAGAAATTAGACATCTCTTCCAATGCCAAAGCACATACAGTAACCGGAACAATACAACCGAACAAAATAACTCCAAGTAATAATCTACATTTCTCTTTCTGCCATATACGAGTGTTTTACTGGTCAGGTTTGGAGCACAACTGTGTTCTGTGTTTTCGTTTTATTTTATTTTGGTTTTTTTGTCTGTGTTTTTGAATGTAAAACCTGTGGGAAGTCTGTGAGCTGCATGCAACTGAACTGCTTAACGTTTGCTGTTTGAGATCGCTTAAAGTGGTTATGAAAAAGACAAAAAATTTGGGATGTATATTTGTCTTGCTGGCTTTTGTCTCGGGCTGCAATCGACCTATGTTACTTTTGATTTAAAATTGTTCAATTATTGTATTTATTTATTTATTTATTTATTTATTTATAGTTTTTGTTTAAATCTTTTGAGTTGGTTTAGCTATATTCAAATAGCGCTCCTCTTCAAATTACAAAGTGCTTTAAGAATTATTTGAGTGTCGAATGTTATTTATTTTGAAACCTTGTTAGAATTGTTTTAATTTAATTTTTCTTTAGTGCTGATTTTGCGACTATGGCGACATGTATTCTAACCTCCATGAGGGACTTGTCCAGTGTTAACGCTCAGTTTTCCCGTTTCACCTTAAAGAGAGTCAGATCTAGGCCCTGTGTTCCCCTTTCCAGTCATCAATCTATAGCCTCCAGTCAGACCGGACCCTCCCCCACTTTCTCTCTGTTAGTGGAAGGCAGCCCCTGATTGGTTCATGTAGTCATCAATCTAGCCTCCAGTTTGACCGGACCCTCCCCACTTTATGTCTGTTAGTGGAAGGCAGCCCCTGATTGGTTCATGTAGTCATCAATCTAGCCTCCAGTCAGACCGGACCCTCCCCACTTTATGTCTGTTTGTGGAAGGCAGCCCCTGATTGGTTCATGTGGTCGGTGACGTCAACATGGATCGACCAATAAGCTTGTGAGATCAGGCCGGTAACAAACATACAGTCTGCACAATAATCAAAATTATCAGGGTGGAATCACGAGGCCTTCGTCTGACCGGTGTCTATGTTACATTGTGATACTGTATGCCTTGTGTGGCAGCATTAAAATAGCCCCTATATGCCTAAGGACCCTAGTGTCTTTCGGTAAGCTACATGTGTGTGTGTGTGTGTGAGTACATACACACCTCATTGCTATTAAAGGTAGAGTCAGAGATTCTAGAGTACAATGTCAAAATCAGTGAATATCTCCTCACAATCCGCTATCTGTCCGTACTGTGTGTGCACGCTTGAAAAAAATCCAGTGTTAATATACAGCCTAGGCTCTGTGAACTCTGTAAGCATCTCCAGAATCACTGACTCCACCTTTAATGTATGTATTGTATGTATTTATTTATTTATTTATTCCTGAGTCCTATTTATTTATTGGTTCGGCACCTGTGGCGTAGTTGACGATTGTGTCAATACATTGGTGTAACATTGGATTGGGTAGGGGGTGCGTACCAATATGGATTGGGGGTGTGTACCAATATGAAGTGGGGGGTGTGGAGGGGTATTAACTGTAACTGTTGCTATGGTATTGGATGATGATATATTCTATGACCACTGTATGTATTAATGCTTGTCGTGAAGATGAACTACAATGTAATAAATAAAGAACTAACACTATGACAATACACTGGTGAATGGATGGATGGATGGATGGATGGATGGATGGATGGATGGATGGGTGGATGAATGTGTGGATGGATGGATGGATGAATGAATGGATGGATGGATGGATGGATGGATGGGTGGATGGATGGATGGATGGATAGACAGACAGACAGATAGATAGATAGATAGATAGATAGATAGATAGATAGATAGATAGATAGATAGATAGATAGATAGATAGATAGATAGATAGATAGATAGATAGATAGTACATTTTCTCAAGGACATTCTAAAACTAGCCTAATATTTTAGACATTGTACATTTTACTCCATGGCAATTATTTAAGATGTGGTTACCTTTCAAATTAATATTTAAACAAATAATAATAATAATAATAATCGGATCACTAAATAAAATATAATCCATTTCAATTTGTTATATTGCAGTTATTTTATATCTTAAGGTAATCGTAAACAATTTCTGTCTTTCCAAATTTTTGAAATTAGTAGTTATTAGTTATTCACATTTTACCTACATATAAGGTTCTACCGTAGAAATATCACTGAGATTTCTTGAACGAGTTTGCTTATTCTGTGTGTCGGATTTGCAAAAGACTGTTTGTAAAAGACAGTCATTGAATGCAGCCATCCTGTTTCCTTTTTAGTTTAATGATGCAAAATGGCCGCTAGTGGCGCTGTGGAGACGAGTTTCCCGCCTGCTGTCGTTCGGACTGCCATACTAACGTCCTACTCATACTCATTTTGACTTCAATTTGAGTATGTGACGGTTGGGTATGCGAGTTTGGGTATGCGAGAAATTCCCAGATGAGTACTAACTTCCGGGAAGATTTTGGGTATGAATCGATTGTATACTTTTCCTATTCAACCGCCCCACAATGCATTGGGTCAATTCTACCCGCTCAGGAAAATGAAATATTTTCGAGCAAGTTGCTAGGCAACGACATTGTTTGGGGTCCGCAATCTGACAGCTGTACGTGCAGTCATTCATAAACTCTTACAATAGATAAGAGATGAAGATAAATACCTAACAACATTAGAGTTACTAGTGAAATGAGTGAAGTGAGTCTGATAGTGGGCGGCTCGTCCAGCTCAACTCACAGACAGCTGAGTGCTGTGATGAGCCGGACAGAGAGCGTCGGAGGGATCCTCCGCCTCAAAAAAACACAATTATAAAACAAGAGATCTAAAACACAGATGATGAACACAGGACTGTAAAAATCGAGTTCAATAATCTAACCTGTAGAGGGCGGTTATACGCTAAACAGCGTCTTAACTGCCTGAATCTTATAAGAAGAAGAAGAAATTCTTCATGGCTTGAGTATACTTCAACTGAAAACGTTTCGACGCACCTCGCATACACAATCGATCTTTGAGTAGACAGTATGTAGTATATAGATGGTGAGTATGTAGGATGTAGGACGCTAGTATGGCAGTCCGGACACGGCCTATGTTTTTCCCTCCATTTGAGAATCAACATCTGATGCATTCACGTGCTCCTCTGAAGCTCGGATTTCATATATTTTATATACTATAGTATCTAGTATCTATGGGTAAATCACAAATGTATTTCTACCACCACTATCTATGATTTTTACTTAGTCCTACTGTTTCATGTATTTCAAATCAAGCTGCATGTAAGAGTGAAGAGGATTTAATACAGTGTTCCTACAAGTTGGTGTCAAGACTTTTAAACACTTTTTTCATGTCAAAATACACTAAGTTACTGTGAAAGGCATTTGTAAAAAAAAAAAAAAATTGATAAAAATAGGCTATATATATATATTTTTTTTTAGATATAAGATAAGAAGCAATTCAGGTCATTTAATTTCTAGATATGAATTCAATGCATCTTGAGACTTGAAAAATTGAGTGCAACATAATATAAAAGCCTAAATCACTCATAGAAGCACACAGCTATAGAACATGTTAATTCTGTGCTGCTGTGACAATAGAAATTCTGATATTTTTTGGAGCATTTAAAAGCACCAAACGGCTTGACCCACTTTTCACACGCGCCACGGGAACGTTCCACTCGGACTGACCCTCGTGCGTCAGGTTCCAGAGAAAAATCTAGATGAATACCGGAAGTATGGCGGTTTGCCTTCAAAATATAAGTATAAATTCAGAGACTCATAAAAGACCATACTGCAGGGAGAGTAAGCCCCATTGATTTAAAGGTGCAGTCAGTGATTCTGGAGAACGAGTGTTGTCAAAATCAGTAAATATCTCTGCTCATGATCCACTACCTGTCTGTAATAATAATAATAATATATTAAATTTATATAGTTCTCACACTCAAAACGCTTTGCATAGGAGACACAACAATAAACAAACTATGGTTGCGTTCCGAATCGCATACTCTTTCTTTTTTCTATTCTACATACTACATCCGACAATAAAAATAATTTAGTTAGGATGCAGTAGGCATACTATTGGGACATACTTTACTCTCTTATTTCATCATAACATTGCGCCTTGATCTTGCCTCTTGGTTTTATATCCGGCGCATCCCCGTTTGTTTTCATATGGAGGCTTCGTCGATGTGACGTCATTTCACGTGCGCACTGGATTGTGGGTCAGAATCGCCCAAATAGGATGCAGTTTTCAACACTAACAATCTTGGCCGCATAAAGTAGGACATCCGGGTACTTCTAACCATCCTAAATCTGTCCACACGAATCGGGACATCCTAAATCTTTTTTCTACATACTATATAGTAGAAAGTAGGCTATGCGATTCGGAACGCAACCACTGTGTGCGGGCTGGAAAAATAAATCTTGTGTTAATACCGATCTTTTATATACAGTCTATGGTTAGGCCTACTACACAGCCTAGGCTTTGTATACTGATATGTTAGCAAAGAGTTTGTAACCAAATGGGGCCCACCATATGGAGTCGGGTCAACCATATAGCTTGCAACATCCCTGTTTACAGAGCCTAGGCTGCGTTATAACACTGGATTTTTTTTTTTTCAGTGCACACTCAGTACGGACAGGTAGCGGATCATGAGGAGATACGTGTCTGAAAAGGAGTAGGTAGAAATGTACACTTATAACTGACTTATTTACTTAATGCATCAGTCATTGTAAGTCAGTTATCAGACTTCCTCAATCATTTATTATGATTAAACTCATCCAAATATATAATTTTGAAAATCAACGGTCAATGTGCCAAAAACTGAATTTATTACTAATATGGTCATATAAAATTAGGCCTAGAGTATCTGTTTCAAATGAATTTACTTTAGTAAAAAAGGAATAGTAGATGTATTAGAAGAAAAAAAAGTACAAAAAAAAATACAGTATGGCTATATATTTTTTTTCTTCGATTATATATACTGTATAGCCTATATATTAAAAGGTCATCTAAGAAAGATTGGGGGAAAAGTCTGGTCATTCACAGGTACATTTTGGCCCCTTTTTGAATAAAAAATAAATCAATACAATTCTCTTCAGATGCATTTCCGCTGAGATACCCAGACTTTTATTTTGTAATTCTCCCCCGGACGTCCTTTGTCCCTATTCGCGCGCGCTTCACTCTGGGTTCCGCGTGTTGACGAAACTGAAGCCAGAGGGTCGCAGAGAAACAAGAGTTTTTTTCGACAAAAAATATTAAATAAACAATTTAACCAGAAACCAGAACCACTGCAGAGGAAAATGGACATGAAGAAGAGGGTCTCTTTAGAGCTGAGGCACCGGTCCCCCACGGAGGTGAGTTAGCCGGGTTTGTCGCCTTGTTTCTGGGGTAAACTTTGAAGGAAGGAGGGGGTGGTGGATGGTGGATGGAGGGAGCACATGGCGGGGAGTCTGCTGCATCTCTCTAAAAGTGCCGAAAATGTGCCTTTACAGATGTAATTAAGTCTAAAATATGAGTTAATTCGGTTTATTTACATGTTTTACTGTACATCGCTTTGTTGAAACGTTTTTATTTGAGTGAATTTGACACGAAATTGCTCTAAATTGATAAAAATTGTCATATGTTTAACTGCACATCCGACTCTCCCTGGGGCCTGGCTAATATCTGGTTTCTCGTTATGTCGGACGGTGTGTAACGGCATTGCATAACCATGTACGCACTTTAAAATGACACAAAAGCCTATTATTATTCTTTCGATGAGCTAAAACTATTACTTTTAGTGAAATAAACGCCAAATAAGTCGGAAATAGAGTGAAAGTTCGCCCGTTGAAATCGCTCGTCACGATATTGCTATAAAATGCGTCACTATTCTCCCCTTTAAACTCTGATAAAACAGAAGAAACGGTATAAATTATATTTTTGAACCAACACCTCAATTCAAACTAGCTTAACAACCTTCACTTTGTATTTATTTCTTGTAAAATAAAGTTGAAACTGGTACTGATGCTATCGCTATTGCTCCAGAGATTAGGCCTAGCTCTCTCTAGTGCAAAGGGCGCGGAGCCAGTGTCTGCCATTGTTTCAAGCATTATTAGCCCCCCTTTGGTCCACCAAATAGCCCACTTCTAACCCGGGTTGAGGTCAAATTGACCCACTTTACCCACTCGTGGGGACTGTAGAAGAATAGCCCGATTAAATAATACGAGAGAGAGGGGCAGTTAGCATGGAGTTAGCAGCACGTAGCTAAGTTAGCCGCGTCACGTGTGATGGCAGTTTATAAACAGTGTGTGTGTATGGCCGGGTCGCGTCCCAATATGAAACTACTGTTACTGTTTATTTAATTTTAATTTTTTTTTCATTTAACTTTTATTTATCCTCGAGAGACCAATTGAGGGGTGACCCTCATTTACAATGACGTCGAGTTCAAACAAATTCAAAGGAAAAACAACAATACATAAACAATATTCAATGCAAATACATCAAATACACAACAACAGGTGAAGAGAAAAAAACAATTGAAACATTTACACAGTGGTGAAGAGTGGCAGCAATTAAAATTAAATGGGTGAAAGTACAATATAGCCTAATTAAAACAGTTACAGGTAGAGTTTGGCAGATTTAAGATAGTTTGTTTAAATTGGTTAAAGGATATGAAGGTATTTAGTTTAATTTGTTGCTGTCAGTTGTTCCAGGAGTCGGGGGCACTGAAGCTAAGTGTAACTGCCACTTTATGACTTTAAAGAGGTTATATTTTAATAGAGAGATAGAAGAATGGTTTGTTTGCTAGGTAAGGAGACAACAAAGTTAATTTCTAACTTCTTAACAATAGGTTCATTTTTTTCAGCTAAAGTTTTTCATGCTTGCTTCTGACTAAGTTCGGTAAGTTAGATTGACGCTGGAGTCGATTTGATTCGATTACATTTTTATTTCAGACATATCAAAAACACAAAACAAAATGAAAAGTCCTAATATGTCGCTGTGTTTTCTAGTAAAAGTGTGAAAGAAAGAATATAGGGGGAAATATAGGTTGATTTTTGCACCACAACCTCTGTGGTTTCCCCCTCCTTCGTCATATCTACCTATTCTCCTAACGTCTAAATCTGTATTAGTCACAACGACACCACGATCATTCAACCTGGAAATTAAAGTCAATGTGAAACTGAGTCAAAGAGCTGCTGAATTTATATTTACGTGTGTGTGTGTGTGTGTGTGTGTGTGTGTGTGTGTGTGTGTGTGTGTGTGTAAGAATGTAATATTGTATTGCTTTGCGTAGGGCTGGGCGATATGGCAAAAAATATTATCACGTTTATTTTTTGGATATTAATCAGGATATATACTGATACTGCTGAAGCCTGAAGAAACCAGTTTAAACATACCAATGTTGTTTATTAGCATATTTGTGATTAGGGAACATTGAATCACATTTTAATATAAACATTTAACTTCACAAACAAGTTTTATCTGCCCCTAACAAAACAATATAAGATAGCTTGAATTATTTAAAATAATGTAAATATAAAAAGCTCTAACTTCTTTCACATTAAACTCCTTTGGCAGGGCTGCAGAAAACATCTTAAATTTTGTAGAGGCAAAACCAATACATAAAAAGTTAAACAGAGGCTCAACAAAGGCCCTGGCACATTTATATCCTGAACTTTAATATATAAAATATAAAGAACGTAGTGCTTACGTAAGTACAAAATGTAAACTAGGGCTGCAACTAACGATTATTTTGATAATCTGTTGATTAAGTCGAGCTGTCGAGCTCTGTGTCATCAGCTTCTGGCTTCAAGACGTTTTAAAACTGGACTTATAACTCTGTCTCTCTTCAGGTGCAAGAGCTTGTCCTGGATAACTGTCGCTCTGGAGAAGGGAAGATAGAAGGAATCACAGAAGAGTTCTCTAACCTGGAGCTCCTCAGCCTCATCAACGTCGGTCTGACGAGCGTAGCAGACATCCCCAAGCTGGACAAACTCAAAAAGGTAACCACACACACACACACACACACACACACACACACACACACACACACACACACACACACACACTCACACTCACACTCACACTCACACACACACAGGCTAGGACATCCCCAAGCTGGACAAACTCAAAAAGGTAACAACACACACACACACACACACACACACACACACACACACAGGCTAGGACATCCCCAAACTGAACAAACTCAAAAAGGTAACACACACACACACACACACAGGCTAGGACATCCCCAAGCTGGACAAACTCAAAAAGGTAACACACACACACACACACACACACACACACACACACACACAGGCTAGGACATCCCCAAACTGAACAAACTCAAAAAGGTAACACACACACACACACACACACACACACACACACACACACACACACACACACACACACACACACACACACATACACACAGGCTAGGACATCCCCAAACTGAACAAACTCAAAAAGGTAACAACACACACACACACATACACACAGGCTAGGACATCCCCAAACTGGACAAACTCAAAAAGGTAACAACACACACACACACACACAGGCTAGGACATCCCCAAGCTGGACAAACTCAAAAAGGTAACAACACACACACACACACACACACACACACACACACACACACACACACACACACAGGCTAGGACATCCCCAAACTGAACAAACTCAAAAAGGTAACAACACACACACACACACACACACAGGCTGACGGGAAGAAATGTAGCGTTTCCAATAGGGTTGGGACTTTTAAACTTTTTAACACAACTAAAAATGTTGTGCCAATTGCAAGCACAGCCGGCATTTTTATTTATTTATTTGCCGTTGCATCATTGTCGTTTTTTCTTCTCGCAACGCTGTCAGTGTCAGTGCAGTGGAGAGATGCTCAGACAGACGGACGGACGGACGGACGGAGAGCTTTATTATATAGTTTTGCTTTTAAACTGAATGATCATCACTGACCTTAGACTCACTATATCTGACCCTCTGTCTACTGGATCGCGCTCGTCAATGCCCTGAAGCGAAAGTGAAGCTTAGCTACTAACCTGATCATAACGTGCCTACAACAGGTGTCTTAAAGGCGCAGTGTGTAATATGACATCATCAAGAAAGTTCTACAAAGTTCTAGAATGCAGCGCTCCCTGGGTAACCCCAACCCTTTAGAATAATAACAGAAGCTACAGTGGCCTTCAAGGACAAGAACAATTCTACATTCTAAACATAGCACCTGATGACATTCCAACTATGACACTTTCAAGATGGTGGCACTAGGCCTTGGTCCAAAATATGCAGAAATATGGACATTTATGAGACCCTTTCTAAGGGAAAAAATAATAATTCAAAACATTTTTTTCAGCTATTATGCACTAAATTAAATGTACTTATGGATATTATAATTACTTTCTACAAAATCTGCTGGGAAATAAAACCCAAAATTCTACACACTGCAGGTTTAACTCCAAAGGGCCTCAGGAACCATTATTTCTACAGAGTTTGATCTCTGGGAAATGTGATCACTTGTTAGTAGGAAGTAATGCAGTAAATTAATTGATTGTGTGTCGGTCCTGCTCAAATATCCATCTAAAGTTAACTGTGTGTGTGTGTCTGTGTGTGTGTGTGTGTGTGTGTCAGTTGGAGCTGAGTGACAACAGGATATCGGGCGGTCTGGAGGTTCTGGCCGAGCGACTCGTCAACCTAACGCACCTCAACCTCAGCGGGAACAAGTTCAAAGACATCAGCACTCTGGAGCCGCTGGTGGGTCTCACACTTACTCTGACCAGCACAGGTTTATTTACGTCAATACATTTTTCACTCGAGGAATATGTAAAGTTTGGGAGCGCAACATAGCGTGGTAAATAAACACTAAATACATTTAACATACTTTTCATTTTATAAATCAAAAAGTACTATGGACAGGTGTTTAAAATGTCTCATAAATCAGTGATAGGTTTTTATCCAACTTGCTTGTAAGACAAGGAAACCCAGGCGTTAGTTCAGCCAGACAAATGAGACAGACACAATGATGATATAGTGAGACCACATGATCATGTTACTTGCCTTACGACAAGGAGAGAGGTATGGCGCAACTGGTGTTACGTCGCCAATCCGGAAACCAACTCTGAAATCTCTCCGTGTCCGAGGTCCGTTTTTATTCAGTTACATGGTGCATACGAACATGACTTTGTGTGTACATTACAACTAATGATTGACTGATGTTTCTGAGAGCTTGTTTGTTTATCCCAGCTGGGGCATGGCAGTACGTTCTGACCAGGTCACTTCTGGCCACGACAATCCCAGCACACATAGTTTTAAACGACACGTCATGTATCAGCTTATTTTGGATCATGGTTACATAATGAAAAACATTTAACCCCTTACATTTCCCACTTTTTTCCATTATTAACCATATTACAACATTTTAGCAGTTTTCAGGGGCGTTGGACATTGATTATCTTCCGTCTTTATTCATTTCAGTGATTGTCCCATTCTCTAGGGGGCGGGTCTTCATGAGATCACACAGTCTGTCTGTTGGTTCGTGTGTGAATCAGCTGATGTTGATATGTTAGTGCAGACGTAACGATCCCTTTATCTTGTGGCGTTGGCTAGAATTAAGGCATATTTGTACCAGGCATTCGGGTCCATGTCCCATGCAAAGAGTTTCCTCAGTGCAGCTCCTCCTCCCATCTAATTGTAGTGGATCAGTTGTTTTCTTCACCGGGTTGAGACATGTTTAACCACTATAAGGCTAAATCCCTTTGTAGCGGACTTCCACCACTACGTCGGAGGGGAGAGGCAGCACCTTTTTTCTCAGTGTCTTTCGTGTATTCACGTATCTCGTTCTGCAATCTTTATGGCTGTGGGCATAGTCAGGAGTGTTCCACGTCTTCCTGTAGTGGGTGACTTGGATATTGTAGTTCTTTTGACTTGGCTGTAGTTGGAAGTTTGTCAGTAGGGCAGGGCCTTCCCAATGCGCAGCTCCAACTTTGCACTTTGCCCCCTGGCAACAGCTCGTCCAATGCAGCTTCCTAGGACATAGGAAAAACTCGCAGTTATTTGCTCTCGTAACTATGTTAGATTTACAAAGAGTTCTGTCATTCATTCGGTCAGTTCTCTGTTCTCTGATTCTGCATTATCACATGTTTCGACGTCATCAATCAGATATACATACTCTACACAAAAGCTTTTTGAAATTGTGTACAGTTGTATGCCCATATGGAATATATTTGTTACTATAGAGACATGTTCCCTACTTCTGAGTCATTGTTTCGACCCATGACTCATCCTAATCACTATTTTTTAATTAATTCTATAATTCTTTATCTTCTCCAAGTATGGCTCGTTCTTCTATCCATTTCCGTTTGGTTTTCTGTCTGCATATGCACAAACAATTGCTTCACAGATGCTTCTCTGATCACAAGGGGAGGGTTTTAAAATAAAATCTTTTTTATTTTTCTTTATTTATTAAACAGTTTGGAGAGACAAAGTTGAAATGGGGTAAACACTTTGCTCTTTGAAGACCAATTTCACACATAAAATAAAATAAAACCCTAATCATAATGTCTTTGGTTTATAATTGTACTTTTATCTTGTCAATTTAAAATATTCAATATACTTCCTATAAGTATTAAGCATACTGGATAAGTATCTCGGCAGAACCTCCACAATTCACTACTGTTCATGCTTAAGACGTTATTATCTTAATACTCCTTTATCTGATTTATATACCTTCAAGCCATCAATGTTATTTAGTTTCAAGTCTATTCAATTACTATTTAATTATTTTATTTAACCATGTCTTTCGACTTATTCATACTTTCATGCTGTTTGAGCATTCACACGTATTCTCAGCAGGAAATGCATTTTCTAGTTCACATTGTTTCTTTTCCTTCCCTGCTTTTTGTCAACAATTCTGTCAGTTGGGATGGTTTCTCATTTTATTTGCCTATTGGCTGTTTCAACAAATCTTAATTCGGTCGGGGGCCACATTCTTGGGATCTCTGTGATTATAACTGATGTGTCAGCTCCCCTGTCACATAGGAATTTGGTTATTACTTCATTGACTGAGAGGGTGCAGTATCGTTTCACTGTAGGTCCAATATTTGATCGTCTATCTCCTCCCCCCAATCAACATTGCTTTGAGGGTTCTCGCTTTTCCTGTACTGCTCTTTTTAACTTTTGTGAGGCCAATTTGATTCGCAATTCCTGGCCATATGGCCTTCTTTGTGGCACCTGTAACAGATGAATTTTCCCTCCTGATTTCGCCCTCTCCTTTCACTACCTTCTTTCTTGTCTGGCCTCGTGCTGTGGCTTGCCATATAGGCTTGCTCCCTCTTCATCCTCCTCTGTCTCTTTCGAGCTTCCTTTGCTTCTTCTTCCCATTTCAACCTTCCATGTTCCTCTCGTTCTAACCTTTCTTTCTCTTTCTGCGCTGCCATACTCATACTTGGTGCGATCTCCTCATCTAACACACACTTCTGTCTTTGCCTTTCCGTCCGTTCTGCAGCCTTTGTCTCTACCTTCTCTTTCAGTTCCTTACATTGTTCTAATACCAACTTGTTCTCAAACCATGTTCTTTCTGCCATTTGTTCTATCTCCTCATTCACCACTTTGTGTACTTCAACTGGCCACAGATGTTATGTTTATACCGTTAGGCTTCCACTGGTGACATTTATTTCTCAACACTCATTCTTCTCAACATTCATTCTTCTCAACATTCATTCTTCTCAACATTCATTCTTCTCAACTTTCATTCTTCTCAACATTCATTCATTCCTTCATCACACAGATCTGCATTGCATAGCGCTTGTTCAATTTCAGTTTCTTAGGGTGCCTTCACACCACTAGCTCTCTTGGGTGGAGCAAACCCAATTCAAATCCTTAAGGGTGGATTAAAAACCCGCTTTTTCTACCTTAACAGGGCGGAGAGACCCTCCTTCTTAAGGGCGAAGGGATCCCTGTTTTGCTTTTTCTACCTTACCAGGGCGGAGAGACCCTCCTTCTTCAGGGCGAAGGAACCACTGTTTTATTTTTATTTGGCTTTTCTCCTGTTTTTTTTTTTTTTTTTTTTTTTTAAATGTTTCCCTTTAGGGTGGAAAAAACCCGTCTCACCGTATATCTGTGTGTCTGGCTCCGTCTGGATCCCGTCAATCGTCGCCCGAGGAGAGGGGGGGCGAGGAATGCTAAAACACCGGCTGGAGATGAATTCACGGCCCCAGTCTTTCCTCAAGTCGACAGACTTCGGTGCGTCCTCTCCTTTCCTCTCTTCGGTCGGCGATATATTGGGCTCCGGCTTTCTCGAAGGACCAAAATGATAGGTTTTTATCCAACTTGCTTGTAAGACAAGGAAACCCAGGCGTTAGTTCAGCCAGACAAATGAGACAGACACAATGATGATATAGTGAGACCACATGATCATGTTACTTGCCTTACGACAAGGAGAGAGGTATGGCGCAACTGGTGTTACGTCGCCAATCCGGAAACCAACTCTGAAATCTCTCCGTGTCCGAGGTCCGTTTTTATTCAGTTACATGGTGCATACGAACATGACTTTGTGTGTACATTACAACTAATGATTGACTGATGTTTCTGAGAGCTTGTTTGTTTATCCCAGCTGGGGCATGGCAGTACGTTCTGACCAGGTCACTTCTGGCCACGACAATCCCAGCACACATAGTTTTAAACGACACGTCATGTATCAGCTTATTTTGGATCATGGTTACATAATGAAAAACATTTAACCCCTTACAATCAGACTACCTATGAACAAATGCTTCTGTAACAAGCTGTAGAATAGTCCTACCAACAACCACGTCAAGGTTAGTTGATGGAAGTGCTTTAGAAAGTGACGTTTTTTCGTACTAACTCTCCCCCTCTCCAGAAAAGGCTTCTTTCTAACTCTATACCTCTGTGTATCCCCCCCTGTAGAAAAGGCTTCTTTCTAACTCTATACCTCTGTGTATCTCCCCCCCCCTGTAGAAAAGGCTTCTTTCTAACTCTATACCTCTGAGTACCCCCCCCCCCTGTAGAAAAGGCTTCTTCCTAACTCTATACCTCTGTGTATCCCCCCCCCTGTAGAAAAGGCTTCTTTCTAACTCTATACCTCTGTGTTCTCCCCCCTGTAGAAAAGGCTTCTTTCTAACTCTATACCTCTGTGTATCCCCCCCTGTAGAAAAGGCTTCTTTCTAACTCTATACCTCTGTGTATTCCCCCCCCCTGTAGAAAAGGCTTATTTCTAACTCTATACCTCTGTGTATCCCCCCCTGTAGAAAAAGCTTCTTTCTAACTCTATACCTCTGTGTTCTCCCCCCCTGTAGAAAAAGCTTCTTCCTAACTCTATACCTCTGTGTATCCCCCCCCCCCTGTAGAAAAGGCTTCTTTCTAACTCTATACCTCTGTGTATTCCCCCCCTGTAGAAAAAGCTTCTTTCTAACTCTATACCTCTGTGTATCCCCCCCCCCCTGTAGAAAAAGCTTCTTTCTAACTCTATACCTCTGTGTTCTCCCCCCCTGTAGAAAAAGCTTCTTCCTAACTCTATACCTCTGTGTATCCCCCCCCCCCTGTAGAAAAGGCTTCTTTCTAACTCTATACCTCTGTGTATTCCCCCCCTGTAGAAAAAGCTTCTTTCTAATGCTTTACCTCTGAGTATCCCCCCCCCCTGTAGAAAAAGCTTCTTTCTAATGCTATACCTCTGAGTATCCCCCCCCCCTGTAGAAAAAGCTTCTTTCTAATGCTATACCTCTGTGTATCCCCCCCCCCCTGTAGAAAAAGCTCCCCCAGCTGAAGTCTCTGGACTTGTTTAACTGTGAGGTGACCAACCTGGCGGACTACAGAGAGTCGATCTTCAAGCTGCTGCCTCAGCTCACGTACCTGGACGGATACGACATCGACGACTGTGAAGCGTCCGACTCCGACGGAGAGGGGGACGGGGTGGAGGACGAGGAGGAGGAGGGTGAGAGAGAGAGAGAGAGAGAGAGTGTGTGGAGAGGGGGACGGGGTGGAGGAGGAGGAGGGAGGGAGGGAGGGAGAGAGAGAGTGTGTGGAGAGGGAGACGAGGAGGGAGGGAGAGAGAGAGAGAGAGTGTGGAGAGGGGGACGGGGTGGAGGACGAGGAGGGTGAGAGAGAGAGAGAGTGTGGAGAGGGAGACGGGGTGGAGGACGAGGAGGGTGAGAGAGAGAGAGAGAGAGAGAGAGTGTGGAGAGGGAGACGGGGTGGAGGACGAGGAGGGTGAGAGAGAGAGAGAGAGTTTGTCTCAGTGTGTGTGTTTGGTAAATGGTAAATGGACTTGTATAGCGCTATATCTCCGTTTATCACAGACTCAAAGCGCTGTTTGTCTCAGTGTGGAGAGGGAGACGGGGTGGAAGAGGGTAAGAGAGAGAGAGAGAGAGAGAGTGTGTGTGGGTGGGTAAGACGGTACTTGGAGGAAGATAAGATAAACTTTATTGTCTGTCACAAGTGACAGAAATTCATCTTTGACAGGGCAGGTTCAATGTACACAAAATAAATAAATACAAAACAGAGAGTCCCAAACAATGACAATAAATGAATACCAATAAATGCAAACAGTGCAAAGGGGTGACTGAGTGGAGTGAGATATGTTGCCTATTAGTGACTGTTCAGTGTGGGGATGACAGGGGGATAAAAGATGTTTTGTGTGTCTCAGTGTTTGTGTTTGTCTCTTTGTGGAGAGGGAGACGGGAGAGAGAGAGAGAGAGAGGGACAGTGGGACAGTACTTGGAGGAAAGCGTATATGTGTGTTTGACTCAGTGTGTGTGTGGAGAGGGAGACGGGGTTGAGAGAGAGAGAGAGAGAGAGGGACAGTGGGACAGTACTTGGAGGAAAGCGTATATGTGTGTTTGACTCAGTGTGTGTGTGGAGAGGGAGACGGGGTTGAGAGAGAGAGAGAGAGGGACAGTGGGACAGTACTTGGAGGAAAGCGTATATGTGTGTTTGACTCAGTGTGTGTGTGGAGAGGGAGACGGGGTTGAGAGAGAGAGAGAGGGGGACAGTGGGACAGTACTTGGAGGAAAGCGTATACAGTATCTCACAAAAGTGAGTACACCCCTCACATTTCTTCACATTTTTCTTTATATCTTTCCATGGGACAACACTGAAGAAATGACACTTTGATACAATGTAAAGTAGACAGTGTACAGCTTGTATAACAGTGTAAATTTACTATCCCCTCAAAATAACTCGACACACAGCCATTAATGTCTAAACTGCTGGCAACAAAAGTGAGTACACCCCTTAAAAAAATTTAAAAATTGGGCCCAAAGTGTAAATATTTTGTGTGGCCACCACTATTTTCAAGCACTGCCT
The DNA here is from genome assembly GCA_949357725.1 of Hyperoplus immaculatus. Lineage (NCBI taxonomy): Eukaryota > Metazoa > Chordata > Actinopteri > Uranoscopiformes > Ammodytidae > Hyperoplus > Hyperoplus immaculatus. The sequence goes on from OX442371.1 coordinate 854,151, forward strand.
TACCCCTCTTGGGCATGGAGTTCACTAGAGCTTCACAGGTTGCAACTGGAACCTTCTTCCACCCATTTATGACTGCATCACAGAGCTGGTGGATATTAAAGACCTTGCGCTCCTCCACCTTCCGTTTTAAGAAGCCCCAAAGATGCTCAATAGGGTTTAGGTCTGGAGACATGCTTGTCCAGGCCATAACCTTTACCCTCAGCTTTTTTAGCAAGCCACTGGTCGTCTTGGAGGTGTGTTTGGGGTCGTTATCATGTTGCAATACCACCCTGCGGCCCAGTTTACGAAGGTTGAGTGCACATGGTCAGCGTCGTACACAGAGGTTGGCTTTGGAAAAGAGACGTATGAGTGCTGCCAGCATTGCTGAAGGGCTTGAAGGGGTGGGGGGTCAACCTGTCAGTGCTCAGACCATACGCCGCACTCTGCATCATACTGGTCTGCATGGCTGTCAAACCAGAAGGAAGCCTATTCTAAAGATGATGCACAAGAAACCCCACAAAAAGTTTGCTGAAGACAAACAGACTACGGACATGGATTACTGCAACCATGTCCTGTGGTCTGATGAGACCAAAATACATGTATTTAGTTCAGATGGTGTTAAGAGTGTGGAGCGGCAACCAGGTGAGGAGTACAAAGACAAGTGTGTCTTGCCTAGAGTCAAGCATGGCGGTTGGAGTGTCATGGTCTGGGGCTGCATGAGTGCTGCCAGCACTGGGGATCTACAGTTCATTGAATTCTAACATGTACTGTGACATACTGAAGCAGAGCATGATCCCCTCCCTTCATAAACTGGGCCGCAGGGCAGTACTGCAACATGATAACGACCCCAAACACCCCTCCGAACGACCACTGGCTTGCTAAAGAAGCTGAGGGTAAAGGTTATGGACTGGCCAAGCATGTCTCCAGTCTTAAACCCTATTGAGCATCTTTGGGGCATCCTAAAACGGGAGATGGAGGAGCGCAAGGACTCTAATATCCACCAGCTCCTTGATGTCGTCATGAATGGGTAGAAGAGGGTTCCAGTTGCAACCTGTGAAGCTCTAGTGAACTCCATGCCCAAGAGGGTTAAGGTAGTGCTGGAAAATAATGATGACAAAACAAAATATTGACACTTTGGGCCCAATTTGGACATTTTTTCTTAGGGGTGTACTCACTTTTGTTGCCAGCAGTTTAGACATTAATGGCTGTGTGTCGAGTTATTTTGAGGGGACAGTAAATTTACACTGTTATACAAGCTGTACACTGACTACTTTACATTGTATCAAAGTGTCATTTATTCAGTGTTGTCCCATGGAAAGATATAATGAAATATTTGAAGAAATGTTAGGGGTGTACTCACTTTTGTGAGATACTGTATGTGTGTTTGACTCAGTGTGTGTGTGTGTGGAGAGGGAGACGGGGTGGAGGACGAGGAGGGTAGGAGAGAGAGAGTGTGTCTCAGTGTGTGTGTGTGGCTGTGTGTGTGTACGTGTAGCTGGGTGGTCTCAGTGTGTGTGTGTGGAGAGGGAGATGGGGTGGAGGACGAAGAGGGTACGTGTGTGTGTGTGTGTGTGTGTGTGTGTGTGGACGAGGAGAGTACGTAGAGAGGGAATGAAATGTTGTTCTTATGGTGTGTGTGTGTGTGTTTGTCTCAGTATGTGTGTTTGTCTCAGTATGTGTTTGTGTCAGTGTGTGTTTGTGTCAGTGTGTGTGTGGGGAGGAGGGTAAAAATCACTTTTTCTCAAAATCATCAAATATCTCCTCATGATCCGCTCCCTGTCCATTCATGCATGTTGCTCGCTACGGTGGGCTGCTTTGTCTACATAGGAGTTTACAGAGCCTAGGCTGTGTATTAACACTGGGTCGTTTTTCAGCGCTCACACACAGTACAGACAGGTAGCGGATCATGAGGAGATATTCACTCAGTACAGACAGGTAGTGGATCATGAGGAGATATACACACAGTACAGACAGGTAGCGGATCATGAGGAGATATTCACTGATTTTGGACAAACGTGTTTTTGCAAACAAGCGTTCTCCAGAATCACTGACTCCATATTGAATTGCACTTTGCTCCACTGCATAACAATTTAAGGTGTTAAGATAATGTCCAAGTATAAAAAAAATGGACACTGAAGTAGTGGGGCGACTGTGGCTGAGTTGGTGGAGCGGATCGGCCGATGATCAAAGGGTTGGAGGTTCGATCCCCGCCCTGCCACCTGTGTCATGGTTGTTGTGTCCTTGGGCAAGACACTTCACCCACCTTGCCTCGTGTGAATGTCGATAGTTAGCCTGCTGCTATCGGTGTGTGAATGTGTGTGTGAATGGTAACGTGGGAATGGGAACAGGTCTCCCTTGAAGAAGAGTCTTCGGTCTCAATGGGATTTACCTGTAGAAATAAAGGTTAAAAAAAAAACAATGTAAAAGGGGATATCGATGTGACCCAGCTTCACACAAAATATCTTGGTACTAATGTTCCGTGTGTGTGTGTGTGTGTGTCTCCAGAGGGCGAGTCGGAGGACTTTGAGGAAGAGGAGGAGGAGGAAGATGAGGAAGACGTCGTGGCTGTAGAAGACGACAGTGCTGACGATGACAGCGCTGATGAGGTCAGTCCACGCCGCAGTTTAACTCACATTAAAGCTGCAGTGTGTAGAATTTTGGGTTTTATTTCCTAGCAGATTTTGTAGAAAGTAATTATAATATCCATAAGTACATTTAATTTAGTGCATAATAGCTGATTTTTTTTTCCCTTAGAAAGGGTCTCATATGTCCATATTTCTGCATATCTTGGACCAAGGCCTAGTGCCGCCATCTTGAAAGTGTCATAGTTGGAATGTCATCAGGTGCATTGTTTAAAATTTAGAATGGTTCTTGTCCTTGAAGGCCACTGTAGCTTCTGTTATTATTCGAAAGGGTTGGGGTCACCCAGGGAGCGTTGCATTCTAGAACTTTGTACAACTTTCTTGATGATGTCATATTACGCACTGCACCTTTAAAGCTTTAAATAGGGGTGTGTGTGTGTGTGTGTGTGTGTGTGTGTGTGTGTGTGTGTGTGTGTGTGTGTGTGTGTGTGTGTGTGTGTGTGTGTGTGTGTGTGTGTGTCAATAATAACTTGCTGAATGAAATGACCGAACCAGAGAAAAGTTAAATTTGTATTCAAACCTTGACTGATCCCCGTTGGTGTGTTCAGGACAGAGAGGTGTTTGTTTGTTTGTTTGTTTGTTTGTTTGTTTGCCATACATTGTTCAAGTCACACCTGTCGCCATGTCACAGGTTTAATATCCAGTAATGACTGGAGAGATGCAGCGCCCTCTGGTGGCAATTTAAAATAAGGACAATACAGGTGAAACTTGACAAATTAGAATATCGTGCAAAAGTTCATTTATTTCAGTAATTCAACTTGAAAGGTGAAAATAATATATTATATAGACTCATTACATGCAGGGTGAGATATTTCAAGCCTTTGTTATAATTTAGATGATCATGGCTTACAGTTTATGAAAATTCAAAATCTCAGAAAATTAGAATATTACATGGAATCAATAAAAAAGGGATTTTAAATATAGAAATGTCGGCCCTCTAGAAAGTATAATCATCCATATGTACTTGGTTTGGTTCCCTTTTGCATGAATTCTTGCCTCAATGCAGGGTGGCATGGATGCTGTCAGCCTGTGGCACTGCTGAGGTGTTATGGAAGCCCAGGTTGCTTTGATAGTGGCCTTCAGCTCGACTGTATTGTTGGGTCTGGTGTGTATCATCTGCCTCTTGACAATAGTCCATAGTTTCTCTATGGAGTTCAGGTCAGGAGAGTTGTCTGGCCAATCCAATTCATAAGCTGTAAGCCATGATAATTAAAATTATAACAAATAAAGGCTTGAAATATCTCTCTCTGCATGTAATGAGTCTATATAATATATTATTTTCACCTTTTAAGTTGAATTACTGAAATAAATGAACTTTTGCACGATATTCAAATTTTTCAAGTTTCACCTGTATGTTGAAGAGAGACAGTTTAATGAAACCCTTGACTGACTGACTGATGTTTGTACAAAATGTGTTAAACCTTTATCGTGTGTGTGTGTGTGTGTGTGTGTGTTCAGGACGGAGAGGTGAACGGAGACGTGGACAGTGAAGACGATGACGATGATGACGACGAGGATGATGATGGTGAGAAACAGTCTAGCGGCTGAACTTACACACTAACCCTTTCTGTCAGCAGATTTAGGATTTTGACTTTGACTTCTAGTGACTGTATGATACGGTACATTTAAATTGTCAAACTTTTATTTTGTATTTTTTTGAATACGTCTAGAGGAATTTTTTTCCTAAATGAAAAAAAAAAATGCCAAAGACACTTCTGTAACTGAATAATAATATGGTGTAAAGAAGGCTCACTTACAGGTCGTTTTGTTATCATTCTTAACCCCTCCTTAGATGAAGACTCGTCTCCGACCAAAGGAGAGAAGAGGAAGAGGGATCCAGAAGACGAGGATGACGATGACGATGATGAAGATTAAAGATGGCTGCCCCTCAATCCCGTTCAAACCCTCGTGAACCTCTCTTCCCCCAAACTACGCTCGCCTTGCCCTCTCTAGCCCCCTCTACACTGGGCCTCCTGCCATCTCCTGCACTTCTCTCCTTCCACAGTCACACACAATATGTCCACCATTTCAATTCAGTCATAAAAACACACACAAAAAGAAAGAAAAAATAATTTATTTATTTTTTTCTACGCAACAGATTCTGAAATGTTTCAGCTGAAAACTGATTGATATACGTCTTAATCAAACCGTTAATGTCATAAACTCCATTCAGAGATATTAACTATTGATGCAATTAACTTTATGGCGTTTTTATGTGTGAAATTCTCTCCAAACAAATCAGAATTCGAGTCCAAACTATTTTTTTTTTATATCCATAACTTTGCCGGTTATTGTCGTAATACGTAGTCTTTAAATATGACAAAGTTGTGAAAAAAGCTCGTTGTGATTTCTCACAGAAGAAATGTTACCAAAGATAGTCCGTTAACTATTCCACATTGCAAACTCAAGGCTACATATTTAAGAGACGCTGCTTGGCAATTTTGAGGAACTTTTGTTTCACTTACAAACTGCTTTTAATGACCATAGTAAATAGATTTATCTATTCACAAAACAAATGCCATTTAAAAACTGAGTTGGGTATTGACTAAATCTTGAGTTAAAAATCGGACAAAGAATTCATGGTAAAGTAGCTTTTTGTTGTCGTGGATTGTAACTTTTTTTGTGTGTGTCATGCAATTCAAAATTCTGTCCAGTTGGATTAATTACACAATGGTCATTTTAAGGGCAATTTGAAGTCCGAAATTCCTACTCCGTTAAGTTAAGTAAATGCATCACTAGAGTTACGAAGCATAGTCCATTTTGTACAGATATTTTCCCTCGAGGTGAAGTTAGTTTGTGATCAAAACACGAGCTTCAGTTTTCTTAACTTTTTAAAAAAACACACACACACTATCTCAACTAGAATTACCTTTACAAACTGTCTTAACACCTTTAAAAAAACATAATATTTCATCAATCAATTCGCTCTTAAATAATCCATTACTACACTTAAGTTGTGTGTCTGTGGAAGGAGAATGAGGAGATGGAACTAAAAGGCAAATTTTTGAATTTTGAAATGCAAAAAAAATAATAACCAAATTCCTTTTTTCCTACTTCCCTCAAACGCCCCGCCCTCTTATTACATCACCACTTTGGGACTGAACCAGCAGCTATGATGTCATTGCTCTGTGGTGTAATCAACGGACAGTCGAAAACCTAGTGAAAATAGCACCCATCCATCCTACCCAAACCCTGTACCCTAAACCCTAAACCTCAAGGCCGAGCGTGCTCAGGGCAAACTGTGTTCTCTCTTTTTTGCCAACAGAGCTTTTTAAAAGAAATATTTTTTCAGAGAAATTGTTTTTTTTTTCGTTTTGATTTTGATTTTGATTTTGTTTTTGTTTTTTGTATGGTTGTCTGGGGAACCCCTCTCTCTCTCTCTCTCTCTCTCTCTCTCTCTCTCTCTCTCTCTCTCTCTCTCTCTCTCTCTCTCTCTCTCTCTCTCTTTCTCTCTATCTCTCTATCTCTCTCTCTCTCTCTCCGGTTGATCCTTCACACTTACACTGATAGTCGAGGTTGTGTTCTTTGTTTTCTTTTTACTTTTTTTTTTACTTTCTTGTAAGTTAAAGGAAAAACAAACAAAAAAAAAACACACAAAAAGGACTTTGTAAATAAAATCTTAACATTTTGCTCCTGGCGTCTCCTGCCTCAACTTTATTTCTACCTACATTTTCACCTCTATATTTATAATCTAGATTTATAGTGGAGCGGCTAAATGCTTATTTTCACCCTAATCTTTCAGTTGATGATACAAGCGTGAGAATTGGCCTGAGCACGAGTCTCCGTGGGCCACTTGACAAGAAAACTGTCCGAGACATTTAATATTGTGAATCTGAAAATGTTCATAGAAATGTGTTAGGTCTATTTAAGTTTTTTTTTTTTATTATTATTTTTTTGTCTCGGGACAATTCTCTTGTCCAGTGACCCATGGAGACTGCTCATGCCAATGTTCACGCTTGTATCACAATTTGAAAGATTGTAGCACTTTTACCCGCTCCACTTTTATTGCCAACTACACTCAACAAAAATATAAACGCAACACTTTTGTTTTTGCTCCCATTTTTCATGAGATGGACTTAAAGATCTAAAATTCATTCCAGATACACAATTGTACCATTTCTCTCAAACATTGTTCACAAATCTGTCTAAATGTGTGATAGTGAGCACTTCTGCTTTGCTGAGATAATCCATCCCACCTCACAGGTGTGCCACATCAAGATGCTGATCTGACATCATGATTAGTGCACAGGTGTGCCTTAGACTGTCCACAATAAAAGGCCACTCTGAAATGTGCATTTTTTTGCTTTATTGGGGGTCTGGGGACTCAGAACCAGTCAGTATCTGGTGTGACCACCATTTCTCCATGCAGTGCAAAACATCTTCTTCGCATAGAGTTTATCAGATTGTCAATTGTGGCCTGTGGAATGTTGGTCCACTCCTCTTCAATGGCTGTGCGAAGTTGCTGGAGACGGCTTATGGTGGAGAAATGAACATTCAATGCACGAGCAACAGATCTGGTTGACATTCCTGCTGTCAGCATGCCAATTGCACGCTCCCTCAATGCTTGTGGCATCTGTGGCATTTTGCTGTGAGACAAAACTGCACATTTCAGGGTGGCCTTTTATTGTGGACAGTCTAAGGCACACCTGTGCACTAATCATGATGTCAGATCAGCATCTTGATGTGGCACACCTGTGAGGTGGGATGGATTATCTCAGCAAAGCAGAAGTGCTCACTATCACACATTTAGACAGATTTGTGAACAATGTTTGAGAGAAATGGTACAATTGTGTATCTGGAATGAATTTTAGATCTTTAAGTCCATCTCATGAAAAATGGGAGCAAAAACAAAAGTGTTGCGTTTATATTTTTGTTGAGTATAGTAGATTAAAGGTGCAGTCAGTGATTCTGGAGAACGCTTGTTGTCAAAATCACTTTTTTTGTCAATCTGATCATCTTCTCATGATCTGTATGTACTGTGTGTGCTGGAGAAAAAAAAAATCTGCGGTTAATACACAGCCTAGGCTCTGTAAACTGGTATGTTAACGAAGGGGGTAGTGGATCGTGAGGAGATATTCACTGATTTTGACAACAAGCATTATCCAAAATCACTTACATCACCTTTTCAATGTCGATATTTTTTGTAATAATTTTTTTTTTTTTGGCCGTAAATTTACGTGGCTTTACAAAATTCTTAAAACTCCTTATATTTAACTTGCTGTATGAACCCTGATTTTGACAACAAGCTTATTCCAGGGTTTAGAGTTAGACATATTTTGACATGACGGCACTAGATATAAAGTCAGAAATGTATTCTCACTCAGTCAAATACATCCCTTGAGTTTAGATGAATGCAGGTGTTTTGGTATAAAACTGGTAGTTGGTAAGTAAGAGTGCTATTGCGTAGTTTGGCCACAAGAGGGCACAGTTTAAAAAGCTCACTGTATATAGTATTATACAGTATATACAGATTTATTTTCTTTTTTCGATTGAAGATATTTTTGACTGACGGGGTGAGAGGAAAATTTGAAAAGGATGTTTTTTTTTTTAAACAAAAGTTTAACACTGGTAAAGTTAAGATATTGGCAGTTTTGAACTTCTGGGATTAGCAAATCGTTATTAAAACACAAACGATGTATCTCTTTGCTCTTTGCTATGGTCATAAGACAGACAATCGGCTCCAACCAACCAAAACAGCATGCAGGGCTCACTTCCAAATGTTCGTACCTGCATCATTTAACAAGGCTGACACTTTGACATTTATAGGTCAGAAAAGATGGGAAAGGGGGCGCCTTTAGCTCAGTTGGTAAGGCGTCCCCCTCCCGGGCCGGGTTCGATTCCCACCCGCGGTCGTTCTCTGCATGTCACGCCCCTCTCTGCCCCATTTCACCTCTGTCTCTCTGCACTATCGATAAAGCATAAAAATGCCCAAAAAATATCTTTAAAAAAAAAAGATGGGGAAGCCAGTTGTGGTTTATTCATTGGTTGTAGATGGTGAGTATAGTGTTATTGGTTCAGTGTTCAAACAGAAATGTAACAAGTTGATTTGTGTAGAGTCAGAAAGTCGCCCTCAAGTTGTTCCTGGTGTTTTTAATCTCCTGCTCCAGCTGAGTGATCCTCACCTGCAGAAAGGAAAGAATGACTGAAATTACCACACAATAATCATTTTTATAGAGACTTTCAAACAAGACATGCAGTTCAAAGTGCTTAACAATGATACAGGTATATGCATTACAAGCTCCATATCAAAATAGAATAGAATATTTTATTGTCATTGCAAAACAGTTATCCAATGAATTTGCAGTGCTTCTTTGGCCAGTTCATAATAAATATTCAAAACAAAACAGGAACAAGTTAATTAATTAATTAATTAAATAGCAAAGAATAAAAGGAAACCGAATGAATGACTGAAATTACCCTGAAATAATCACGTGTATTTTTATAGGGACTTTCAAACAAGGAATGCTGTTCAAAGTGCTTAACAATGATACAGGTATATGCATTAGAAGCTCCACATTAAAATAGAGATAGAATGAACAGATTTAACTGAAGTAAGTCAGTGGTTTGTAGCCTGGTAGTGCCATTACTGACACCATAAAACACAGATGAGTTTCAGTTGGTAAGGCGTCCCCCTCCCGGGCCGGGCCCAGCAGCAGACCCGGGTTCGATTCCCACCCGCGGTCGTTCTCTGCATGTCACTCCCCTCTCTGCCCCATTTCACCTCTGTCTCTCTGCACTATCAAATAAAAAGCATAAAAAAAAAATATCTTAAAAAAAAAAAAAAAACACAGATGAGTTTAATCTTAAGTGTTCCTGCTTCGTTGTTGGAGGATAAAATACTGTGTTGGCTGAATGCCCTGTGTGTGTGTGTGTGCGCGCGCGTGCGTGCGTGTGTGTGCGTGCGTGTGTGTGTGTACGTACTTGTACAACTATTTTTGTGAGAACCAATTTGAGTTTTATACCTTAGGAGTGAGGACATTATTGGAAAGTGAGGCAATTTTGTCCGATTCTCCCTTTGGGACAGGCCTTTAAAGGGCTGTTTGAGGGTTAACACTATGTTTTAAGGACAGGCCTTTAAGGGGCTGTTTGAGGGTTAACACTAGGTTTTAAGGTTCAGGTATGAATTAGGTTTATGTTAGGGTTAGTGTAAGGGTTGGGGTTAGGCATTTAGTTTGGATGGTTAGGGTTAGGGTAAGGGGCTAGGGAATGCATTATGTCAATGAATGTCCTCACAAAGATAGAAGTACAAGGGTGTGTGTGTGAATACTAACATCTTTGTGATTGAGTTGATCTTTCAGGCCTCTGATCTCGTCCTGCTGTCGGTAAAACGCTTGGAGGAGCTGGAGAGAAAAAAAAATTCTTGGCGCAATTTGGACAAACTCTTGCCAACTGTTTTATTTTACACAGAGGACTGTACTGTAAATTTTTCTTGTTACAGCTATAGTGCGTAACTTTTTCATATAAATTAATGTTGTTACATTCAAGCCATCACAGCTCCACAAAAACTCTCTGTATTTCTCAGTATGACAGCGTTTACAAACTGGTGTCCCCCCCCCCCACCCCACCACCCTGACACTGGTGCAGGAGCTCAGAAAAATTACAAGAAGAGCCAAAAAAAATCAGTTGTTGATTCTACTGCTAAGAAAAAAAACCTGGACGTACAGCAGAAAGTATAAAATCCATGTGCCATCACTGAAGGCTTTACCTCATGTAGATGACGATGCACCGACAGTGTTGTTGTAATTACTCAGAATTCCTCATGGGGGGGGACAGAAGTTACGCACTATAGCTTTTTATTTTTTATTTAACCTTTATTTAACCAGGAAAGTCCCATTGAGATTAAAAACCAAGAGGCAGCAACAAGTTACATGTTCACTCACAACATATAGACAAACATTAAAATGATAAAAAGCAGTTATCAAATAAAATCAGAAAAAACTGTTATCAATTAAAATAATAAAAAGAGTTACGAGTAAATTAAAAATCATCAGCTCTAAACGTCTCACCTCGTTCTCTGTGGTGGGGGGCGGCCTCTCGGTGGGCTCACAGCAGTGCGGCGTGCACCAGTAGCTCCACAGCGTCTCGTCCGGCTGCCAGCCTGACAGATCGCTCACATCCAGAGGGTATTTAGCGTCTTGGTAGGACAGCTGCTCCTCCAGGAAGGCCTTGAGAGAGAGAGAGAGTAGATGGGTTATAGATGGATAGATAGATAGATAGATAGATAGATAGATAGATAGATAGATAGATAGATAGATAGATAGATAGATAGATAGATAGATAGATAGATAGATAGATAGATAGATAGATAAATGGATGGATGGATGGATGGATGGATGGATGGATGGATGGATGGATGGATGGATGGATGGATGGATGGATGGATAGATAGATAGATAGATAGATAGATAGATAGATAGATAGATAGATAGATAGATAGATAGATAGATAGATAGATAGATAGATAGATAGATAGATAGAAAGAAAGAAAGACCAAAACCTTTAAGTTGTGTTAAAGGTAGAGTCAGTGATTCTGGAGAACACTTTTTGTCCAAATCACTTTTTCTCAAAATCAGTGAATATCTCCTCATGATCCACTACCTGTCTGTACTATATGTGAGCTGAACAAGAATCCAATCAAGGGTTAATACACAGCCTAGACTCTGTAAACTGGTATGTAACTAGAGAGGGCCCACCATAGCTAGTACCATGCCTGTTAGTGTTTACAGAGCCTAGTCTGTATTAACCCCTGATTCATTTTTCAGCGCACAAACAGTACGAACAGGTAGCAGATCGTGAGGAGATATTCACTGATTTTGACAGAAAGTTATTTTGACAACAAGCGTTCTCCAGAATCTCTGACTCCACCTTCAACTCTGCTTCTCTTTGCTTTAGGTTTAAGTGCTTGATCTTAATAGTAACTGTAAGGGGTTAATGTGTTTCATTATGTAACCATGATCCAAAGTAAGCTGATACATGACGTGTCGTTTAAAACTATGTGTGCTGGGATCGCCATGGCCAGAAGTGACCTGGTCAGAACATACTGCCATGCCCCAGCTGGGATAAACAAACAAGCTCTCAGAGACATTAGTCAACCATTAGTTGTAACGCACACACAAATCCAAGTCTGTATGCACCATGTACTGAATAAAAGAGCCGGCGAGGAGAAGGGGAAGCCAGAGTTGGTTCCGGATTGGCGACGTAACACCAGTTGCGCCATACCTCTCTCCTTGTCGTAAGGCAAGTAACATGATCCTTTGGTCTCACGCTATCATTGTGTTTGTCTCATTTGTCTGACTGAACTAGCACGTGGTTTCCTTGTCTTACAAGCAAGTTGGATAAACCTAACAGTAACTGATAGTTTTCTACCTCTTCCATAAAGTCCATGTCTATGGTGGTCACTCCCCTGACAGCCTGGAGCCTCAGGGGGCTGAGCGGCCTCACAAGCCCCTTCTCAGCAGCTGTCTCTGGGTATGGGTTGGGTACTTTAGTCCCAGGCTTCAGCGACATCATCACAGGCCCTGGTGGAGATATGAAACACACAAGGGGTAAGGCATCAATGGATTAAAGGTGTATACCGCAGTTTGAAAAAGGCAAGGTTACGAAACCGCTATTATTTTCTGTCATACTATTCTAAGGTATTAACGCCCCCCTACCCCACAGGACGTTAACATTTACATGTTTATTTCTGTTCAGTTTACAGAGCCTAGGCTGTCTTTTACCACTGGATTTTTTTAGCAGATCGTGAGGAGATATTCACTGATTTTGATAAAACAGTTAGATGAATTTGCCTTCTTTATCATAACTTTAACTAAAAGAAAAGTGTGTAGAAAGCGATGAACAATATTATCAAAAGTGTTTCCTGATATCGTGCAGCCCATCCGCCATTTTGTGTCAAAGCCCTGCCTCACTGACCTCTGTTTCTCCCCTGCAGCCATTCCTGAGCCGTCATGGCCGCCTGGTTTCCTGCCGTCATCGGGTAAAGATCCTCCTGGAAAACACCGGACTGGAAGGACACAGGAAAACATTTACCCTGCGATCCGAATCTCATACTCTTTCTTTGTTCTATTCTACATACTACATCTGATCATAAAAAGCATCGGTAACACTTTATAATAACTATCCGTTGTAACTCGTTAATAGATCATTAGTAAACTCTTAATTAATGATTATTAATAATTTGTTTAGTGTTTGTTAGCAGTTTGTTAAGGATTTATAACAATGGTAGATAGTTAATAGCTTAATAATTGAATCAGTTCATCTGGGAGGTAATCCGAGATACCGACGAGGCTGAAATAGGCTATAGACTATACACAGTGCATGGGCAACTGAGGGCAGCCCCATTTTCAAATATTTTTAAATAAACTCAATACACACTGTGCATGCCATGGACTTGAACGTGACGTGATCAGTTAATCTCGGATTACCTCCCAGATGAACTGATTCAATTATTAAACTATTAACTATCTACCATTGTTATAAATCCTTAACAAACTGCTAACAAACACTTAACAAATCATTAATAATCATTAATTAAGAGTTTACTAATGATCTATTAACAAGTTACAACGGATAGTTATTATAAAGTGTTACCAAAGCATCTAGTTAGGATGCAGTATGCTACACTTGGGACATACTTTTACTTATTTATTTCATCATAACATTGCGCCTTGATCTTCCCTCTTGCTTTTATATCCGTCGCATCCCTGTTTGTTTTCATATGGAGGCTCCGTCGATGTGACGTCACTTCAGGTGCGCACTGGATTATATGTCAGAATAGCCCAAATAGCATGCTGTTTTCAAGACTAAAAATCTCGATGTCTCGATGTCTAAACATCCTAAATCTGGCCACATGTATCGGGACATCCTAAATCTTTTTTTCTACCATACTAAATAGTAGATAGTATGGAGATTGGAACGCAGGGGGAATCTCTCTGCCTTGATCATCAGTAAATGCAACATGGACGTATCATCCTAATCTTTACTGGACATTGTCTCAACATTATTATTATTTTCTTTTTTATACTCCAAACCAAAAATCTACAACTTCTAAAGCACTTGCATCCACTAAATTTTCCATAATCATTCTCAGCACTATTCTGAAGGTTATTACAGAAGGATTTGTTCATGTGTTGTTCACTGTCTGATTTATGAGACATGTAATATACAGTACATATGACCTGTTATGAGGCATGTAATATACAGTATATATGACCTGTTATGAGGCATGTAATATACAGTACATACGACCTGTTATGAGGCATGTAATATACAGTACATATGACCTGTTATGAGACATGTAATATACAGTACATACGACCTGTTATGAGGCATGTAATATACAGTACATACGACCTGTTATGAGGCATGTAATATACAGTACATACGACCTGTTATGAGACATGTAATATACAGTACATACGACCTGTTATGAGACATGTAATATACAGTATATATGACCTGTTTCCTTGGTACGATCATGGACAGCGGTTCCACCAGATCTTTGACGGCGATCAGACGGTAAAATCTGAAAACTTCACAAACGCTCACGTCCAGACCTCGCTTTGGCATCACTCCTGTAGAGAGGGAGGGAGGGATAGATAGAGAGAGAGAGAGAGAGAGAGAGAGAGAGAGAGAGAGGAGAGAGAGAGAGAGAGAGGGAGGGAGGGAGGGATGGATGATGGATGGATGGATGGATAGAGAGAGAGAGAGATGGATGTATTTAGTAAGTTTAAACTCGTTTTGCTTCTGTGTATAATCAAGACAACGGCACATTTGTGTATACAGTATGTTAGTCTGTGTGTGTGTGTGTGTGTGTGTGTGTGTGTTGGTCTGACCGAGTCCTTTCTGAGGCAGCAGGGACCTGTACTCTGTCAGGAAGTTGACGTACGGTTTCTCTGAGCTCAGCTCGTAGTAACGGATGTTCCCGTCGCCCTGACAACACAAATGCATCAAATAAATATTCCAAGCACTGGTACATTTATAGATTTTTTTGTCTATTTATCTTCCATAACATGTCTTCTTTCATACTCTATCTCTCTCTCCCTCTCTTCCATAACATGTCTTCTTTCATACTCTATCTCTCTCTCCCTCTCTCTCCCTCTCTTCCATAACATGTCTTCTTTCATACTCTATCTCTCTCTCCCTCTCTCTCTCCCTCTCTTCCATAACATGTCTTCTTTCATACTCTATCTCTCTCTCCCTCTCTCTCCCTCTCTTCCATAACATGTCTTCTTTCATACTCTATCTCTCTCTCCCTCTCTCTCCCTCTCTTCCATAACATGTCTTCTTTCATACTCTATCTCTCTCTCCCTCTCTCTCCCTCTCTTCCATAACATGTCTTCTTTCATACTAGTATAAATCAAAAGTTCCAACATGTACATTCAGGTGTTTATTTGACTAAATCTTGTCTGTTTGTGTCTGTATATTTCTCCTATTGTTTTTTTCATACTCTGAATCCAAAATGCTAATTGTGTGTGTGTGTGTGTGTGTGTGTGTGTGTGTGTGTGTGTGTGTGTGTGTGTTTCTGACCTTCCCAGCCAGGTAGAGCATGTGTGTGTCCGGGTCGTAGAAGGGAAACAGAACTCCAGCTGAACCGTCTAAATCCTCTTCATACAGAGGCTCCGACAGGTCGTCCTGATGTGCACACACACACACACACACACACACAGACAGACACACATACACACACACACACACAGACACATACACACACACACACACAGACAGACACACATACACACACACACACACAGACACATACACACACACACAGACACACACACACACACACAGACACACACACACACACACAGACACATACACACACACACAGACACACACAGTTTGGGTTTTTCTAAATCAGTTGCACAATTTGAAATGTACAGAATGACAAAGATATACAAATAATACGTATATAAAGAAACAACAATATGATTGTGTGGGCATGTATGAGTGAGTGAGTGAGTGAGTGAGTGAGTGAGTGAGTGAGTGAGTGAGTGAGTGAGTGAGTGAGTGAGTGAGTGAGTGAGTGAGTGAGTGAGTGAGTGAGTGAGTGAGTGTTTTTGTCTGTGTCTTTGTGAGTGACTGAGTGAGTGTGTCTGTGTCACTGTGTGTATGGATCTGTGTGCGTTTGCGTGAGTGTGTGCTTGTGTATTTGTGTCCATGCCTTTGTGTTTGTGTGTGCGTGTGTTTCTGTTCGTGCCTGTGTGTGTGTGTGTGTGTGTGTGTCTGTGTGTCTGTGTGTGTGCATGCCTGTGTGTGTGTGTGTGTGTTTATGTTCGTGCCTGTGTGTGTGTGCCTGTGTGTGTTTCTGTGCGTGCTTGTGTACGTGCATTTGCGTGCCTGCGCTTTGTATGCATGTTTGTGTGTGTGTGTCTCTGTGCCTGCCTGTGTGTGTGTGTGTGTGTGTGTGTGTGTGTGTTTGTGTGTGTGTCTTACGGGGTCCCAGAGCACTATCTGTCTGTGGTTCCATCTGGAGCAGCCTGTGGACAGCAGCATGTTCAACCCTCCCATGTAGAGAACCTTACTGGCCTTATGGGACTCACTGTGGGACACCTGAAGGGACAAAAGTTCAAACGTTTGTATCTTGTTTTAAATAGCCTCTGTACTCCTCATAGTAAAAATGAATATATGATGTCAAAGTTGGGTGCCTTAGAAAGCTTTCATGAAAATTAGATGGAAGATGAGTGTTCATAAATATAAGAAAACTTAGTTTAAAAAAAATCAAACTGCTTTTTTTACTGTCTAGACCGTTTGACTGGCTGCCACGATCGATTCAAAATACTTATTGGGCCAGTTTCACAGACATGGATTAAGCCTAGTCCTGGACTAAATGGAATTTTGAATGGAGATTGTCCATTGAAGGTACAATTTAGTCCAGAACTAGGCTTAATCCATGTCTGCGAAACCGGCCCTTTGTGTCATTAGAACCAGAGCATAGCCCACCTCATCTTAACAGAATTACTGTAAGGTTAACCAATTTTAAAGGTGCAGTCAGTCTGATTCTGGAGAATGCTTGTTGTCAAAATCACTTTTCGGGGCCACTTTGTTCAGATACCCTTTGCGTACATACCAGTTTACAGAGCCTAAGCTGTGTATTGTGTTGTGCACACAGTACGGACAGGTAGTGTATCGTGAGGAGATATTCACTGATTTTGATAAAAGTGATTTTGACAAGTTTTCTCCAGAATCACTGACTACACCTTTAAAACAATCAGACAAGATGACATTTCACACACACACACACAAACACACACACACATTCACACACACACCTGTAGTATCTTCCCTGTGCGTGGGTCCAGCACTCTGACCCGTCTGTCTTTAGAGGTGACGGCCAGCCGGCTGCCGTCCGTGTTAAAGCTGACGGACAGCAGCAGGGTGTCGGCCGGGCAGCGCTGCAGGGCGGGCACTAGGACCACGCGCACAGGGGCCCGGATCACTGCTCCACCATGGGACACATCCCATAGGAAGACCTAGGGGGGCGGGGGGGGAGGGGATGGGGGGGAAGGAGAGAAACGGTCCTCAATATGATGAAGCTTTGTGCAATGTGACTGGACAGTAATTTTAACTGTTTAAGGGGTTTTTACTGGGAGTTTTTTCTCAGTCGAGCTAAGGGTCTAAGGGCAGAGGGTGTCATACTGTATGGAATGTAAAGCCCACTGAGGCAAATGTCTATTTGGGATATTGGGCTGTAGAAATAAAACTGATTTGATTTGAAGGTCTAATTTAATGGTAAGACTCGATTTCTAGCAGACAAGAGAGACAGCATCTGAAGTCCTCCTGCATCCACACTATTATTCACTATTCATGTCTATGAGCATGTAAACTTCTGGTCAATGATTGTATTTATTTTAGATTTTCTATTATTTTCTGTACATGTGACATCTATAGCATAATGTCCGTCCTGGGAGAGGGATCCCTTCCTCTTTCACTCTCCAGGAGATTTCTAAAAAAAAAAAAATCCTGTTAAAGGGTTTTTACTGGGAGTTTTTCCTCAGTCGAGCTAAGGGTGTAAGGGCAACTGTATTATAACAGAAATTGTGATTTGTACATCACTTTGGACCAAATTCAATGTGTTTTGATTGACAGCGTGACTGACCAATGAGGAGCTGACCTTGTAGTCGTAGGCGGAGCTTAGCAGCAGGTTCTGGGCGGTCGGATGCCACTCGATGATGCCGACTCTCCGGCTGTGACCAATCAGAGTCTTCCGCGCTTTGGTGAGATTCTGCTGCACGCCACACACCGGGATGTCCCAGATCTTCACCTGGGAACACACACACATACACACACACACACACACACACACACACACACACACACACACACACACACACACACACACACACACACACACACACACACAGATACACACACAGATATACACATGTAAAAAATACACACATAAACATATACAAGCATGTACAAATACTTACACACACACACACATTCATGCACACAAACACACACACTGACACATATATACACACACACACACATAAACACACACACACACACACACACACACACACACACACACACACAGATAGGTAGTTTCTTGAAAGAATACACCAAATGTCTAAAATTCTAATTGGTCATCAAAAGTTTCTTTTTTTAAATTGTTATCACCCTGCATGTCTGTTTGCTCCTACATACTCGATATTGTATGTATGATTAAAATAGCAAGTCATGAAAAAAAATAAAGAAGTTAATATACTAATCTGCCCGGTGCTCACAGTGCAGTCCTCGGAGCAGGAGGCGATGCAGTGATCATCAAACGGGTTCCACTTCACGTCCAGAACCCGCCCGCTGTGACCGCACACCCGCGGGTGCTGGGGGTCCACACGGCCCGTCTGGACATACAGGAGGAGATATAGATTAAACATTGTATTACTTTGGGGATGAAATAACTTTTTTATTCTTATGTTTTATTGTCTTTACATTCAACGGCCTTTGAGGTGAGATGTTGTTTGTATTAATAATAATAATCTTTATTAAAGGTGCAGTGTGTAATATGACATCATCAAGAAAGTTCTACAAAGTTCTAGAATGCAGCGCTCCCTGGGTAACCCCACCCCTTTAGAATAATAACAGAAGCTACAGTGGCCTTCAAGGACAAGAACAATTCTAAATTTTAAACAATGCTCCTGATGACATTCCAACTATGACACTTTCAAGATGGCGGCACTAGGCCTTGGTCCAAAATATGCAGAAATATGGACATATATGAGACCCTTTCTAAGGGAAAAAAAAGTAATTCAAAACATTTTTTTCAGCTATTATGCACTAAATTAAATGTACTTATGGATGTTATAATTACTTTCTACAAAATCTGCTAGGAAATAAAACCCAAAATTCTACACACTGCAGGTTTAAGGACTCAGATGGTCCACTCACATCCAACATACACACACACACATAGAACACATTAAAATACATTACTTAATAAAATACTGTACTAAAATAGGTGCAAGCTATCATGCCAATGCTTTGGAAGCCTGGATGTGAGCCTATAGCCCATCATAGGGTTGGTTAAGGCTATAAGGATGCTATTTTCTGATGAATCCAATCGACACATGAAATTGAACATTAACTTTGGTAACAGTGCGTGACATGTAGGTACATTAGAGGACACAGATAACTGGCTAGCACTGTGCCACCTGGAACACGGAGCAACAACCTCATGGCATCATTACACGCCACTCTAAGCTCTACATGTGTGTTGCCTTTGTTATTTTATGATTTTAGCAACAAGCGTTCTCCAGATTCACTGACTCTAAGTGAAAGCAGGCTATGAGCATCAAGAAATTGTAATACAAGTAGGCTATTAAACTTTAAACTACTCAACGGAATAAAAATATCCCCCTAAATAAATTATGCAATTAATTATTAAATAGTTTTTTTTTTATATGTCCAACAGAATATATTGTTTACGCACATGATGTATGGGCAGGACCAGGAAGGACCCGCCCCCTTCGCACTCTGTCACCACGGCGATGAAGCAGGGATTGGCCGAGCAGTAGTGGTTGTCATGGACACCGCGGGTGATTGGCACTCCGTCGTAGCTCTGACCTTTAGCCGAAGGTTTACCGAAAACCAGACGGAACTTTGAACAGCGGAAAGACGAACGCCACGACATCTGGAGATACACAGACAGATTGTGTGTGTGTGTGTGTGTGTGTGTGTGTGTGTGTGTGTGTGTGTGTGTGTTTGGTCAGTGGTTAAGTTTAGGGTTAGGCTCTCCAGAAAATTAAGTCTATTTACACTACTACCGGTCAAAAGTTACGCAATATAGCTTTTAGTTTGAATGTCTATGTAATGTCCTAGAAAGTGATTGATACATGAATATATGTGTGTGTGTATATGTGTGTTTGTGTGTGTGTCTGTCTATCTGTGTGTGTGTGTGTGTGTGTGTGTGTGTGTATGTGTGTGTGTGTGTGTGTCTGTCTATCTCTGTGTGTGTTTGTGTTTGTGTTTGTGTCTGTCTACCTCTGTGTGTGTGTGTGTGTCTGTCTACCTCTGTGTGTGTGTGTGTGTGTGTGTGTCTGTGTGTGTGTGTGTGTGTGTGTGTGTGTGTGTGTGTGGTGTGTGTGTGTGTGTGCGTGTGTGTTTGTGTGTGTGTCTGTCTATCTGTGTGTGAGTGTGTGTGTGTGTGTGTGTGTGTGTGTGTGTAATCTCATAATAGTGTTGTGGAACTTTCAGCAGCTGCATTATCTTGTCTAATCAATAATTTAATCACCTCATTATTGGCTTCCATAATCTTATCAATAATAAATACATTTCTTCAATAACTGAATTTCTTAATCAGTCACACACACACACACACACACACACACACACAGACACACAAACACTCACACTCTCACACACACACACACACACACACAGACACAGACACACACACAGACACACACACACACACACACACACAGACACACACACACACACACACACAAAGGTAAATCCATCTTCCAGATCCGTTTGCTTTTGTTTAAATTAAATATTCATAAGTTACACACACACATTAATGACCTTTGACTTTTACCTTGGCAGCCAGGAAAGATCGGCTTACTGTGGAGAGGAGGGGAGAGACGGAGAGGGGAAATTTAACTTTGGATAAAACATTTCCCATAATCTATCAGATGCCAGTTAAAGACCTACTTCACCGGTGGGAATATGAAGGTGTATTGAACTCTGAGATCCTATGTAGTATAAATGTGCAAACATTTTAGAAATCGGTTCATCCTAGCCTGAGAAAAGGCAGAAAGAGTGTTTCATGGTCTCACTGTTTAACCCTACAGTTTCCCACGCGTGACATCTCACATGGTAAAATGTAGGGTTAGGATTAACAGGACAGCTGGGCCAAGGGAAGACTGAGGGAAGAAAAACCTCATTCATTATATTATAATACAAATGTTATAATGATAGAACGCCGGTTACGTATGGGTGAAGAATTCCTTTAAAGGTGCAGTCAGTGATTCTGGAGAACGCTTGTTGTCAAAATCACTTTTTTGTCAAAATCAGTGAATATCTCCTCATGATCCGCTACCTGTCTGTACTGTGTGTGTGCGCAGAAAAAAAATCCAGTGTTACAGTAATACACACACAGCCTAGGCTCTGCTACCTGGTATGTAAACAAAGTGGCCTACCATAGCTAGCAACATGTCAGCAAGTTTACAGAGCCTAGGCTGTGTATTAAACAGGTTTTTTTAGGGCACACACACTACGAAAACAGGTCGCAGATCGTAAGGAGATATTCACTGATTTTGACAATCAAGTGATTTTGACAAGAAGCGTTCTCCAGAATCACTGACTCCACCTTTAATCTGAACCCAACACAAACAAAGCAAGCGTCATAATGGCTGATTGTTTGTAAGTTTGTCCCAATCGAAACTTCACTCACTTTATCAAGCTAAGATACATTTAAAGTAGCATAGCATAAAAGGCATCAAATTCCCCCAGAGGTTAAAATGGTGTAAATAAACAGATATGGTCTTACCTTGTGTAGAGTCATGTAGGAATCACTGATGCAGACAGTCTAGCAAACAACTGTCTTGATGTTACCATTAGTGTTAGGACGATAGATATTATTTTTTACTATATTAACTATATATGGGATTGAACTACACCTTTACCTGCTAAAATAGTGCAATAAGTACTGTTTAAATTGCTGGTTGACAGTAAAAGGGCAACAGCTACTGTGTCTGCTCTCCTGTTGACTTCTGGCTGCAACGGTGTGTGTGTGTGTGTGTGTGTGTGCGAATGTGTGAGTGTGTGTGTCTGTGTGTGTGTGAGTGTGTGTCTGTGTGTGTGTGTGTGTGTGCGAGTGTGTGTGTGTGAGTGTGTGTGTGTGTCTGTGTGTGTGCAAGTGTGTGTCTGTGCGTGTGTGTGTGCGCGAGGTGTGTGTGTGTGTGTGTTTTCATTCCTGATCCCTGACGTCTTGCCTCTACATTAGCCGAGCTGTGTATGCACGGCTGCACACGCACAAATACCGCGTTAACATCTGATACTACTGTCTCACACACACACACACACACACACACACACACACACAAACTAAAGGCAACACTCAATAATGTTTGGAAACATAATTCTGTATTTGCCATTGAAGCACAATTTTTTTAACTTTTGCTGCATTTGTTTACAGCAACGTTTCTTACATGTATAACATCATAATGGAAACAGCAGAAGGTTTTGGTCAAAGCAGTGAGAAAAACTGCTTTCTTTATTTTATAGGTATTTTTATGCGTTCACCGTCCTATCATTTCCATTTAGCCTTATATTGTTTTATATTTTCTTAACCTTTATTTATACAGGTATATCCCATTGAGTCCGAAGACTCTTTTGCAAGGGAGACCTGTTCCCATTTACACGTTACCATTCACACACATTCATACACCGATAGCAGCAGGCTAACTATCGACATTCACACGAGGCAAGGTGGGCGAAGTGTCTTGCCCAAGGACACAACAACTATGACACAGGTGGCAGGGCGGGGATCGAACCTCCAACCCTTTGATCATCGGCCGACCCGCTCTACCACCTGAGCCACAGTCGCCCCAACTCCATTTAACATTTTAAAAGAAAATGCTGTACTAGTGGGCTAACTTTCTCATTATGATGTATTATAATGGATTTAGATACCCAACAATTTGTGCAAATTTATTTAAAAAAAATTCCAATCTGACTATTTTTTTCACCAAGTTCAAAATGCTTTACATGAGCTAAAACTACTAAAATTGTATGTGTAGCACCGACTGAAATAGTCCGAACGTAGACATCAGTTAGCCTACAACTAAAACCTTATTCCAAAGGGTTGGGATTAATAAATGCTGATTCACCTGACAGTTGAAGTTGTCATAACAACCATTTGGAACAGATCATTGTGCATCAATTCTCTAAATTTGGTCAATTTGTTACAAGTAGAGACCGGTTATAGTTATTAAACATGTTATAAAACCTAACCTACCTTAAATTAAAGTCCCTAAAGTTACATTTTCTTCACTTTTTTCCTGCTCACGACAGCATGTTTAGTTTAATACATTTTTAATTTGTTATTTTTCAAGCAGGAAATGCAAACAGAATGGTGGGAATGGAATGTGATGTCATAATTGGAGTTGAAACTATGCAGATTGTACAGCTGCAGTGTCTGTAATCTCACACAGATCTACTGAGCAGGTAAGACCAGCTGCACTTCATGTGTGTGTGTCCTGATTTATATTGTTTTAAATATGGAATAATATTGTGTTTTTAGACAAATATAAGATTTATTGATTAGTTTGATGCAAATAAAAAAATGTTGTTCATATAAATTGGACAAAAATGAGAAAAAAATTAGAATGAATTTAAATAGAAGTTGATCAAGTCTAAAAATGTGATTACAAAATAGAATAATTATGAAAAAACAATATATTTAAGATAAAATAATAGAAATAATATATACAAATCAAAATAGTGCGGATAGATAGATAGACAGACATACAGTCAGACAGAGATAGACAGATAGATAGACAGACAGACAGATAGACAGACAGACAGATAGACAGACAGACAGACAGACAGACAGACAGACAGACAGACAGACAGACAGATAGATAGATAGATAGATAGATAGACAGACAGACAGACACTTTATTTATCCCTAAGGAAATTCAGTTGCTAGTATATACGGTATAGTAGTTGAGTATTCACCAATGTTGTCTGCTATGTTCCATAGTTGCTCGGCGGCCCGATGTCGTCACTGCAGCCCGGCGGTGTGAATCCCAAAGATGCGCCGATGAAGTCAGGCCAGATGGAGCAGACTCTGAGGTGCATCTCTGTCATGGTGTGGACACGCAATTTTTTTTAAATAATTTTTTTAAAGATATTTTTTGGCATTTTTATGCTTTATTGATAGTGTAGAGACAGAGGTGAAATGGGGCAGAGAGGGGAGTGACATGCAGAGAACGACCGCGGGCTGGAATCAAACCCGGGTCCGCTGCTGGCCGAGGCCCATGGGCTAAGGGCGCCCCCAGGACACGCAATTTTGATTTATTTGTATTTAACCTGTGTAAACTTCTTCCCCCTCCTTTTCTAACATGTTGTTACAATTATCAAGTATTTGTCATTCATGTGTCTAATCATGCTTTTCTATTTTGTGTAACATCATTATTCTCTGTATGATCATTTCTGTTTTCTTTTACATATTTCGAAATAAATTTAAAATCAAAATCAAATCAAAACCTTTGTTTATACTTGAGATCTCAATTGAGGGGATGCAGCATTGCGGTCTATTGATTGAATATTATTGATCTATCTTATAGGTGCACGTATCTATCTATCTTCTATCTATAAAGCAAGAAACGTTTGTCTGTCTGTGACTCGCATATCTCTCTCACTGTTAGTCAGATTGGCTTGAGCTTCCGGATATGGCTTGCACACGGCACGAAGGTGTGCATCCTTGATTGATTATGTAGTTTTGACCCAAATATGTAGAAGTTATCATATTTATATCATGCTGGCGGTGAACACATGCGCACACTGAAGGCCACAGTAACGACGGGCATGAAGTAGTCGCCGGCTAAACCCCGCCTCCCTGTGGTTTGATTGGCTGCTGCGACCAAAGCTTGAAATGAGTGACGAGCGGGACACACACAGCAGACCTGCTTCCTACGGGCAAGGCACTAGTTATAATAAACACTGTGTTTACCTCTTTCTTCGCTTGTCATTTGTAGGATTCCAACCAACATCTAACGGCGTCTTACGGACAACACTCCCAACCTCTGGATGCCTCACAGAGGTACAAAAATTAATAAAATAAATCTTTAAATAATGTGCTATAGATACACGTCTAGGTTAAGAAGGCATTGGTGCAATAGCCTGTATATCCTATAGGCCAAAATGTAATGTATTAGTTTCTATGTATTTTTGTATCTCCTTTTCATACTGTATGATGTGTTATATAGACCTTTGTCTGCAATAAAGCTTCATATATGTCAATAATAATGTCTTAAATCTGTACCGACTGAAAGACAGAAAAGGGCTAAAGCTGAACAACTGTTGCTTAATATTTTAAAGGTGAAGTCAGTGATTCTGGAGAATGCATATAGTCATAAACAACTTTTTGAAAAAATCATTGAATATCTCCTCATGCGCTGGAAAAAAAAATCCAGCGTTAATACACAGCCTAGGCTCTGTAAACTGGCATGTTGCTAGCTACGGTGGGCCCCTTTAGCTTGCATACCTGTTTACAGAGCCTGTGTTTTAAAACCATATCGTGAGGGAATATTCACTGATTTTGACTGAAAGTGATTTTGACAACAAGCGTTCTCCAGAATCACTGACTGCACCTTTAACCACAAACTGATACTGAACATAAAGATGCAACCATTTTTTATATTTTCCCGACTCAAAACTAGAAAATAATTATTCCATTCCATTTCCTTCCTAGGTGCAGTAACCTCCCACCTGGAGCCTTCCCAGAGACGTCGGTAGTTATCCGCGACGCGCTGAGATTCAACCTCCCGCACCACCTCATCTTCAAGACCATCCAGCGCCGGGTCCAGACCTACGGCCGGAACTACGCTGACGTCTCGGAGCTGCTCACAGGTGAAACTCGTACTATTAGAATATCATGGAAAATGAATTGGAATTGAGGAAAGAATTCATGCAAAAGGGGGCCCCAACCAAGTACTGAGTACATATGGATGATTATACTTTCTAGAGGGCCGACATTTCTGTATTTAAAATCCCTTCTTTATTGATTTCATGTACAGTAATATTCAAATTTTCTGAGATTTTGAATTTGGGGTTTTCATAAGCTGTTAGCTATAATAATCAAAATTATAACAAATAAAGGCTTGAGATATCTCACTTTGCATGTAATGAGTCTATATAATATATTATTTTCACCTTTCAAGTTGAAATACTGAAATAAATGAACTTTTGCACGATATTCTAATTTTTCAAGTTTCATCTGTATAGATCTATTCACGCCGAGCGACAGGTCCGTCTCCGCCGACGACCAGGAGGTGCCCATGGAAACGAACCAGTTGGAGGACGCTCTCATGATGAACAGCCTGGCCGTGAAGAAGGCTTTGCAGATGGGTGTGCCGCCTCACCTCATCAAGCCCAAGGTTCGCGCCAAAATCCTAATGAACCAAGTGGGCTACGCGGATCTCACCGAGCTCCTGAAAGATCTCAACGGAGGAAACATGTGAATTCTATCAATAAAGGTTCAGTAAGTGATATGGTCCTATTAGCTTTTAACTTCCTGTCAGTGACTAGCAATTAGCAGTCCCCTCCCCTCGTCCCTACGTCACCACCACATGAACACACAGCCGTCTTCATCAGATAGTGCCGCGATGGAGAGCAGCGAGTCATCGTACACGGGCACAGAGACCCCGCCTCTTTATAGCGCTCTGTCTCCTGATTGGATTAAAACGAGCGGGATACTCCTCCAAATTTTATCTGATGTGCCTTGGTGTTAACACCTAATGAGAAATACAGACATGTCACTCGGGCAATATTGTGAGTGAATGATGTCAAAAAGGACATTGGCATTTTACAATGAAATTACTCTTGTCTAGATGTCAAACAGGTATCAAGTGTTATACTTCTCCCTACTAAGTTGTATACTTCTCCCTACTAAGTTGTATACTTCTTCCTGCTAAGTTGTATACTTCTCCCTACTAAGTTGTATACTTCTTCCTGCTAAGTTGTATACTTCTTCCTGCTAAGTGTTATACTTCTTCCTGCTAAGTGTTATACTTCTTCCTGCTAAGTTGTATACTTCTTCCTGCTAAGTTGTATACTTCTTCCTGCTAAGTGTTATACTTCTTCCTGCTAAGTTGTATACTTCTCCCTACTAAGTTGTATACTTCTCCCTACTAAGTTGTATACTTCTCCCTACTAAGTTGTATACTTCTCCCTACTAAGTGTTATACTTCTCCCTACTAAGTGTTATACTTCTCCCTACTAAGTGTTATACTTCTCCCTACTAAGTTGTATACTTCTTCCTGCTAAGTTGTATACTTCTTCCTGCTCCTTTTCAGGCATATCGTATCAATTGGAACAATGGAATATATGTAATTTTCTTTTTCTTTTTTGTGAAATAATTTGGAAAAAAAAAATTAAATTGCAAAAATGCACTTGACTACATTCTAGCTTTAGTTATTTGTATATTAGCTGCAAAATAGCCCTGTAACTACAGACTGTATTTAAAAGCTATTAACCAACAACCAAACAAACTGTTAAATACCTAATTTTCTCATAAAGATTTTGTGAGGTTGAGCTGGGATTTCCTATCATCCAAATGTCATCTAAACGCATCACAGCTGAGCTCCGTGGTCCTGGATAGTTCAATAGTTGAAGCTGCAATTTCCCAATTGTTTACAACTTTGACTGACCGTCTCATCAGCCAATCAAATGTTGACACGTGTCGACAGAACGCCCAGGGATTCCATTCTGTTAGCCGCTAGTCGTGATGTTTGAGCTTTTCGCGGGTTGTGAAAATGAACCGCGTAAACCCAGCAATGGCCGCTGTCTTCACCCTGCCTGCTGATTCTGTTGCCAATTTACTTCGTGTGCCTTTTTTCAAGTCGACCGTTTGGAGAGAAGTAAGAGCAATTTCCAACTGGGAGACCTTCACAGACGTGCTGATAGACCGAGGCCAGCTAATTTTTGTGCGGGCATTTCACCCAGAGCAACTATAGGACCGTTATGACAAGCTAGCAGCTAGCACCGAGCGGAACAAGCTATTTCGCTGGCCGTGACTTGTTTAATACGACTGAAGGAACATGGATCGGCACTGGTTTCATGAGGAGGTCATGGAACTTTTTATCAGAAAGCGTCGGAGGATGGATTTAATTTGCAAGCGATGGGTGAGTGTTACTTTTTACTGTTTATGAGAGATAACACTCAGTATAGAAATTAATGGAATTTTAACCTGAGATGAGAAAATCAAACTTTGGGGGCCCATGGTCTTCAGAGGCCAACTGAGCCTAACATTATTTTTAACAGAAATATTCACTATAACCATTTAAAACTTGCACAACCATAACGACAAAACAAACATTTTAGATTTTGTAACTTTGGTAAAAGCCAATATCTACTCCTTTGCTACCCTCCACTTCTGAAAAAAAGTCGCTTTATGTCCGTCCTGTGTGCACGGCACGCTGAATTTTTTTTGCTAACACCAATTTTAAAAAGCCTGGCTCAGAGCCATTAGCTTTTATATTTACGATTCTGACGTTTCAGGGAACGGGCTAGGCGGGGCACTGGCTCTGAGAGACACATATTAACGTGGTTAGTATAAACATAAACAAACATTCGCCAAGTGTTCGCTAGAGATTACCTAACATGATGTACTCCCCCACCCTTATCCAGGGCAGGTGGACCGACTGGGTACCACAGAACTGAGCTGAGGGGGAATGGAGGCTGGCCAGGGAACTTGTATAACTTATCATTTGACCCCTTATACAGTATATGCCTTGTTGACCCTTATACAGTATATGCCTTGTTGGCTTCCCACCTAGTTGTAGTAATGTGTTAATCACAAAATAAATATCAATTTGTTCTCCCAGGATTTGTAGAATCGTTCAGCCCAGCCTCCATTTAATTTGAACTCTCAAAATAATCGAGTCTTGAAGAGCTTGTTTGAGTTACAGTAAAATGATTTCCTTGATGAATTCAGGTGTCTCCATATCAGATAAATGTAGTTCTTTAATACAATTATGCTTTAATTTCCTTTACTAGTTTGTGCCATATGGTTACAAAACATGGTTTTGATATATTGTTGTACAGTTTTGTCTGGATTATTTTACCTGAGCCGTCCTGCTACTTGTGTCTGGGTGTTGTTCTATGAATTGTGAAAAGTATTTGGACCCCTCAGGTAAAACAGAAAACAGGTTGTTACCTTTTCTTGTTCTTCTTCATTCTTATAAAGTTGACAAGGTAATTACTCTGTTGTTTTCCTGAGTCTACAAACAGGTTTAAATGTCTTAACGTACATTTTTGTGTTAAAGAATTTCCCTTAGGGGACGATGAGGTCCAAAGTCTTTGATCTATGTCTTCAGGTTGACGCCAGCAGCCAGGTACAATTTGAAATACTGCATAGACCAGACCCAGGTGTCACACCATAAGGATGTCTGACCAGTTCTTTACTGCACCTCAGGGGCGGCCCGCAGCATAGGCGACATCTGTGACAGTGTCCTTTGTTGTTGCCTGCTCCTGTGATAAACCCAGTGAATACTCCAAAAAAATGATTTTGTAAAAATTTGTTGAATATTAAGCAATTGCGTGAGTTTTAGGGTATTACAATAAATTGGTAAGTAAGTCAGAAATGTGCTACTATTTTTAAAAACATATACAGTATAATAATCACAAAAGAAAGAGTCCTTTTTCTAATTTGAGCGACTGCTCCCCAAACTCTCGCTGCATGTCCCTGGTTGATAAGATAGTTAGTCTATCTACAAATACATGTATGTGTTTATTTAGGGATGAGCGCGCACACACACACACACACACATTGATACAAGTGAAGTATGAGTAAGGGGGGCCCATTGACAGGAGGTTTTCAGGGGCCCAGCCATTTGTGTCGGCGGCCTGGTTGTGGTGGCAGGAGTCAAGCAGCTTTAAACTCCTGTGTTTTTTTGTTCCTTTATTGCTTGGTCATAGACCACTTTGATTCGACTTAAAGTGAATTAACAAATTGGTCGGGATGTTTGGAGGTGCAGACATGTTCGCATATACCTTTTTTTTCTCTCGCGGTCGTGTATATGTCATGTGACTCGAGTGTTCGCGTGTGACATATCTTGCACATTATTTTAGTCTGTTGTGAGTCTGAAGTATTTTCCGAAAACACAATTATTTTTACCTTTCTTCTCGGCCAAAGGCTGACTTACTGCCGTCCTCCCAAGTTTTTCAAAACACCCGGCAATGCGCCTGCTACTCTCTGAACCTGAAAGTTAACTATCAGGTGAGGGCGGGGCCGAGCGGAGCTCATGGCTGAAAGGGTTTGCTGCATTTAAAAGCCTGCATGCGTACGGAACAATGACAGTTTAATTACGATTATTTTGTTTTCATGATTGAGGGAAGCCGTAATAGTAATCAAAAGTGAAATTCAAGTTATTGCCTAGTCCCTCAAAAGGATGACTTAAATTGGGCTGAATTTAGAGAGGTTTTAAATGGCTATATTTATTCTCAAATTTTATCATTTTGGAGCTGGTGATTTTCCTTTGGCGCTGGTTAAATCCTCTTTGGGGGGCGCCGAAAATTTCTCTATGCAGGAAAAACCCTTCCCACCTTGCCTCGTGTGAATGTCGATAGTTAGCCTGCTAGCGGTGTATGAATGTGTGTGTGAATGGTAACGTGGGAAAGGGAAAAACAGGACTCCCTAGCAAAAGATTATTCGGTCTCAATGGGATATACCTGTATAAATAAAGGTTAATTTTTTTTTTATTAAAAAAAATACAAAATTGTGGACTTACAGAAAGTGTGCATAAAGGATTTAAAAAAGTCGGCAAGACAAACCTAAGCCCGCACAGACTTAGGGGACACGCATCTCAGAGTCCACGAGTGGGAAAATTGAGATTGGGTCTGGGGGTTTTCACCAAGCTGCCCCAGGCACCTATAACAAGTTCTTCGCCTTACAGAGCCAAAATACATACCGGGCGCCGCCAAAGGGATGGTGACAGAAACCGGTTGAGTCATAAACTGTAGTATGGGAAGGGCCAAAGGTCATTTTCTTAAAGTGTATAAAGAGGGCCTGATGTTAGAGTGAGAGCATTCCCTGACTGGCCGTCTGACTCACAAGATGAAGACCCTCAAGGCGCTGCTTCTCTTGGCCGTAGTCCTCTCTGTTGGTGAGTACCACTGCAGTTCATCTGAACACACTGTAGATGTGAATAGATATATCTTCTACTGGTGTGCAACCAGAATTCTATATACACATATAATGTATGGTGGAACAGTAACAGAATTCTGATTGTGCTCGCTTGTCGTGCTACAGACCCCGTTACTGGATTGCCCCGATCAATCGACCAGTTTGGAAGTATGATAAACTGTGAGGCTGGGAAGTACTGGTTCAATATCTTTCATATTGCTAACTATCTCGACTACGGCTGCTTCTGTGGACCAGGAGGCAAGGGCAACCCTGTGGATGATCTGGACAGGTGAGGATTTACTCACTCTGCTTCATACTCAGACGACTTTATAAAATGCTCCAGTCTCTTTAAAAGTCTGTCTTGTTTGTTTGTCTTCATCTGTAGGTGCTGCAAAGTGCACGATGAGTGTTACGACGATGTTAAAAAAAACCCTGAGTGCCCTGACCTCCTGTGGGAGGGCGATGCTCCGTACTTAAAGTCTTATAACTTCAGCTGTGACAAGAAAAAAAAAAAGGCCACCTGTTACAGTGAGTACACCGAAACAAAGGGATTTTCATGCTCAATTGTTCCTTTTCCAATACTATAGTTTCAATTGATGTCTCGTTGTAAATGTAGCAGGGGTGAAGGACAAATAAAAATAGATTTTTAGCCATAAATGTTCATGAGAAAAACTGTTACTATTACAATCTAACAATGCTCTTCTCAGTTTATTTAATGTCATAGCAACGGTTGTTGACAGTGCTCTCTGCTTTATCTTCCTCAGAATCAAACGACGAATGTCAGAACATTCTCTGTGAGTGTGACAGGGCGGCCGCAGAGTGTTTTGCCAACACACCTTATAACAATGACAACTGGAACCTGGACCAGAGCCTCTGTGAATAAGGACAGTTGTATCAAATTGAATTCACACAGATCAGAGTGTCACAATTTCTGTATGGAAACACAGTGTAATTTTGATGACCTACTGTATAACTATCCATCATTCCTTCCATGTGTGAATTTACTCCTGTTGGGTTTGAATTTGGAAGTATCCCGTTAATAAACATTATTACAACTGAATCTCATTCTCTCACGTTTTTTTCCTGAATAATCAAGGGTATCTGTAGTGGCTCCCCATTAGCCACTAGGCTGCATGTCGTTAGGTGTGTGACGCGTGCCTATAGCCTACAGTTGAAACTTTGAATGTCCACTCGTTCTTCAGCGTTTAAATGCTTACTTTTATTTTCTTAAACAAATGAAGGTGCGACTTGTACATACAACTATTATTCTGTTAAACTGAGCTCCATGAGCACGGTCGAAAATATTTGCCTTCCGGCATGCAAGCACCTGGCTAGTGTGAGTGCGCCTGATTAATAGCCTTGCATCCGGTACATTGTGCTGCCACCAGGCGGTCGAATTAGGCCTGATATGACAATACATACAAACAAAGAAAAGGGGTCAATGGCTCTTACAGTATCATTTTTAACTTAAAGTTACCATAGAAGATACTATGGTTTACCTTTTTCTCTCCTATTCTGTATGAGTCAATCAGTAGTACATTATAGCATAGACTCTGGCATGTGACCCTTTGTCCAACATGTAATATTTGCTCTAAATCAAATAATAAAAAGTGAATTAAATAAGTAAATCAGTAAGTTCTGGTGAAAGCACCCCTTACTCCACAGTGTGAAGCAAACAGCGTGTAACCTCTCTGATATTTTTTGTTCTTAGTTTTTTAATATTTAATTATATTAATAGCATTCATAAATATATAACCAAGTGTGTGTGAGTGTAGATTAACTTTCTGGCCAAAAGTATGTGGACACGCAGACATTCGCCAGTTGAGTATCATACTGTAAAGATGTAGTGAAGGTGGTGTAAACAGCCACCCAGTGATGGAATGCCAAGGTATTGAGACTTGTCAAACTACCTTTTTGTATGGGAACATGCACAGATCCTTAGAAGAAAAACCTCTGTGCCTCTGACATTGTTTTTTCCAACAAACAAAATATAACATACATTAAAGAACGATGTACCTACATTTTTTTGAATTGGTCTTGGAAGAATGTCAAACTTTGAGCAGCAAGACATCACAATACGAATTCATGTACTGTTTTAAATGCATAACATTTAAGCATTATTATTTCAATTGCATTTTTTAGATTTAAATGGCTTAAACGGATTAAAAAGAATGCATGCAAGCTATCTAAAATATTGTCTTCACTGTACGGTCAGCATACAGTATTACAATGACTAAATGCATCTATTGTAATAAAAAGTATATTGAATGATTCCCTTGAGAGAGGACTTATTCTAAAATAGAGATCTTCCAAATAACTGAATCTGTTCTGTAGAAGGAGTGTTTCGGATCCCTCCAGTTCTCCATACATAGTGACAAAATGAATCCAGATTATGTGTTTTATTCATATAAATATATTGTCTCTTATCTGCTTTTCGGCTCTTTGGGAATGGCCATTACTCCTCAGTTTGCACAGTTCCCACCATCTATCCACTGCTGCCTCCTTGTGGTCTGACCATAGAACAATGTTCATTACAAAATGACTAGGACAAGACTGTGTAATGCCTACCACACACTAGAGGACTCTTAAAAGACTTTGAATAGACTAATGACTGACAACCACTTTTCCTAACCGACGTCATTTCGCAATGGCGAGTATTGCTGACGTGAGTCACTAGCGTGAAACTACACTATTTTCCGAAAATGGACTACAACAAGCGCTTGTTTGATCCATGCGTTCTTTTCATATTGATTTTAATCAGGTTGTCGCCAACAGAGTGAGAATCACTTAGATCGGACTTGGCCAAGGGGAATATTTAAGGTCACTTGAAGCCCAATTCACATGTGAAAAAAAAGAGGCTACACTTATGTTGATGTTGAAATTAACTGCCCCCAGTAATCTTCATTAAATGTGAAGTGGCATTTTATTTTCTTATAGTGTAAATGATTTGCTACGAAAATAACTACTTTTATGAGTTCTTTATTATCTTTATGGGGGGGGGGTGTATTTTGTTTTAGCCGAGTTAAATCTTCCTCTCTTATCTTCTCCTCTCTTCTGTTTTACCTCTCGTTCGTATTCGTGTAGAGTCGGTAAACTCCACCGGTGGCTTGTTGCTTTAAATATTGCCGCCGTAAAGGATTATGGGATACCACTATCTCCTTTCCTTTAGCATAGGTTGGTCCGGAGTAACCTATGCTAAAGGAAGGTTAAAGGATGAATCTAGGCTCCTTTCCTCATATTGGGTCTCATATTGCAAGACTACAACTAGATTCCTTTTGAGATTACGATAATTTCCGATCCTGCTACTGGGGATAAAAAGTGATTTCAATCAAATAAATTGTTATTTTTTTAGTAGGAAAAATGGACTCTAGTCTTAACCAAGTAAATATAAACAAGTACATGATCTTATCACGTAAATGTCATGCCTGATCACGTTACAAACTGCAAATGCGATTGTGATTAAAAAAAGGTAATTCAATATTGTAGAGCCGAGCGGGGGGCTTCCTGTTTGCCGGGTTATTTGCTGATCTCGTCCCCCAATAACTCTTAACTACAAAGTATGAAGAACCTAACCTTGGACAGGGCAGTGGACAGAGGTAGTAGCAGTTGGCCCTAGCAAGGGATTCTGGGTCTTATGCCAAGTAAACCTCTCCATGACCCGACCCAGGAGTTCACATTCACTGTGGTCCAGGGGGCAGTTCCTCCTTTGCCTGGCATTTTCTGTCACAATTAATAAAGGTGAGATACAACCCATCTTGAATATGCACATTTTCACATTGCACTTTCTTTTGATTGGTGAGTACCTGGCCCAGTGTCTTCTGCAGGACAGGAGAACAAGAGAGTTGGTTTGTTCCTGCCCCACAGTGTGTTGGGACACGGCCAGTTGTACACTGACTTCAGCAGAGACAAACCAGCAACAAGTGTGAGTGTGTTTGTGGGACTTGCTCCTTTGGGAAGGATGGCCTAGCTGTAGATAAGAGGATGGATTGAGTAAAATTAACAGAATTTTATTTTCAAATTAACAGAAAATAAAATATGTAGGCTAAACTAGGGAGGTAA
Organism: Hyperoplus immaculatus; assembly: GCA_949357725.1. Classification (NCBI taxonomy): domain Eukaryota; kingdom Metazoa; phylum Chordata; class Actinopteri; order Uranoscopiformes; family Ammodytidae; genus Hyperoplus; species Hyperoplus immaculatus. Next base: position 889,191 of record OX442371.1, read on the forward strand.
GTGCAGTGTTATGTTAAAAAGAGTCACAAAACAAACATAGGTTTGTTTACTTCTTCTCTAAAGCAATTGAAAACTCTGAACTCAAACATGCACTGACACCCACATATACACACTGGCCAATACATGATCACATGTGTATGTGTTTCTGGGGGTGTGTGGGGGTGTGGGGGGTGCACTGAGATCGAAGTGAAAAACAGTCACCCACCCGCTGCACTGCTCACCCAAACCAGTAACTAAGTATAAAGTATCTGAGATAGCTTCATACAGCCAATTATTCGACAGTGGGACAGACAGACCTAAACCCACATGAACCTAGGGGGCAACGCATCTCAGTGTGTGAACATATAGATTGTGTCTGGAGGTTTTCACCATGCTGCCCCAGGCACCTATAACAACAACAACAACAACACAGCCAAAATACATACCGGGCGCTGCCAAAGGGATGGTGACAGAAACTGGTCAAGTGTAAACTGTAGTGTGGGCAGGTCCAAAGGTCCTACAGGTGAAACTCGAAAAATTAGAATATCGTGCAAAAGTTCATTTATTTCAGTAATTCAACCTAAATGGTGAAACTAATATATTATATAGACTTGTTACATTCAAAGTGAGATATTTCAAGCCTTTATTTGTTATAATTGTGATTATTACGGCTTACAGTTTATGAAAACCCCAAATTCAAAATCTCAGAAAATTAGAATATTGCATAAAATCAATGAAAAAAGGATTTTAAATACAGAAATGTCGGCCCTCTAGAAAGTATAATCATGCATATGTACTAAGTACTTGGTTTGGGCCCCTTTTGCACAAATTATTGCCTAAATGCGGTGTGGCATGGATGCTATCAGCCTGTGGCACTGCTGTGGTGTTATGGAAGCCCAGGTTGCTTTGATAGTGTCCTTCAGCTCGTCTGTATTGTTGGGTCTGGTGTGTATCATCTTCCTCTTGACAATAGTCCATAGTTTCTCTATTGGGTTCAGGTCAGGAGAGTTGTCTGGCCAATCAACACAGTAATACCATGGTCAGTCAACCAGTTACTTGTGGTTTTGGCACTGTGGACAGGTGTCAAGTCTTGCTGTAAAAAGTAATTCAGCATCTCCATAAAGCTTGTCAACAGACATGAAATATGAAGTGCTCTAAAATATCCTGGTAGACAGCTGTGGTGACTTTGGACTTGATAACACAGTGGACCAACACCATCAGATGACATGGTGCCTGAAATCATCACTGACTGTTGAAACTTGACAGTGGTCTTCAAGCCCCTTGGATTTTGTGCCCCTCCACTCTTCCTCTAGACTGTGGAACCTTGATTTCCAAATGAAACGAAACATTTAATTGTCCCATTGTATGTGTCCGTGATACACATATAAAAAAATCCTCAGCCAGGGTTTTAATTAAGAGAAACCTAAACATTTTTAATAAGCAAGCCTTTCTTCATGACCTTTATAATAGTGATATTCACAACACCCTGGCTATTCCTGATGTCGAACTAGCTTTAGACTTTTTCATTTCCACCTTTCTATCTATTTTAAATACACATGCCCCCTTTAAGAAGTATAGAGTTAAGGATAGATCCAGTCCTTGGGTTAGTCCAGAACTTACATCTCTTCTCCGAACTAGAAACAAAGCCTGGTCTCTTGCTAGACGTACTAATAACGCCTCACATTGGGCTGCATTCAGAGCCTTAAGAAATAAATGTACATCCTTAGTGAGGAAGAATGTATCTGACTACTATTTAAAATTGATCACAGACACCTATTCTAACCCAGCAAAATTCTGGAAGGTGGTTAAAACCAACAAAAATAGCTCTGCTACATCAGCTTCTATTCCAATTCAGGTTAAATTTGATGATAGTTTTATTACCGATCAAACCGAGATCTGCGCTGGTTTTAATAGACATTTTAATGTTGCTGGCCATATCTTCAAAGAGGACAACTCTAGATCTTCTCTAGCAGACAACCAGCTACCCCTTGAACAGGTTCATATGCCTACCACCAATGATGTTCCTCAGTTTTCTATTATTCCTGTGTCCTCCAGTATGGTTCTTGATGCTCTCTTAAGCATTGACCCCAAGAAATCCACTGGAGAAGACAACCTAGACCCATTCTTTCTCCAACTCTCAGCCCCTGTAATTGCAGAGTGTATTACCCACATTTTTAACCTTTCTATATCTTCCTGCGTTATTCCAAGGATCTGGAAATCAGCTTGTGTCCTTCCTTTGTATAAAGCGGGAGAAAAAACTGACCCTAATAACTATAGGCCAATATCCAGACTGTCATGTCTGTCAAAAACGCTGGAATCCCTTATTAATTACCAATTGAAAACATTTCTCTCAAGTCACACTATTTTATCTGTTCACCAATCTGGTTTTAGAACTAACCATAGCACTATCTCTGCCATCACTCTGGTTACTAACAATATTGTCTCTGCCTTAGATAATAGTAATCACTGTGCTGCCCTCTTTATTGATCTCAGTAAAGCCTTTGATACAGTAGACCATTCTTTACTATTAGATAAATTGGCTAACATTGGTATTAGTGAAAATGCGTGTAGCTGGTTCAGTAATTACCTTTCTGACCGATCTCAATGTGTGAAGCTAGGTAATATCCAATCTGGTTTCTTACCCATAACCAAAGGTGTTCCACAAGGTTCAATTTTAGGTCCGGTACTATTCACCATCTACATCAATGATATTGTGTCTCTTGTCAGTGGTTGTCAAATCCATTTATATGCTGATGACACCATCTTGTATTGTGTTGCTGACTCTGCAAAGTCAGCTATTGAGAACCTGCAACTGTCCTTTAATGCTCTTCAGAATGCTCTTATTTCACTTAAACTTGTCCTTAACCAGACTAAAACTAAATTCATGTTGTTCTCTAGGGCTAGAGATTTAGACAATAGTGCATGCATCTATGCTGTAAACGGTTCTTTGATCGAAAAAGTCTCTGAATATAAGTACCTTGGTATCTGGCTAGATGAAAAACTCTCTTTTACATTTCACATAAAAAATCTTGTCTGTCGTCTGCGACAAAAGATTGGATATTTTTATAGGAATACAGCTACCTTCCCGTTGTTTAGTAGGAAAAGAATTATTGAGGCAGTTTTTAAGTCTGTCCTTGATTACGGTGATGTGGTTTATCGGCATGCATCTCGTTCATGCCTTAAACTCCTTGACTCTGTATTTCACTCTGCTTTGAGATTCATTACAGGAGATGCTTATGATACACACCATTGTGTTTTATATGAAAAGGTTGGGTGGTCCTCCCTTAAGGAGAGACGTGATGCACATTGGCATATTTTTATATATAAAGCTCTGACTGGAAAGCTACCACTCTATCTGACAGAAATGCTGCTTATTTCAGATGGGCTTTATCAAACCCGCTCAACTGACATGATCATGTTATATGTCCCCTATGCCCGGTCTGAGCTTGGTAAAACCGCTTTTAGCTATAGTGCCCCTGACTCCTGGAACAGCCTACAACATACAATTAAAATAAATACACTCATATCTGTTAACCAATTTAAAAGTATTATTTTGAATCAACCACTCCACACTTGTAACTGTTTTAATTAGGCTATTATTTATTTCATTCAATTCATCTGAATGTTTTAAATTGTTGTTGTCTGTGTGTGTGTGTGTGTGTGTGTGTAAACTTGTTATGTATTCTCATTGTATATTGTGTATCTGTACTCGACGTCATTGTAAAAGAGGGTCACCCCTCAATTGATCTTTCGAGGTTAAATAAAGGTTACAAACAAACAAACAAACAATTTGGATCAGTGATGATTTGAGGTATCATGTCATCTGCTGCTGTTGGTCCACTGTGTTATCAAGTCCAAAGTCACCACAGCATCTACCAGAAGATTTTAGAGCACTTCATGCTTCTGTCTGTTGACAAGCTTTATGGAGCTGACAATTTCCATTTCCAGCTAGACTTGGCACCTGCCCACGGTACCATAAACCACTGGTAACTGGTTGACTGACCATGGTATTACTGTGCATGAATGGCCAGACAACTCTCCTGACCTGAACTCCATAGAGAAACTATGGACTATTGTCAAGAGGAAGATGATACACACCAGACCCAACAATACAGACGAGCTGAAGGCCACATCAAAGCAACCTGGGCTTCCATAACACCTCAGCAGTGCCACAGGCTGATAGCATCCATGCCACGCCGCATTTAGGCAATAATTCATGCAAAAGGGGCCAAACCAAGTACTTAGTACATATGCATGATTATACTTTCTAGAGGGCCGACATTTATGTATTCAAAATCCCTTTTTTTATTGATTTTATGTAATATTCTAATTTTCTGAGATTTTGAATTTGGGGTTTTTATAAACTGTAAGCCGTAATAATCACAATTATAAAAAATAAAGGCTTCACATATCTCACTTTGTATGTAATGAGTCTGTATAAGATAATATTTTCACCTATAAAGTTGAATTACTGAAATAAATGAACTTTTGCACGATATTCTAATTTTTCGAGTTTCACCTGTATACTTGATGAATAAAGAGGGCCTGATGTTAGAGTGAGAGCATTCCCTGACTGGCCGTCTGACTCACAGGATGAAGACCCTCAAGGCGCTGCTTCTCTTGGCCGTAGTCCTCTCTGTTGGTGAGTACCACTGCACTTCATCTGAACACACTGTACATGTGAATAGACATATCTTCTACTGGAATACTGATTGTGCTTTTTTTCTTTTTTCTTTTTTAGAACACCCTGTCGCTTGTTGTACTTCAGACCCCGTTACTCCCATGCACGCAGCATTCTACCAGTTTGGAAGTATGATAAATTGTGAGGCTGGGGAGAACTGGTTTAATGTCGTGCGTCCTGGTAAATATCTCGACTACGGCTGCTACTGTGGAATTAGAGGCTCCGGCACACCTGTGGATGATGTAGACAGGTGAGGATTTACTTACTCTGCTTCATACTCAGACGACTTTATAAAATGCTCCAGTCTCTTTAAAAATGTGTCTTGTTTGTTTGTCTTCATCTGTAGGTGCTGCAAAAAGCACGATGACTGTTACGAAGATTTTAAGAAAAAACCTGAGTGCCCTGACCTCCTGTTGGAGGACGATGCTCCTTACTTAAAGTCTTATAACTTCAGCTGTGACAAGAAAAAAAAAAATGCCACCTGTTGCAGTGAGTACACCGAAACAAAGGGATTTTCATGCTCAATTGTTCCTTTTCCAATACTATAGTTTCAATTGATGTCTCATTGTAAATGTAGCAGGGGTGAAGGACAAATAAAAATAGATTTTTAGCTATAAATGTTCATGAGAAAAACTGTTACTATTACAATCTAACAATGCTCTTCTCAGTTTATTTAATGTCATAGCAACGGTTGTTGACAGTGCTCTCTCTGCTTTATCTTCCTCAGAATCAAACGACGAATGTCAGAACTTCCTCTGTGAGTGTGACAGGGCGGCCGCAGAGTGTTTTGCCAACACACCTTATAACAATGACAACTGGAACCTGGACCAGAGCCTCTGTGAATAAGGACAGTTGTATCAAATTGAATTCACACAGATCAGAGTGTCACAATTTCTGTATGGAAACACAGTGTAATTTTGATGACCTACTGTATAACTATCCATCATTCCTTCCATGTGTGAATTTACTCCTGTTGGGTTTGAATTTGGAAGTATCCCGTTAATAAACATTATTACAACTGAATCTCATTCTCTCACGTTTTTTTCCTGAATAATCAAGGGTATCTGTAGTGGCTCCCCATTAGCCACTAGGCTGCATGTCGTTAGGTGTGTGACGCGTGCCTATAGCCTACAGTTGAAACTTTGAATGTCCACTCGTTCTTCAGCGTTTAAATGCTTACTTTTATTTTCTTAAACAAATGAAGGTGCGACTTGTATATACAACTATTATTCCGTTAAACTGAGCTTATTGTGTGTGTGTGTGTGTGTGTGTGCGTGTGTGTGTGCGTGTGTGTGTGTGTGTGTGAGAGTGCGCCTGATTAATAGCCTTGCATCCGGTACATTGTGCTGCCACCAGGCGGTCGAATTAGGCATGATATGACAATACATTCAAACAAAGAAAAGGGGTCAATGGCTCTTACAGTATCATTTTAACTTAAAGTTACTATAGAAGATACTATGGTTTACCTTTTTCTCTCCTATTCTGTATGAGTCAATCAGTAGTACATTATAGCATAGACTCTGGCATGTGACCCTTTGTCCAACATGTAATATTTGCTCTAAATCAAATAATAAAAAGTGAATTAAATAAGTAAATCAGTAAGTTCTGGTGAAAGCACCCCTCACTCCACAGTGTGAAGCAAACAGGGTGTAACCTCTTTGATATGTTTTGTTCTTAGTTTTTTAATATTTAATTATATTAATAGCATTCATAAATATATAACCAAGTGTGTGTGTGTGTGTGTGTGAGTGTAGATTAACTTTCTGGCCAAAAGTATGTGGACACATTCACCAGTTGAGTATCATACTGTAAAGATGTAGTTAAGGTGGTGTAAACAGCCACCCAGTGATGGAATGCCAAGGTATTGAGACTTGTCAAACTACCTTTTTGTATGGGAACATGCACAGATCCTTAGAAGAAAAACCTCTGTGCCTCTGACATTGTTTTTTCCAACAAACAAAATATAACATACATTAAAAAACGATGTACCTACATTTTTTTGAATTGGTCTTGGAAGAATGTCAAACTTTGAGCAGCAAGACATCACAATACGAATTCATGTACTGTTTTAAATACATAACATTTAAGCATTATTATTTCAATTGCATTTTTTAGATTTAAATGGCTTAAACGGATTAAAAAGAATGCATGCAAGCTATCTAAAATATTGTCTTCACTGTACGGTCAGCATACAGTATTACAATGACTAAATGCATCTATTGTAATAAAAAGTATATTGAATGATTCCCTTGAGAGAGGATTTATTCTAAAATAGAGATCTTCCAAATAACTGAATCTGTTCTGTAGAAGGAGTGTTTCTTATCCCTCTGGTTCTCCATTCATAGTGACAAAATGAATCCAGATTATGTGTTTTATTCATATAAATATATTGTCTCTTATCTGCTTTTCGGCTCTTTGGGAATGGCCATTACTCCTCAGTTTGCACAGTTCCCACCATCTATCCACTGCTGCCTCCTTGTGGTCTGACCATAGAACAATGTTCATTACAAAATGACTAGGACAAGACTGTGTAATGCCTACCACACACTAGAGGACTCTTAAAAGACTTTGAATAGACTAATGACTGACAACCACTTTTTTAGCTTGCTATCTGTCATTTCTGCTGGCAAAATCAACTCTGCTCTCTATCAATCTGCTGCGTTTGTTTACTGTCTGGATAAAATGGTGTACTGTTTAGAATCTTATATCATGGCAACATGCAGCACAGAAAGTTAGGTCATTAGTTTGCATTTCATTTTTAATAAATCAAAATATTTGACAAGTTGAAATTTAACTTTGGGCGTTTCCCTGATTTTTCTATCCAGAAGCATCATCAGGTCATAGATCAAATCTATTTTAATATTTCTGAAAAAAATATCTGCAAAGCAAAACTGACTCGGCTCTACTTTGTGTGCCTCAAAACTTATATGTACTCAACAGCTTTATTGACTTCCAAATCATTGCCTTTCTCCTCTGCAGTTATTTTAATATTAATGTACAGGATGTGATAGAAATAACATTAAATACAGATTTGCATGATGTAAAAATAAATCACGGAGTAGTACATTAAAAAATAAAAATAAAAAGATCAACCCGTGAGATGCATTAAATGGTCTTGGCTGAAAATTGGAGTTGTGACTTATATAGACGGATCTCTGAACAACGGACTCCATGACCAAAACTCAGTCCTGGAAAATCCCCGACGGACTCCTGAGTTAATGTGTCCGAAAAAAGAGCTTTTTAGATGTTCTTTACATTGTTGTGAGTTCATGTTGGCGTCAGATTCATCCTAAAACGAATCCAAAAGGAGCAGCAGTTTATGGTGATTTTCCTGGTGGTCAGTCCAGGGTTGATTTGATTGATAAGCGGATGTGATGTGCTGGATGAGTGGACAAGCCTGATGTTTCAAGCTTCACATTCGAACTCTCTCCCTCTGGACTTTCTCCAATCAGGAGCCTCGCCCTCTCTGTTAGTGGAAGGCAGCCTCAGATTGGTTCATACAGTCATCAATCTAGCCTCCAGTCAGACCAGACCCTCCCCACCTTCTGTCTGTTAGTGGAATGCAGCCCCTGATTGGTTCATGCAGTGGTTGACGTCAAAACATGGATCGACGAATAAGCTTGTGAGATACGGGTGTAGATGGTTCGAAGCAGCCGATTGGTCAGTGGGTCAGTTTGTGGGCGGGGCGTCACCCTCCAGAGCATCAGAGATCATTAGGCAGAGCTGACTGAATGACGGGCGCTCCTCTGGCCTCTGAAACGGAGAGAAAAACCATAAATTAGGGCTTTGGTTGGTCGAACTTAAAGCTATAGAGCGTCACTTTTGTTGCCCTCGTTGTTTAACAGTGAAATACAAAGCTCAGGAAAAAATGAAGAGACCACTCCAAATGTTCAGTGTCTCTTGTTTTACTCCTGACAGGCAGATGTTTGAGTAGAATTAACATTTTAATTTTATAATATAAACTACTAACAACATCTATAGCAAATTCTCTACATTCAAGTAAAGATAAAAACAGACTGGTGTCTTAATTTTGTCTGGGGCTGTATAGTGTAGTTGCCAAACTTTTTCTTAACAGAGCAAATTTTGCATAAAAAATAAACTTTTCAGATGGTTTCTCACGGCTCTCACCTCGTGCCAGGAAAGCGTCATGATGTCATAGATGGCGGGCGTGGCCTTTTTGGGCCTGTAGAGCCGGTGACCCTTGGTTACCAAGGTAACAACCTCGTGGTTCGTACTCTGTTCGAAAGGCATGCGACCCTCCGTGAAAACCTCCCACATCAACACACCTGGATTTACACACAAGCGACAGAAGTTTGATTAGATTTAGAATGTGTGTTAAAACTCAACAACTGCAGAGTGGAGGCTGATAGAGATGTGATGTTCATACTACATTTTTCTTAAATTATTGCTTCCAACTTGCAAATCCTATCTTAAAGTTGCTTCGAGATCTTTCAGTTTCTGTTCATTTTAGCAGCCCGTTTGGACAAAAGCGGTAGTGTTTTTACCACACCAGCTGTTGTTCCTGGGTGAGCGTACCCATGACAAAGGCATTAAGAAAAACTTTATAAAAGAGCGTACCCATGACAAAGGCATTTAGAAAACTTGATAAAAATAGCATTCTTTGCACTGATGGTCTCGTTTGCTGTTACATGTAATTTATGATCATCAGAGGGAAAATTAGACCGTTTCAGAAATATTTAAAAGTTCCTCGTAGCGCCTTAAACTGTCTGGTAACCATGGTAATTAAAATTAAGACCTGATCAAGGAAACTTCCTAAGTATTCCTAAAGTTAGAGGATCTTCTTCTGTAATACAAAAATCCTAGAATCCGAATACAGGCCTAAACTCTCAGATGGTCCCGTGGATGTTACCGTGTGCTTACCGTAGGACCAGACGTCCGACTTGCTGCTGTATTTGCAGAAGTTAAAGACTTCAGGAGGCGACCACTTCACAGGAAACTTGGCCCCCGAAGAGCTGGTGTACTGGTCGTCTAAAACGTATCTACAGAAATACACATCAACATCAAACAATCTATCTCACCGCAGAATTTTCTACGTGTGGGTCTGGTGTGTGTGTGTGTGTGTGTGTGTGTGTGTGTGTGTGTGTGTGTGTGTGTGTGTGAGAGCAGGCATGTTAACAAAAGGGCCACCATAGTTAGCTTTTTTCTTCTTTTTTTTTAAACATTTCCTTCCTTTCGTTTTGAAATTGTAAGTCTTGATGTCTTTGTATTAGCGATTCATTTTCATCAAATTGAGTTGTATCTCGTAGGTAAACATATCAGTTGTGTGAATTTGTTGGGATCTCAATTGTTACCTGGTCATGCCGAAGTCAGACACCTTCACCACTAGAGAGTCGTTCACCAGACAGTTTCTGGCCGCCTGAAGAGGGGATGAAAGGGAGGGATGAAAAACATGATTGTGTGAGAGAGAGACAGAAAGTCAAACTTGATGGATAGATAGATAGATAGATAGATAGATAGATAGATAGATAGATAGATAGATAGATAGATAGATAGATAGATAGATAGATAGATAGATAGATAGATAGATAGATAGATAGATAGATAGATAGATAGATAGATAGATAGATAGATAGGTAGGTAGGTAGGTAGGTAGATAGATAGATAGATAGATACTTGCATATGGCACATTCTAATTAAAATAGGTTAAAAACATTACTGCATCCAGCCTTTTTCAGGTATAAAAAACAATAACTAATACGGTAACCAAATTAGAAATAACAAATTAAGCTGCATGGAGTTACCACTTAGCACTTTGGGATTATTCTTAACAATGATGCTTTACAAATTACATTTATTATTATCATCGTTACCAGATCTCTGTGTATGAAGCCGTTGGCCTCCAGATGCTCCATGCCCTCGCTGACGTCCAGGCAGACGCTGAGCAGCGAGCCCAGGCTGAAGCTGCCTCTGCGCTGCCTCAGGTGGTTCAGCAGGCAGCCATGCTCCATGAACTCTGTCACGATGTAGATGGGCTTCTGCTGACTGCACACGCCGTACAGCTGCACCAGCTTAGGGTGAGACAGTCTCCTGGAAGGTAAACAAACCGATTATTGTAGATGATTATGCATCAACAAAGAGAGGATTTAAAGCTATAGTGCGTAACTTTTTTCATATGAAAGAATGTTGGTTACTTTGAAGACGTCGCCAAATTAGTTGACACAAAGTTGATTAAGCTCCACAAAAACTCTCTCTGTATTTAACAGTATGGCAGCGTTTACAAACTGGTGTCGCCCCCTCCCCCCCCCAGTCTTCTAACCAAACAAATCTCTATCTATTTCCTTTAGTAATAATTCCTTACATCATGACCTTGGCCTCCTCGATGAAGTCCTCCTCGTACATGGCTCCCTGCCTGATGGCCTTGATGGCCACTTTGTGCTGCGCTCTCCACTTGCCCAGACGCACCAGACCGAACTGCCCGCAGCCCAGCTCCTTCATGAAGGTCAGCTCACTGGGGTCAATCTCCCACTTCTCTATGGGGGGGAGGGGGTTAATACACAGGGTTAATAAACAGGGTTAATACACAGGGTTAATAAACAGGGTTAATACACAGGGGTAACACACAGGGTTAATACACAGCCTAGGCTCTGTAAACGGGCCAACAGAAGGAGAAGGATTTAATGTTTTGGACCAGTCCATAAATAGGTTTAATAATGCTGTGAAAACGGCCTACTTATCATGGGAGTCAATGAGAGATTGCCCTGTTTTGGTACCACCTCGTAGTGGCCACTGAAATTTGTCACTTCCGCATTGGACGCTTGTAGAACTCGCTGTAATTGGGGGTGGGTGTTACTATGAAGGAAGGGGGGGTTGTGTGTGTGTGTGTGTGTGTATGTTTAGGCAGAGATCTGTTAGTACTCACCGTAGCTGAAACCGGCGGTGGACGGAGCAGATTTGTCCTGTTTACCTACTGGATACCGTAACCTGGCAACGAGCCCTGAGATACAGCAGAACAAAGGGGGAGATATATAAGGAAGAGTTATGCATGGAAGTAGATTTAAAGGCCCTGGCAACCCAAATCCACTAAATCCTTGTAACTATGTTATTTTGCGGGGTAAACTGAATGCTAATATGTATATGAAAGGAATTAGGAATGTCTGTCAACCCCATGTCATGTCAGTTGGTCGACCATTTGAAAAATCCCTGATTCGAAAGTTGCATTTGAACCTATTTCCACACGTCAAACAATTCTAAAATACATTGGACTTCCAGTTAGAAAATGTGTGATTCAAACTTTGTCTTAGATCTCTTTCTTCACACGTCACAAGTTCTAAAATACAATTCTATAAAATGAGCTTTTCAAATTGTTGATTTATATATGACTAAGTTCACGGCCAACATGCAACTAAAAGTCACTTAGAGCTGCGCTGAGTTTTATTAACCTAAAATTTATGGATGGATAGATGGATGGATGGACAGACAGATAGATAGATAGATAGATAGATAGATAGATAGATAGATAGATAGATAGATAGATAGATAGATAGATAGATAGATAGACAGACAGACAGACAGACAGACAGACAGACAGACGTGTTGTTAACCTGCTGCGTTGTGTTTGTGGTACTCGATGAGGTCTGGTATGGAGCTGAACAGGTGTTTCTCAGCCAGGTAGAACTGAGGATACGAGCCCTGGGTCTCCTTGATGTGGTAATGTTTTATAACTGCAGCTCCTTCCCTACAAACACACACAGGAAGATTTCAACAATGACACTTACATCCAGCTCGTTCAAGCTTTATAATAATAATGATAATGGAGTGGATTTATATAGAGCTTTTCTAGTCACTCAAAGCTCTTTTACAGGGTTCCAGGTTCCATTCATTCACACACATTCATACCGGTGGCGGAAGCGTGGCTGCCAATTAGCGCCTACGGCCCCTTCGACCACCACAAACATTCAGCAGTCATACACATTCACACAATAAAGTTCCTGTAAACCAAAATCGACGAAATCCTTCTAACTATGTCATTTGGGGAGTTAGTTGCATGTTAGTAAAGCATTTGAAAAGAGTTATAGAGGTATATTCATCAATCCAAATGAAAATATATTCTCATTTAAGTTTGATAAACTTTACAGAAATTCTGTTTTAGAAGAGGCTTTGGGCTATGCTCTGGTTATTATGACACAATAAGTATTTTGAACCAAGCATGAACGTTCTATAAAAACAATGATTGTTGCCATGGAGAACGTTATTTGCCCACACAATTCTGTCCAAAAATCTATATTTTTTAACTAAGTTTTATAATATTTATGAATATTTATTTTTAATCATATTTTTGTAAAAGCTGATTGAGACACCCAACTTTGATATCATATATGAATTGTTTTTTCAGTTCACACATTTTATTTTAAATTGCCTTGACCGGCACCACAAATTGAGCACAATTCAGTTCCATGGATCTTGTGTTTTAAAACCCCTGCAGGGATCTCTCTCCTCTGGTTAACACAGCTATTTATCAGTATGAATTATCATATATATATGATTGTTACTATTTTAAACCACGTTTCTCGAGGCTTTAAAGCCGTAAACACAGTATTTACCCTGCTGCAGACTTGGCGTAGAGAGAGACGGTGTACGCTCCGGGAGTGCTGGAGTCTCTCACAATGAAAGATCCTTCTTTGTCCTACAGGGGGCGACACAGAGGCGAAATAAGATTTTATTGACAAATTATTTTTGGGATCGAAATATCTGTACATTATATTTAACATCCAAACATCATTTTCTGTTTAAAAAAAATATATTGTATATAAAAAATAAATATATATATAATAAATAAATAAATTAAAAATATAGACAAATAGGCAAATACATGGATAGATTTGTCATTGTGAAGCTTTTGTCATATCGTATCAAGACATTGTTACTTAAAGGCCTACTTCACCGGTTTGAGTATGAAGGTGTATTGAATTCTGAGATCCTATGTAGTATAAATGTGCAAAAAAAATTGAAATCGGTTCATCCTAGCCTGAGAAAAGGCAGAAAGAGTGTTTTTTTAACCCTATATTTCTCTTTCTCGTGACATCACAGAAAGAGAAATATAGAGTTAAAAAAAAACGTACTTTGTAAATATTACTGTGATGTCACAGTAAAAGACATCACAGTAATATTTACAAAGTAAGTTTTTTTTAACCCTATATTTCTCTTTCTGTGATGTCACGAGAAAGAGAAATATAGGGTTAAAAAAAACACTCTTTCTGCCTTTTCTCAGGCTAGGATGAACCGATTTCAATTTTTTTCGCACATTTATACTACATAGGATCTCAGAATTCAATACACCTTCATATTCAAACCGGTGAAGTAGGCCTTTAATAAAAAAAAATCAGAAACCACATTGTATTATTTTGTGATCTCGACTATGTTTTTATGATCACAGAATAACGATCAGACTTCCGACTGGACTTGATTATAGTTATCAGAGAAGGCTCACCTCTTTCCTCAGCAGCTCCTCCGCCTTGTTCCTGTTGACTTGTTTACTGAACCAACTACAACAAACAAACACATAAACACATTTAAATCAATAATATCTTAATGGTTCTGTTATCAACCGATTTTGTTCTTTCAATTCGTCCAAAAGCTTCAAAACATTTAGCAAAATTTAAAAAATTGGCTACCGTCCAGAGCCCTTAGGTCGTCTGGGACAGGTTTACTTACAGTCCCAAGAGTTAGGACTAAACGAGGAGAAGCAGCTTTTAGTTTTTATGCACCAAATATCTGGAACAAACTCCCAGAAAACTTGAGGTCTGCTGCAACTCTCAGTTCTTTTAAATCGAGTCTGAAGACTTTTCTGTTTCCATTTTAACCTGTACTTTTAATTTTATTTAAATGTTTTACTTCTTTTCATTCGCTTTTAAATGTCTTCTAATGTGTTTTATGTATTTTAATCTTGCCCCTGTAAAGCACTTTGAATGGCCTTGTGTTTGAATTGTGCTATAGAAATAAACTTGCCTTGCCTTGCCTAAATTCAACAATCTGTGATAAAAACAAAAATAATATTTTCAATTTGTGCTATTACATAAAAATCTCTCCTTGCCTTGAACAATGTTAATGTTTTTTTATTTTTTTTTTGGTGCATTGTCCATGCTCAAATAAAGTGAAATCACATTATGGAGTATAAGTAACTTACTGGTAGCTAGACTTGTCCTGAATGTGCTTTGGGCCAATGGTAGATTTGATCAATCGTTTTTTAAGAACCCTTTTTCACCTATAAAGTCTGTAAGTAAACAAGTCTAGACATTTGGATTCAGCCGTTATCTTCCGTTCAAAGAGCTGTAACTTTATTTAGATAGTAAATGATTAACAAACTCACACAAACTGCACCAGGTTTCCAGATTTCTTCTCTGTTACGTAGTTACTTGGGATGTAGCCTTCCTCACTGGAAAACACACCAAGACAAATATGGTAGAAATATTATTATTTTATATATAATAATTACAAAAAAATGGTTGACACAAAGTTGATATTAAGCCTTTTATCAGCTCCACAAAACTCTCTCTGTATTTCTCAGTATGGCAGCGTTTACAAACTGGTGTCCCCATACGCTCCGGTGGCGTAGTGGATAGAGCGTGTACCCATATTGGCTCTGGCCTTTGTTGCAGTGGTCGCGGGTTTAAATTTCGACCCGTGGACCTTTACTCATCCCCCCCCCTCTCTCTCTCACCATTTCAACTCTGTACTATCTAATAAAGCTTGAAAATGCCAAAAAATTATTTAAAAAAAAAATACATTTCCTCGCTATGGTTACAAATAAATGACTGAATATATCCGCTGTGCTCCTCTTACCCGTGCTTGTTGCGAGCCTTGTACCAGTTGACGTCGCAGCGTTCCAGGATGACGTACTCGCAGCCTTTCACCAGACTCAGGTCATGTGACTCAGCGCCCGGGAAGTCGAACAGCGCCACAACACAGTCATCCTCCTCTTCATCTTTATCTCCAGGGGGGAGGGGAGGGGCCGGGCGCCGCTGCAATGGAGGATATGTTAGTGTGTGTGTGTGTGTGTGTGTGTGTGTGTGTGTGTGTGTGTGTGTGTGTGTGTGTGTGTGTGTGTGTGTGTGTGTGTGTTGCATGGTTACCCTTTCGTTTTTTCGCTCCTCTCCAGGAATCGGGGGTAAAGGTTTTCTGGAAACTACAAAAACAGGAACAGAAACTGTTACCCAAGCAAAACGACTCAACATTTTTTTTATTTTAAAGGTGCACTGTGTAGTTTCAGAGGAGCGGGGGGGGGGGGGGGGTTGTTTATATTCACAGAACCTGCAGTTCATTTACTAAACATATTTTCTCTACATGTAATTCTTAGTATTGAATAATCCTATCATCGTAAATTAAATCTTATTTTGAGGAACCTGGAACCAAACGTTAGACTAGAATATGTTTGTAAACCAAACTGTGGGCCCTGCTGCTGTAAACAACAACAGTGAAACAGTAACTTTTCTGTTATCTGTTATGATAATATACCTTACAAAAATGTTCACTTCTCTGACACACCCAAAGTTACACACTGCACCTTTAACTTACACAATTTCTGCTGTTTTTTTAACTATGACCTGTGATCCAGAACTGAAGTGTTTCGTGCTTGTCACAGCATTTTGCAAAAATAGTCTGAAGTATTGAATCATCTAACAGTTTAAATATATCTTTACCACGTGAGTTCCTGTTTGTTCTTTTACTCTTGGCGAATCAAGTGTTTCAAATGCTACACTGCAAAAAACGATGCAAGTTAAAGGACCAACGCGTAGTATTTTTAAACTACAATATGTCAAAATCACTTGTTGTCAAAATCAGTGAATATCTCCTCACGATCTGCCTGTATGTACTGTGTGTGCGCTGACTAAAAAGCCCAGTGTTAATACACAGCCTAGGCTCTGTAAAATGGTCAGTATCAAAGGGTAGGTAAATAAAGGGAGCCCACCATAGCTAGCAGCATGCCCGTTTATAGTGCCAAGGCGGTTTAGTAACACCAGTCTTTTTCAGAGCACTCACTGACTTTGACAACAAGCATTTCAGAATTGCTACATTTCTGCAAGGAGAAATACATACATTCATTAGTTAAGACAAATTCATATGATATTCAATAAAAGCTCTTGTTAAATCTCTAAATAGGCTACAATAATATATTAAGTCATATGCCATTGGTGTGTGTGTGTGTGTGTGTGTGTGTGTGTGTGTGTGTGTGTGTGTGTGTGTGTGTGTGTGTGTGTGAGAATGTGGTAAGAAATGTAAAGCGCTTTGCGGCTGAGAAAATTGGCTAAAAAGCGCTATATAAGTCAAATCCATTTAACCATTTACCGAATGAATTATCAGCCAGTTATTAAAGCATAATATGTCAGTGGATAATATCTTACTGTCTCCAAACAGGTTGTACTCCTCGCAGCCCCGCGCCTGTTTCTCCACCTGGCGACAGCAGAGCCACAAACCCTCCTGCCAGAACTGAGGGTGAAACTTGGTCGACACCACCGAGTTCTCTTTGATCTCTGCAGACAAGAAGAAATTTGGTTTTAGCCGTCTGTCTGAATGGCTACGTTTTAGCACAACAAATAATTATACAGCAATAATGAATAAAAAGTCTTAAAAATATATATTGTAAGGTTGGTTGAGGTGTAGGCAAGGTGGACACAAAGTGCACAGGAGTTAACAGTGTGTGTTAATTTAAGTAGCTACGAGGAACTTTTAAATATTTCTGAAACAGTCTCATTTTTCCTCTAATGATCATAAATTACATGTACAAGCAAACGAGACCATCAGTGTAAAGAATGCTATTTTTATATAGTTTTTCTTAATGCCTTTGTCATGGGTATACGCTCACCCAGGAACAACAGCTGGCGTGGTAAATACACTACCGCTTTTGTACAAAGGGGGCCGCAAGAATTAACACAAACTGAGAGTTCCTCGGAGCACCGTTAACGTCTACCTGTTTTACAAACATGTCATCCCCCGATTTACCTTCATTTCAAGGTTCCTTCCCTCCCTTAAATTGAAAAGTGCTGCTCTACAGTGAGCTGGTTAAAACTAAATGGCTCTAAATTTTAACTTAACCAAACAGTAAAGCAGCATTTGACCTATTTACCGCTGTGTGTGTGTGTGTGTGTGTGTGTGTGTGTGTGTGTGTGTGTGTGTGTGTGTGTGTGTGTGTGTGTGTGTGTGTGGGCGCTTACCACAACCTCACAGAATCAGAAAAAAAGTTCTTTGTCAAGTTCGTTTCCACATAAAAATAATTTGCTTCTGCATGTTGGTGCAGACAGCACATATTGCACCTTTCGATTTATTTACTTTTCTATGCTGTTTTATTTTGCCTTACCTTTTGCACTATGTAGAATGTATTTATTGTACATACAGTACTACTTATTTCATCTTATCTCATTTGATCCTTTTGTACTTATTGCACCGTGGGTTGATTTGTGTGTGTGTCTGTGTGCGTGTGTGTGTGTGTGTGTGTGTGTGTGGAACATATTGAAGACTGACAATAGAGCTGACTATGACTTTGACTTTTGAAGTACTGCACAGTCCAGAGTATAAATAGAAAACGTGCGGGAAATGTGATTTTTTTTTTTGTAGTGAAAGCGTTGTACAGTTCTCAGGTAAAGCGTCACATACAGACACATGTACACCCACACACACACACACACACACACACACACATGTACACACATAGTACAGCAGCAGTGGAAAGAGAGAGAGAGGGGGGGGGGGGGGGCAGAGCTGCGTTGGAAACTTGACCAAATGTGTGAACGTGTGGTTTGAAGGTGTGAAAACATCTTTGCAAAATAGTTCAGGAACTACAAACTGTGAGAACAACCTCCTCTGCTGTTTCCTTAAAGGAGCTACGAGGAACTTTTAATTATTTCTGAAACAGTCTAATTTTTTCTCTGATGATCATAAATTACATGTAACAGCAAACGAGACCATCAGTGCAAATAATTCTATTTTTATATTTTTTTCTTTATGCCTTTGTCATGGGTATACGCTCACCCAGGAACAACAGCTGGCGTGGTAAAAACACTACCGCTTTTGTCCAAAGGGGGCGCT
Organism: Hyperoplus immaculatus; assembly: GCA_949357725.1. Classification (NCBI taxonomy): domain Eukaryota; kingdom Metazoa; phylum Chordata; class Actinopteri; order Uranoscopiformes; family Ammodytidae; genus Hyperoplus; species Hyperoplus immaculatus. The sequence continues at coordinate 907,891 of OX442371.1, forward strand.
AGAATCAACACAAACTGAAAGTTCCTCAGAGTGCCTTTAAGCAAAATAATGTACTAGAGTACTGTAGTGTACAGGTGCATCTAAAAAATGTAATATGATTTGAAAAGTGACATTTTTATATATATTTTAGATTCATTACACAAACGGAAATATTTCATCAAAAAAATTAACTTTTGATTGATATTTCTAATATTTTCAGATAGGTAATAAATACTTTAATATCAATGAAAAGTTCCTTTTTTTACTGACATATTTCAGTTTGCGTAATGAATCTAGAATAAATGTAAAGTGGAGACCGACCTTCTTTGATGCTCTGGACCCAGAGACTTCTCCGGTCGTGGCTCGGAGCGAACACGTACAGGATGTTGGTGTCGTAAACAATCTGGACACAAACACAAAATACATTATTAAAAGTGAATAAATTGATATCCCCCTGTTTTGACCTCTGGCTCACAGTGAATATCTCCTTACGATGCTCTACCTGTCTGTACTGTGTGTGTGCTGAAATATAAATCTTGTGATAATACACAGCCTAGGCTCTGTAAACACAAGGATTTAGAAAAAAAGGGTCCACCGTAGATAGCAAGATACAGAGCCTAGGCTGTATGAACACTGGATAAAGCTGTGATAATCTATGCTTAAGTATTTGCTGTGGTTTAGTACCTGGAATGGGTATTTGTTCTGGCAGGGGATGATTCCTCCTCCGTTCTTCACGATCTCCACACACCTGATCTGACTGAGCTCGATCGACCCTCTGCGGAACTTCTTCTGTTGGCGCAAAACAAACGTGTTGACAGCAGATTTTCGTGTGTGTGTTTTTCTGGAATAGGATTCAAATGAGCACTGGAGGAAGTGTTCAGATGGGCGCTCCGGTGGCGTAGTGGATAGAGTGTGTACCATTTAGGCTCAGTCCTTGTCACAGTTGTTGTGGGTTCAAATCTGACCCGTGGACCTTTACTGCAGGTTATCCCCCCTCTCTATCCCCCTCTATCCCCTCTCTCTCTCTCTCTCTCTCTCTCTCTCTCTCTCTCTCTCTCTCTCTCTCTCTCTGTCTGTCTGTCTGTCTGTCTGTCTGTCTCCCCATCTCAACTCTGTACTACAGCCGGTAAGCTTATCTTAGCTTAAGGAGTGTAAATATTTTTGGGCATTTTTCAGACAGAGGTGAAATGGGTCAGAGAGGGGAATGACATGCAGAGAACGACCCGGGCCTGCTGTGAAGAGGACTGAGACTCTATTGAAGGAGGGGGGGGGGGGGGGGTGGTATTTGTTTTATGTTTTGACGGTGCAGGTGTTTGTTTGTTTGTGTGTGTGTCTTATAAAAAAAATATAAAATTGCAATAAGTACAGCTCTGGAAAAAATAAAAGACCAGTCTGGATTTTTCTTCAATCTTCATCTCTACATTACTTATTGAAAATGCTCTTTAATGACAAAAAAATTATTGGAATTTGGTAGAAATGTTGTCAGTAGTTTATAGTATACATCCAAAATGTCAATTCTACTCAAACATATGCCTATAAATAGTTAAACGAGAGACACTGAACATTTGGAGTGGACTCTTCATTTTTTCCAGAGCTATATGCTTGTATTACTGGCTGATTATTCACAGGTAAATGGTAAATTGACTTGACTTATAAAGCGCTTTTTGGGCGATTTTTCCCAAAGAGTACCGTGAAATACAGATAAAAACGTAACCTCTGCTTTCCCGTCGTAGTATGTGAGCCTGCTCTTGGTGAGGAGGAAGAGTCTCTCCTTGTAGTTCAGCGGAGACGTTCTCTTCTTCTGCTGCGAACGCTTGATGAGCGTCTCCTCCAATAGCAGCTCGGCACTCATCTTAGTCCCGCCCCCAAGCCCTCACCCCATTGGTCGATATCAGAAGGCCGCGGCCGGCTGAGCTGAGGGAAAACACACATAGTTTTTAATTGTTTTTAAAGATTTTTTTGTTGCATTTTTTATTTTATTAGATTATAATTTATTTATTTTATTTTTAGGCATTTTTTCTGCATTTTATTTATTCTTTTATGACTGATTTGGAGAGACAGAGTTGAAGAAAAATACGCACTGTTTTAACTTTAGAACACATTTTAAAGGTGGCGTCAGCGATTCTGGAGAACGCTTGTTTATTTTTAAATCAAAATACAGTGGATTTCTCCTCATGATCCGCTACCTGTCTGTACTGTATGTGTCAATACACAGCCTAGGCTCTGTACACTTGTATGTAAATAAAGGGGTCCCATCGTGGCTAGCAACACACCAGTTTACAGAGCCTAGGCTGTGTATTACACTACTTTTCTTTTGGTTGTCAGAAAGCCCTCCATAAAAATACTCTTTTCGAGTCCATGGTTACTTTAAAGGTGGAGTGAATATCTCCTCATGATCCACTACCTGTCTGTACTGTGTGAATATCTCCTCATGATCCACTACCTGTCTGTACTGAGTGAATATCTCCTCATGATCCACTACCTGTCTGTACTGAGTGAATATCTCCTGATGATCCACTACCTGTCTGTACTGAGTGAATATCTCCTCATGATCCACTACCTGTCTGTACTGTGTGAATATCTCCTCATGATCCGCTACCTGTCTGTACTGTGTGAATATCTCCTCATGATCCACAACCTGTCTGTACTGTGTGAATATCTCCTCATGATCCACTACCTGTCTGTACTGTGTGAATATCTCCTCATGATCCGCTACCTGTCTGTACTGTGTGTGTGTGTGTGCTGGTAAAAAATCCAGCGTTAATACTACAGCCTAGGCTCTGTAAACTGGCATGTTGCTAGCTACGATGGGACCTCCTTGTTTACAGAGCCTAAGCTGTGTATTAACACTGGATTTTCTTTTCAGCGCGCACACTAGTAAAGAGAGGTAGCGAATTGTGAGGGGATATTCACTGATTTTGACATTTGGGCTACGGCTACAGCAAAGTACAGGGCAACTAGTCTGTGTGAGTGCGCCCTTAGAAACCCAATGATACAACGTTTCACCCCTAAAAGGTTCAATCGTGTGCTTTATTATTTTCTCAATGTGCAATCAGTCCCGTTTACAGATCCTAGGCTGTGTATTAACATAACCAGTCCCACAAGAGATGAAGACATTTCTCAACCATATGCAGTGATACTAAATAAACTGCTCCAACCAGCTCTGTGTCATTACTGTGGAAAGAGACAGAACATTTCTCTGGAACTTGCTCCTTGATTTGTCAATAGCTACGTACTCCTGTGTGTGTGTGTGTGTGTCTCTCTCTCTGTGTGTGTTTCTTCAACTGTACACGTTGTATTAATAAAAAAGTTATTGTTAATAAAAATTTAACTTTTTATTTTATTTTCGATGCAATTTCTCTATATAAAAAAGAACAATTATTTTGCCTGTTTTTGCCTTTTCCTCTTAAAGGTGCAGTGTGTAATATGACATCATCAAGAACGTTCTACAAAGTTCTAGAATGCAACGCTCCCTGGGTAACCCCACCCCTTTCGAATAATAACAGAAGCTACAGTGGCCTTCAAGGACAAGAACAATTCTAAATTTTAAACAATGCACCTGATGACATTCCAACTATGACACTTTCAAGATGGCGGCACTAGGCCTTGGTCCAAAATATGCAGAAATATGGACATATATGAGACTCTTTCTAAGGGAAAAAATAATTAAAAAAAAAATGTTCAGCTATTATGCACTAAATTAAATGTACTTATGGATATTATAATTACTTTCTACAAAATCTGCTAGGAAATAAAACCCAAAATTCTACACACTGTAGGTTTCAATACAATTTCAAAATAATTTCTAATGTCTTATGTGTAATGTATTTCTATGGTCCGTGGCTGTAAATCACTATGAATGGCCTTGTGTCTGAGTTGTGCTATAGTTATAAACTTGCCTTTTTTTTTTAGTGCATTGTCCAAATTTCCCACTGAACCTGAAGGCATCAGAAGGAGCGAAAAGCTACACGCGCACCTGTTCTAAGGTGATATAGCGTCAATACAAACTGTAGGCTATAACTGTGTGCGTGAGTCACTATGGGTTCACAGGGTTTGTGTTCGCGTTTAAAGAGGACCTATGATGCTTTTTGACTTTTATGACCTATAAACGTTGTTATGATGATTCATAGTCATGCTTTACCATACTAAATTATCAAATAATGACTTACATGCATTTCGACATATTCCCTGCTGACCGTCTGGGGTGTCTGTGCAGAGCACTAAACACTATTCTAGCCAGTCGAGAAGTCACGTGTTCAAAGCGGTCTACCCTTTCATAATTTGTGCCGTCGCATAAAACTTTGTGATGTCTCCACGCGGATGTTTCCATGTATGGTAATGCTGTCACTTCCCTGTTCGCGTCTGCCTCGCGTCTGCCTCGCGCCCTTATAGGTCCATGCTCGCGCTTCCCGTCACTGAAAGTGTTCCGGAAGGAAGGTAACCAATCACAACGGAGTGGGGTTTGCAGGAGGGGGGGGAGGGGAGCGGAGATAGCCGAAGCACACACACTCAAGTGTTGACAGGATGTGCTGGATCGCCAAAATAAGAGAAAGAGCTTCCCGAAAATCTACATAGTTTTTTGTGATGTGATTCGTGTCAGGTTGCTCTATAGCAGTGTAAAACAAGAAATTAAGACCAGAAAAGTAGCATAATAGGTCCTCTTTAAGGAACTTTACGGTATTTATGTCTCAGCCCCTATGCGTCACTATAACACGTAATAATGTAAGAATACCGCATAATAAATTCTGCCTTTTAGGTGTTACAAATGACGAATACTCATTGTAAAAGCCGGTAAGAGAAGCAGAGCAGCGAGACAGTGTAACAAATGTGTCACGGTCTGCGGACAGACAGACAGACAGCTGAACAGTTTGCGTGTGACATAAAGTGAAGTTTGAACCCCATAAAAAAGTCAATATTTACCTGTGCGCGTCATTCTCAAAGTGTTAAGTCCATTTTTAGTTCATTAGTATGTGAGTGTGTGTGTGTCGGTGTGTGTATGTCGGTGTGCTCGTTTGGGTCGTTTCCCACGTCGCTGTCAATCAGATGGGCGGGATTCAGGAAATGCAAAACACACACACACACACACACTTCCTCGTACAAACCCGCAATGTGTAGGGGTGTGTGTGTGTGTGTGTGTGTGTGTGTGTGTGTGTGTGTGTGTGTGTGTGTGTGTGTGTGAGAGAGAGAGAGAAGGAGGTCAGTGGTGGTGTATGAGATCATTTGAATTTGAGTCGAATCAGTCCAATATCCAATAGCAGTGCTGGAAAATAATGGATAACTGAAACTGCTGTGTGTGTGTGTGTGTGTGTGTGTGTGTGTGTGTGTGTGTGTGTGTGTGTGTGTGTGTGTGTGTGAGAGAGAGAAAAGTTTGAGGACATTTTGGATAATTTGGCACAAATCAAGTAGGCTATGTTTTTGAAAATGTAAGTTAGGGGTGTTATGGCATTACCACATATGTTGGGACATAGTGGAAGTGGAAAGGATATTTGGACATGTGTGTGTGTGTGTGTGTGTTTGTATGTGTGTGTGTGTGTTTGAATGTGTGTGTTTGTATGTGTAGACACTGAAACTGAAAGATTAATATGAAACCTTTTAATTCAGTCTCGACCAGCTTGACAACCGACCAACTCTTTTCTCTGACTCATAATTCAGAGAAAAAATTCCCTTTTCTTTAGTTTCACTTCAACGTGTATTGCTTCACTTGTTCAGATGACTTTAACTTGCAAAAACTGCTTGGAGGATATTAAAGGAATACTTCACCCATATGGAGCTGGTGTTCTATCATTATAAAACCACTATTATAATATAATGAATGAGGTTTTTCATCTCTCAGTCTTCCCTCAGTCTTCCCTTGGCCCAGCTGTCCTGTTAATCCTAACCCTACATTTTACCACGTGTGATGTCACACATGGGAAAATGTAGGGTTAAACAGTGAGACCATAAAACACTCTTTCTGCCTTTTCTCAGGCTAGGATGAACTGATTTCTAGAATGTTTTGCACATTTATTCTACAGAGGATCTCAGAGTTCAATACACCTTCATATTCCCACCGGTGAAGTAGGTCTTTAACATTAATGAACTATGTATAAATTATATTAACCGTATCTCTTATCTCTCTCTCTCTATGTGTGTGTGTGTTTGTGGCTTTGTGTGTGTCTCTCTCTCTGTCTCTCTCTATGTGTGTGTGTGTTTGTGGCTTTGTGTGTGTCTCTCTCTCTGTCTCTCTCTATGTGTGTGTGTGTGTTTGTGGCTTTGTGTGTGTCTCTCTCTCTGTCTCTCTCTATGTGTGTGTGTGTTTGTGGCTTTGTGTGTGTCTCTCTCTCTGTCTCTCTTTATGTGTGTGTGTGTTTGTGGCTTTGTGTGTGTCTCTTTCTCTGTCTCTCTCCCTATGGGTCTAGTTGAATTTGATGTTATCCTGTTACAGTTTTTTCTCCGCAGTGTAAACTATCACAATGGTTAAAGGTGCAGTGTGTAATATGACATCATCAAGAAAGTTCTACAAAGTTCTAGAATGCAACACTCCCTGGGTAACCCCAACCCTTTAGAATAATAACAGAAGCTACAGTGGCCTTCAAGGACAAGAACAATTCTAAATGTTAAACAATGCACCTGATGACATTCCAACTATGACACTTTCAAGATGGCGGCACTAGGCCTTGGTCCAAAATATGCAGAAATATGGACATATATGAGACTCTTTCTAAGGGAAAAAAAATATTCAAAAATTTTTTTTCAGCTATTATGCACTAAATTAAATGTACTTATGGATATTATAATTACTTTCTACAAAATCTGCTAGGAAATAAAACCCAAAATTCTACACACTGCAGCTTTAAGTTTAGATTCTGTGTGAATTGAATTATAAAACAACCTTTCTGCAGGAGTACACTAAAACTGCATGCTTTGTGTGTGAGTGAGAGTGTGTGTGTTTGTGTGTGTGAGTTTGTGTGAGTGAGAGTGTGTGTGTTTGTGTGTGTGTGTTTGTGTGTGTGAGTGAGAGTGTGTGTGTTTGTGTGTGTGAGTTTGTGTGAGTGAGAGTGTGTGTGTTTGTGTGTGTGAGTGAGAGTGTGTGTGTTTGTGTGTGTGAGTTTGTGTGAGTGAGAGTGTGTGTGTTTGTGAGTGTGTGTGTGCTAGTTCTTTCTGGAGTTTTTTCACAGAGACGGATGCTGCTTTGTGGTTTTGATTCACATCATTTTTTCACTTCCTGCCTTTCAAAGTGTCAATGTCTCTGTCTCTCTCCCTCCCTCCCTCCCTCCCTCTCTCTCTCTCTCTCTCTCTCTTCTCTCTTCTTTCTCTCTCTCTCTCTCTCTCTCTCTTACTCTGTCCCTCTCTCTCTCTCTTACTCTGTCCCTCTCTCTCTCTCTCTTACTTAGTCCCTCTCTCTCTCTCTCTCTTTCTCTTACTCAGTCCCTCTCTCTCTCTCTCTCTTTCTTTTCTCTTTGCACACCTTCTGCACATTAAAATAATATATAAAATGTTTTTAAATCAAACTTTATCAGTATCAAAGTCGGTGAACAAAGCCTATTCAGAC
>OX442371.1:920400-925400 GCA_949357725.1 Hyperoplus immaculatus
TGTGTGTGTGTGTGTGTGTGTGTGTGTAGTTGTGCCTATATGTGCTGTTTGTGCTTATGTGTTTTTTCAAATGTTCCCAAATGCAAGACAAATTCCCCTTGGGGCAATAATGGTTTATCTATCTATCTTACATGGAACCTTAAACCTGCAGTGTGTAGAATTTTGGGTTTTATTTACCAGCAGATTTTGTAGAAAGTAATTATAATATCCATAAGTACGTTTAATTTAGTGCATAATAGATGAAATTTTTTTTTGAATTATTATTTTTTCCCTTAGAAAGGGTCTCATATATGTCCATATTTCGGCATATTTTGGACCAAGGCCTAGTGCCGCCATCTTGAAAGTGTCATAGTTGGAATGTCATCAGGTGCATTGTTTAAAATGTAGAATTGTTCTTGTCCTTGAAGGCCACTGTAGCTTCTGTTATTATTCTAAAGGGTTGGGGTTACCCAGGGAGTGTTGCATTCTAGAACTTTGTAGAACTTTCTTGATGATGTCATATTACACACTGCACCTTTAAGCAATGTTAGCATAATAAGATGGTAATATTTTCACTAGCAACATTTGCTGTGAACGATTGGCCATGGTTGAATTTTTGCATTGTTCATTTCGTCCTGATAATATCTCTACAGGAATAAAGGCTTCATCCCCAGTAACTATGTGACAGAGAAAAACAGAATTGAGGCGAACCCGTGAGTCAGATTTCATTTTTTATCTATTTTTTTATGAACATCAACATATAGAACTATTATTAAAGTATTATTAAAGTATTAATTGTGTTTTTCCATTTCCTTCTGAAGCTGGTACTGTAAGAACATCACCAGGACAGAAGCCGAGCAGCTGCTGAGACAAGAGGTGTGTGCCTTGTTTTTTTATATAGGCCTACATACATTTTTTTAATTTTTTTATATATATTTTTTGGCATTTTCAAGCTTTATTTGGCAGTACAGAGTTGAAATGGGGAAAGAGGGAGAGAGAGAGGGGAGGGGGGGGATGACCTGCAGTAAAGGTCCACGGGTCGGACTCGAACCCGTGACCACTGCAACAAAGGCCGGAGCCGATATGGTACACGCTCTATCCACTACGCCACCGGAGCGCCCCAATATACATACATTTTAAAGGTGCTGTAAGCGGAATGGTTCTTTTAGCTAACTTCCTGTCAGTTACTGCAGTTAGCAGTCCCCTCGCTCGTCCCTACGTCACCACATTAATGCACTGCGGTCTTCAAGCAGCGAGTTATCTAGCATCATCTCAGATCCATAAGTGTGATAAAACATGATAAAAACCATCTAAACAGACATTGGGAAGGATTTTTACCTGCTCCGCCATTGTAGGTGCATAAACATTCACCCATCTGTTGCTCTGGCATGCACCGGCAGTGAGACCATGGAGTGAGACGGGTGTCGGTTTGTAGCGTTCTCTCTTCTGATTGGATAAAAATTTCGGGATCCTCCAATAAGTTTATTTGCCGATTACATGCAGAGCAGCTGACTGAGAGATCGGCTTTATGAAACACGCACATCATGTAAGTGATCACTGTATGAATAAAGAGCGATTTAACACTTATATTAACATAAATAAACCGCTTACTTCACCTTTAAGTAAAATGTACAATGCATATAACAGTACTGAAGGGACCTTCATGACATCTTATTCACTTTTTGACTTTTAATTTTTTGCTCAGATATAACACTCGCCAATTTAGACTAAGCGATTAGTAAGTTATTGAGACCACCCAACACTTTGGCTGGGGAAAGATTTGTGCTCTGCCGGTTTTTCTAGCAAAATTAACTTGTAGAAAAACCGTAATGCCAGGGACAAGGCTCTCTCTACATTAAAAAACACTATCTATAGATCAACACGCAGCGGTTAAGTTACTGTTCACACCAAAGGAGCATTAAGGCTACGGCTTCACAGTAAAAGCATTTCACTGGCTTATTTGGGCGTTTATTTGATGTTACAGTGAAAGTGTGTCTGGTTGTTTGTTCCAGGACAGAGAGGGGGGATTCGTGGTGCGGGAGTCCAGTCAGAAGGGGATTTACACCGTCTCTGTCTACACCAAAACATTAAGGTGTGTGTGTGTGTGTGTGTGTGTGTGTGTGTGTGTGTGTGTGTGTGTGTGTGTGTGTGTGTGTGTGTGTGTGTGTGTGTGTTTGTGTGTGTGTGTGTGTAAGCTGAAAAAAGGGAGATATTCACTTATTTTGACAAAAATGTCGTCGACAAGAATTTTTCCAGCATCACTGGCTCCACCTTTAATTAAAAATAAACAAACAGATGTAACATATACAGTAAATATTTACCTGTAATCTAAAATTGTCCCTTTTATGTCTGTGTGTTTGTGGTTGCAGTGTTAATGGCGATATAAGGCATTACCAGATCAAAATAACAGACACTGGACAGTTCTTCTTGGCTGAAAAACACACGTTCACCTCCATACCAGACGTCATACACTACCACGAGCACAATGCAGCAGGTGGGAGCACTACACTCACAGACTGGTGTATGATACAAGCTAAACAACAGTGTAACATGTAATGCTTCATTTGACTTGGTTTCTGTGTTTGTGTGTGTGTGTGTCTGTGCATGCGTGTGTGTGTGCGTGCGTGTGTGTGTGTGTGTGTCTTTGTGTGCGTGTGTCTTTGTGTGCGTGTGTGTGTGCGTGTGTGTGTGTGCGTGTGTGCGTGCGTGTGTTCGTGCGTGTGTTTGTGCGTGCGTGTGTCTGTGTGTGTGTGTGTGTCTGTCTGTGTGTTCGTGCGTGTGTGTGTGTGTGTGTGTGCGTGCTTGTGTTCGTGCGTGTGTTTGTTTGTGCGTGTGTGTGTGTGTGTGTGTGTGTGTGTGTGTGTTTGTGTGTGTGTGTGTGTGTGTGTAGGTCTAGTGACCAGGTTGCGGTATGCAGTTGGCCCAATGGGACGGTGTGTACCTGCCACATCAGGATTCAGCTCAGGTAAATAAACTAACACACATTTACTTAAAAGCTGATTTATGTATCATTTCACATTAATACGTTAGGGGAGAACGGGGTAAGTAGGCACACTTTTTACTCTAGTGAGAATTACCCCATTCTCTCCTACTAATACCTTAATTAAATGTGGTCATATTTCTTGAATTAAATTATATTTTTTTCTTACGACACCTGTGCAAACAACTAATTAAACCTTTAACCTATAGCACTTAATCTTCATACTTTAGATTAGTAAGTAGTTGAAAGCTGGAGATCATTAATTGTCTGTTGGCCTATCGTTTACAGAGCCTAGGCTGTGTGTTAACCCTGTGTATTAACCCTGTGTGTTAACCCTGTGTATTAACCCTGTGTGTTAACCCTGTGTGTTAACCCTGTGTATTAACCCTGTCCCCCCCATAGAGAAGTGGGAGATCATTAAGTGTCTTTTGGCCCGTTTACAGAGCCTAGGCTGTTTATAAACCCTGTGTATTACAGTTTTTTTCGATCGCTAAACCACAGTGGGCACAACTGTAGCTCAATGTGCAAAACTCTAACTACAGTCTGCACTACCAACAGTCACTGGAGCTGAACAGTTCACTTCACCTGCAAAACAGGTTCAGTGCAGCAAACACTATGAACCAGCCTCATTGAGATAACACACACTGTCACTCAGAACCTGCTCAGAGTACAAACACTATGAACCAGCCTCACTGAGATAACACACTGTCACTCAGAACCTGCTCAGAGTACAAACACTATGAACCAGCCTCATTGAGATAACACACACTGTCACTCAGAACCTGCTCAGAGTACAAACACTATGAACCAGCCTCATTGAGACAACACACACTGTCACTCAGAACCTGCTCAGAGCAGCAAACACTATGAACCAGCCTCATTGAGATAACACACACTGTCACTCAGAACCTGCTCAGAGTACAAACACTATGAACCAGCCTCATTGAGACAACACACACTGTCACTCAGAACCTGCTCAGAGTACAAACACTATGAACCAGCCTCACTGAGATAACACACACTGTCACTCAGAACCTGCTCAGAGTACAAACACTATGAACCAGCCTCATTGAGATAACACACACTGTCACTCAGAACCTGCTCAGAGTACAAACACTATGAACCAGCCTCATTGAGACAACACACACTGTCACTCAGAACCTGCTCAGAGCACAAACACTATGAACCAGCCTCATTGAGATAACACACACTGTCACTCAGAACCTGCTCAGAGTACAAACACTATGAACCAGCCTCATTGAGACAACACACACTGTCACTCAGAACCTGCTCAGAGCAGCAAACACTATGAACCAGCCTCATTGAGATAACACACACTGTCAGTCAGAACCTGCTCAGAGTACAAACACTATGAACCAGCCTCATTGAGACAACACACACTGTCACTCAGAACCTGCTCAGAGCAGCAAACACTATGAACCAGCCTCATTGAGATAACACACACTGTCAGTCAGAACCTGCTCAGAGTACAAACACTAGCATCAAACCCCAATACACAAATTACAAACTTTTAATCTTTACAGTTTGAATAATTTGAGTTATTTCACACAAATAACGTAATATTTTCTTATACCCTGTCTATCCTATAAAGCTGGAGACCATTAAGTGTCTGTTGGCCCGTTTACAGAGCCTAGGCTGTGTATTAACCCTGTGTGTTACCCCTGTGTATTAACCCTGTGTGTTACCCCTCTATTCTATATACAGAGAAGTGGGAGATTGACCCCAGTGAGCTGACCTTCATGAAGGAGCTGGGCTGCGGGCAGTTCGGTCTGGTGCGTCTGGGCAAGTGGAGAGCGCAGCACAAAGTGGCCATCAAGGCCATCAGGCAGGGAGCCATGTACGAGGAGGACTTCATCGAGGAGGCCAAGGTCATGATGTAAGGGCCTGTGTGTGTGGGGGGAGGTGTGTCTGTGTGTGTGTGTGTGTCTGTGTGTGTGTGGGGGGGGTGTGTGTGAATGTGTGTGTGTGTGTTTGACAATAAGCGTTCTCTAGAATCACTGACTCCATCTTTCTAGAGGCT
>OX442371.1:935400-972900 GCA_949357725.1 Hyperoplus immaculatus
GGAGATGTTAACAGGTCAGCCGATGTTTCCCGGAGACTCCGACCTCGACCAAATTTACCACATCGTCCGGTGCTTCGGTAAGCGCAAAATCTAGATAAATAAAATCTGCGAAATCTTTTCTTTTGGCGCTCTCAACACAATTTAACTAAATTTTTCTTGTAATAGGAAACTTAACGGTTCACCACCAGGAGTTGTTCTACAGGAATCCGGTCTTTTCTGGAGTCCGTCTGCCCGAGAGTTCTGGGAGAGTCGCTCTAGAGCAACGATTCCCTACGATCACATCCACCGCTCTGGACCTGACACAGGTACAGACTGGGAAAAACTAAATATACAGCTCTGGAAAAAAAGAGACTGCTCCAAATGTTCAGTGTCTCTCGTTTTACTATTTAGAGGCATATGTTTGAGTAGAATGAACATTTTGGTTTTATAATATAAACTACGGACAACATTTCTACCAAATTCACAATAAAAATATTGTCATTTAGAGCATTTTCAATCAGTAATGTAGAGATGAAGATTCAAGAGAAATCTAGACTGGTCCCTTATTTTTTTTGTATGTATTTCGTTTGGCATTAGCTTTGGTCTAAAATCCTACAGTCAGTTCCTTTAACTCCAATGACACAAGAGCTTGATCAGATTTAAGTGTATTATTTGTCTCCTCCAGAGTTGTCTCCAAATGGATCCAGAAAGAAGATCTCAGTGTGCAGAGCTTCTAGAACATCCTCTGTTCACACAAGACTCTTTCCACATCAGGTAACTGTGTGTGTGTGTGTGTGTGTGTGTGTGTGTGTGTGTGTGTGTGTGTGTGTGTGTGTGTGTGTGTGTGTGTGTGTGTGTGTGTGTGTGTGTGTGTGTGTGTGTGTGTGTGTGTGTGCGTGTGTGTGTGGTTTTACATTTTCTCACATGTGTGGTTCATAACCCTTTTTACAAAGTTACTATAGATGCATCCTCCAGAGCTTATTGTATCGAACAGCTTGTTGAATTGTATCATTGTTTTAAGTACATTACCTAGTTTTCAAGTTCTTTCTTTACAGGACGCTGTTACGCCTTAAAAAAATGTGTTATTGAAACCTTTCTTATGGAAACTTTGCCATCATTAAGGAATAGCGATGCCAGGAATTGAACCATCAACCTTTTGACTATTGTTTAGCCTCCAAAATCAAATTACTGACTTGCTGCATCTATGTTTTCCATCTTATCTAATTAGGGTTTTGGACGAGCTGAATGCTAAGATCCAAAAAGACCACCGGGACAATTCTACCCTTCCCAAAATCGCCAAAACCCCGAGAAGAGACAAGGACGAAGTCGAGGAGAGGAACCAGAGACAAGGCAAAAACAAGAAGCCATCGGAAGACATAACTGAGAAAGTCAACAAAGAGAAAATAAAGAGAGATCACGAGACAGTTAAATCAAAAGTCACCAAGCCACCGTCAAAGCCGTCTAAAACCATTCGGATTACCTCTGAACCTTTGATGACCACCAAACCATCTAAAACACTAGGAACCAAGGTTATCGATAATTCAGCAAGAACGACTGTGGCCATGAAAAGTAAACTGGGGAAAGCTACTGGGGCGGAGCTGAGAAAGGAAGCTGACATTCCTAAATCGACGACTAAAACTCTTACTTCTGATCCATCGGAGGCAACCAAGACTGCACAAGATCTAAAGCATGTCAATACTTTGGTGGCTAAACCTAAATATGCAAGAGTTGCTTCTCCTAAGTCAAGGGAAGACCAATTTAAGACGTCAAAGAATTCCAAAGACAGGGATTCAAGTGGATTGCAATCTGGTTGTTCAGACAAAGTTGCGTCAAGTGCGACTGAGAAAAATGTGTCGGCAGAGGTCCGGAAATCTTCTAAATCTGAGCCAGGTCCAGATTATTCAAACACAAAAGTGCTCACAACAGTGTCTGAAAGTTCAACCACGGACAATCCTAATGGGAGTTATTTTAAATCAACCATTGAGCGAACAGACAACCACTTAACACAGACACACTGCACCCCAGAACAACCGCCGAAAATTGTGTCAACCGCCGAAAATTCAAAGATTTCAAGTGATGACGTTATAGAGGAGGATCGGGCGGATATTTCAACCATCCAGACAAATCAAAGAAGGAATTCTGACTGTCCGAAAGTCTTACCCTCAAACTCCAAGCCATTTAAAGCTCCTACCTCAAACTCTGGTCCAAAAATGACCAAGAACATCACATGTTTGTCCAACAGCCCTTCAAGGATTCTTACCACAAATATGTCAACAAAGTCCTCCACAGTTTTAATCGAAGCTACTCCTGCCCACAGCACCACACCTGTACCTAAAGTAAACCTCCAAACTGGCTTGTTTTCAGATACAAACCCAACAAATGACGCCATATATTTCGCCAACAAACCTTTGAGGGGTCTTCCAATGGACAGGGAACTTACAGAAGTACCAATAGCAACCAGAAATCTACTGGATAGTTGTAACTCTTCAAACAAGGACATCAAGGAGGGCCATGAATGGTTGAAGATTGGCCCAGCCACCAAAACAGCTGCAAATAACCACAATAAAATATCAAATTTTTCAAGTGGAGATCATAAGCACAATTCTGACATTTCTGAGACCCACAGTGTCCATAAGCAAGGCACTTCAAAGTCCAAAACCGCCACAGAATCGGAAACAACTATTCTTAAAACATTGAACGCCTCAGAGAAGGACAACAGAGAGGATTTAGATCTTCCTGTGGCCATCAGTGCAACAACAAAGTCTGTAAAAGCTTCTAGAAGTTCAAGTATTGATCAAAATATCAACGCCAGTGAAGTTGAACCTAGCAGCATAAAGTCCTCAAAATCGCCTCACTCCAAATCTTCAATCGGAGAACCCAAAACCAAGCTTGGGTCCTCCACAACGGCAATAACCCAAAAGCCTCATAAAACTACATGTTATACTGAAGTGAAGAAGAAAAGGGACAATCCAGAAATGGAATGGAACGACTCGAATGTATCCACAATCTCAGAGTCAACTGCTTTCGCCAGTACAGCGACGCCAGACATCAAAGTTAACGTATTTCACAACATGGACGCTCGAGATGTTAATAAGGATTTCGGTGTGTCCAATGCCTCTCCACCCCCTCCTCCACCACCCCCATCCTCCACCCCGATAGCTACACCCCTCACCCACTCCTTCTCTGCCATCTCTACCAGCGGCCACCTTACCCAGGGCGCGGGCTTCAATCCTGGGTCCCACATCCTAAGGTAATACTATTAACACTGGGGGTGGCAATTTTATCATACATACATGTTTATAGCTTTTTTTTTTAGATATATTCTTATGTGTTTTTCACCTTTAATGATAGTTGTGTACATAGTTAAAAGAGGGAGAGAGAGATGGGGATTACGTGCATTTTTTAAATGGGGTGCGGGCAGACAAGACAGACAGCTTTCCTTTGAGCTTGTTTGTAACACTAGCTGTCGGCTGCTGCCAAGGTTTTATTGCACTTACTTACAGTAACTACGAGCTTAGTCAACTCGGGTGGCGCTAATCTTCAGGTTATATTTCACTATTGACTCTGTGTGTGACTGACATCTCGTGTGTGCAGCGCCACTGACACACACACACACACACACACACACACACACACACACACACACACACACACACACACACACACACACATTGGGGCACACACAAACAAAAAGCTAGCTACTCCTGGCCAGTATAATTTGTCAGCTGTCTGTGTCTCTTCTTGTGTTCATTGTATTCAACTGTGGGCGTTAATACTAACATTAATTAATTAGTAGTAAAGTTAGAATAAAACAACTACAGAATAAAAATAACATTGAAGTAAGGCTCCCTTGGGTTCCAGTCAAGTTTAAGACCCATACTTCAAATTTATTTTATTTTATTTATAATATTTTCTAATTTATTAAGTTTATTAAAGGTGCAGTGTGTAATATGACATCATCAAGAAAGTTCTACAAAGTTCTAGAATGCAACGCTCCCTGGGTAACCCCAACCCTTTAGAATAATAACAGAAGCTACAGTGGCCTTCAAGGACAAGAACAATTCTAAATTTTAAACAATGCACCTAATGACATTCCAACTATGACACTTTCAAGATGGCGGCACTAGGCCTTGGTCCAAAATATGCAGAAATATGGACATATATGAGACCCTTTCTAAGGGAAAAAATAATAATTAAAACAAATAATTTCAGCTATTATGCACTAAATTAAATGCACTTATAGACATTATAATTACTTTCTACAACATCTGCTAGGAAATAAAACCCAAAATTCTACACACTGCAGGTTTAAGATTTCTTCAAAAAACAGGTACACAAATTCAGATAATAAAAGGTCCTTATCATAATATAGAACGTAATTTACACAGAAAACAATATGCAAGTTAAAAATTAGCCATATGGTAACTCTAATTTTCAAAATCTCATTGGGATTTACCTGTATAAATAAAAGGTTGAAAAAAAAGATTAATTAGATGTCGAGATTTTTTTTTATCAATATATTTATTGGTTTTTCCTTTTTTTTCAAGAAAACTTAAAAAAAAAACTGTATAAATATACAAACAATACTGACAACCAAAAACAAATAAAATAAAAAGTACATCCGAAAGAAGTTAAAGAGAAGATGTAGAGAAATGTGACCTATTGTAGAATGTATTTCTCTGTGTCCCAGATGTACAGAGAAGCAGAGGCATCATGGCGGCATCTGTAGTCGACTGACTCAACAATCTCTGTCCGGCCACATCACAGGACCGGTCACCGCACAGGTAACAACAATGTGTATCTCTACTTTTCAATAAAATCACAATGGAGAACCTGCTCTTATCAAAGTAAGTCTTAGGTAAGGCTAAAGGTGCAGTGTCTAATATGACATCATCAAGAAAGTTCTACAAAGTTCTAGAATGCAACGCTCCCTGGGTAACCCCAACCCTTTCGAATAATAACAGAAGCTACAGTGGCCTTCAAGGACAAGAACAATTCAAAATTCTAAACAATGCACCTGATGACATTCCAACCATGACGCTTCCAACATGGTGGCGCCCAGGCCTTAGTCCAAGGTATGGAGAAATATGGACATACTGTATATAAGACCCTTTCTAAGGAAAAAAATAATAATTCTAAAAAAAATGTTCAGCTATTAGCTATGCACTAAATTAAACGTACTTATGGATATTATAATTATTTTCTATAAAGTCTGGTAGGAAATAAAACCCAAAATTCTACACACTGCAGGTTTAAAGTGGCTACGAGGAACTTTAAAATATCTTTGAAATTGAAAATCTAATTTTTCCTCTGATGATCATGAATGATATGTAATAGGAAACGAGACCATCATTGCAAAGAATGCTATTTTTATATAGTTTTTCTCAATGCCTTTGTCATGGGTACGCTCACCCAGGAACAACAGCTGGCGTGGTAAAAACACTACCGCTTTTGTCCAAAGGGGGCGCTAGAATTAACACAAACTGAAAATTCCTCGGAGCACCTTTAAGTTCCCACACACTTCATCTTCCCAGGTGTCAGAGAGGAGCCTGTCTCTGTGCGATCGCTCCTTCCTGTCCGACCGCGGCGTCACTACGACCAAGAAGAAGTCAGACGTCCATTTCCCCGATCTGAGAAGCCCGGTTCTGCCAGAGCTCAGAGCAAGAGAAGGTTTGTGTGTGTGTGTGTGTGTGTGTGTGTGTGTGTGTGTGTGTGTGTGTGTGTGTGTGTGTGTGTGTGTGTGTGTGTGTGTGTGTGTGTGTGTGTGTGTGTGTGTGTGTGTGTGTGTGTGTGTGAAGGTATGTACGCAACACTATGCAACAACAAAAAGTGACTCGTAGCCAATTTAAAGGTCTGGTAAATAATTTTTAAGACTTCTTGACACAAAAAAACGAATTAAGAAATGTTTTAGCGCTCCCTTAGGGCATATAGTCCAATATTTTAAACCATATTTACTTTGTTATTATTGCAAATAAAATACAAAAATCAATCAATAACTTAAAAAATTAAGCAAGAACAAGAATAGTTTTTCTTATATTGTTCACACATTTAATTAATGAAAACATTCATGAATCAAATCCGAGAATCAAATCCTTTGCTGGGTATATTTGCATGACTAAGTGGAGTAAGTTTCATGGGCGTCAGACTTTCCTTGGGAGATAGCAATCCTAGCCCAGTGGTGGTAGTGGCAAAGTGGGTAGGGAGTTCGCCTCTGGTGTGCAGGGTCGGAGGTTCGATCCCCCGTCTCCCCGCCACATGTCGAAGTGTCCCTGGGCAAGACACTGAACCCCAAAGTAAAGCGCTTTGGGTCTGTGATAAACGGAGATATAGCGCTATACAAGTCCATTTACCATACCATTTTTTACCAACCCTAGCCTTACAGAAAATGAATGGAATTCAATGTAAACAGCCCCAAACTGGACTGGCTTGCTGTGAAAAGCCCCCCCCCCCCCCCCTCTCAAAATGTATTTCTCTTCATCCGAGAATCAAATCCTTTGATGGTATATTTGCATTACTGATAAGTGGAGCTATTTTCATGAGCGTCAGACTTTCCTTGTGGGAGATAGCAACCCTAGCCCAACCCTAACCCTACCGAAAATGAATGGAATCTGTAGGGTTAGGGTTGAACTAGGGATGCTATCTCCCACAAAGAAAGTCTGACTCCCCTGAAACTTACTTCACTTATTAACATCAGTCATGCAAATATACCCACCAAAGGATTTGATTCTCGGATGAAGAGAAATACATTTTGAGAGGGGGTGCTTTTCACAGCAAGCCAGTCCATTTTTGGGGCTGTTCACATTGAATTCCATTAATTTTCTGTAGGATTAGGGTTGGGCTAGGGTTGCTATCTCCCACAAGGAAAGTCTGACGCTCATGAAACTTACTCCACTTATTAACCTCAGTCATTCAAATATACCCACCGAAGGATTTGATTCTCGGATGAAGAGAAATCAATTTTGAATTAGGTATTTTGTGTGTAGTACACTCAAAATACCTATTCATACTAAGACCAATGAATTAAACTATACTAAATAAAGTGATCATTGGTTCATGTTTTCTCAGGTAAACACAACAAAGGAACTTCCAAGGATCAGCGCAAAGACAGTACCGACACACACACACATTAACAACACACACACACACACATTAACAACACTAACACACACACACACACACACACACAACGGACTATTTGACATTAACATCCACACAGTATTCAAGGTCTTTCTAAGTTTTTGAGAATCATATTCATATATCAGATCAAGAAGAAACATTCAACATTTACAACAATTGCTCAAGTACGAAACCAGGTATAGTCTTTAATCTTTAATTTGAAAAAAACTTTCTTCTTTTGGAAAATAAATATTTTTAATTTCTTTAAAAACATTTAGAACTAATAAAATACTATGTTTGTTGAAAAAAGTCAAAATTAATATTGATAGTAAAATTCAGTATATAATCAAAATTTAATTGAAGGTGTCACCTTCTCCTGTGGGTGCATGGCTACATCTTGCCAATGACTCAAACCATTTGCATCTGCTTATCTATCGAATGTTTAACAAAAAAGTAATGTGTACGTACAATATCATGAAGATACCTCTTAAAATAAAATTTAAATTTGTATTTATAACATAATAATGTATTAATCAAAAGTGTTCGGGTTTGTTTTCTTACGTAACACCTTGTTAAAGTAGCAAAGCAGTCATTTATATAAGAATGCTTTTTTTTAATCATTGTTAATTAAAGAGCACATTACTGTATGAGAGTTTTACATGACCAGTATAACAATAAAAAGTTTTTTAAAAATAAAGACTGGTTGTCTTGGTTATGGGTTTGGCAGCTTCAACATAAATGCGTCTAAATTGTTCCCTGAAATCTTGATAATATCTTATTCCAACTTTGGTCACTCATAACATTTCTGTCGAGATTTGTGATGTTTTTTTTTTATAAT
Organism: Hyperoplus immaculatus; assembly: GCA_949357725.1. NCBI lineage: Eukaryota > Metazoa > Chordata > Actinopteri > Uranoscopiformes > Ammodytidae > Hyperoplus > Hyperoplus immaculatus. Next base: position 943,334 of record OX442371.1, read on the forward strand.
AACTTTATTTAAAGGTGCAGTGTGTAATATGACATCATCGAGAAAGTTTACAAAGTTCTAGAATGCAACAGTCCCTGGGTAACCCCAACCCTTTCGAATAATAACAGAAGCTACAGTGGCCGTCAGGGACAAGAACAATTCTAATTTCTAAACAATGCATCTGATGACATTCCAACTATGACACTTTCAAGATGGCGGCACTAGGCCTTGGTCCAAGATATGCAGAAATATGGACATATATGAGACCCTTTCTAAGGGAAGAAAAAATAATTCAAAACATTTTTTTCAGCTATTATGCACTAAATAAAATGTACTTATGGATATTATAATACAAACAAAAAATAAAACCCAAAATTCTACACACTGCAGGTTTAAGTTTTAAGACTCGTCGCTCGATTCCTCTGAAGAGATCGACCCCATTTTCCATCTGTTGTCGTTCATCCTTCCCGCTCTTTTCTGCACGGTAACCGATGACTCATCACTATCTGATGATGTCACACTTCCAGCTCTGAGAGGAAGCCTTCCCATTGGCTGAGAGATCACACTGTTAAACCCGTCTGCATGTCGTCTGCTGTTGACCATGAGGTAGTGGAGGAGGAGGAGGCCACTGATTGGTCCGTCTGGATTTTGCTGCGACGACTTGATTGGTGTTCCGGAATCTTTGGTGTCTGGTTTCCTTGGTGACGATTGGAAGGTTGGCAGTTTGCTTGTTGTGGCCTCCACCTGCTGGAAGAGTTTAAATGAGATAGTTAAAGGTGCAGTCAGTGATTCTGGAGAACGCTTGTTTTCAAAATCACTACTTTTCTCTAAATCAGTGAATATCTCGTCATGATCCGCTACCTGTCTGTACTGTGTGTGCGCTGGAAAAAGATCCTAATGCCTAGGTTCTGTAAACTGGTATGTAAACAAAGGGTATACAAACAAAAGGGCCCACTGTAGCTACGAACATGCCAGGGAAATATATATAATTTTTTCATCTGTCCTTTTTAGCCGTATGTCATCCTAAAAATTAAATATAAATTGTGTACTCATACTCAACACCTAACTAGCACATGAGTGACTGTGTCACAGGTGGTAGAGTGGGTTGGTCAATGATCGAAGGGTTGGCGGTTCGATTCCCGCCCTGGATGAATGCGTGTCAGAATGGGAAAAGGTTTCCTTTGAAAAATAGAGTCTCCGGTTTCATTGGGATTTACCTGTATAAATAAATGTAGCATTGATTGATACACTTTGGAAAGTCAAATTTGCCATCTAAACAAAAAAACATTGAATAGGTTTTTCGGCACAAAATGAGGCTACAGCTAACGGTGGGATCATAGATACTAAATAATATGGATGTAGCATCCGGGCTGACCTCAGTTATTCACACGGCATCCAATAATCCTGGTTTGTGCGCGTCACCATTTTGTGAGGGGGAGGGAGATAGCTGGCGTATACCTCCGAGGCAAAGCGAGGGACAACGGGCAGAGAGCTGTCACTCAAGAGATCGCGCCAATACATTTTAACCTCCAAAAGAATAAAAACTAGCGTGGTCCAAAAAAATTCATCAGTGTTGTCATGGAGATATGACCTAAACATACAGACTAAAATGGTTTTGTGGCCCAGGCTGTAAATAGGTTTAATAAGACTGAAAACGGCCTGTCTAACAAGTGAGTCAAAGAAAAATGGCTCAGTCCTGGTACCACCCCCCTAGTGGCACTTTCTGGTTACTACAGTTGTGGTCACGAATTCCTTATTGGATGCTGGTAAAAATCGCTGAGGTTGGGGCTTGGGTGGGATTACCTTCTTAGTGATGGGAGTGGGTAAGGTTGTTGTTGTTGTTGTTTTAATGGTTGTCATGGCAGCAGTGGGGAGGGGTAAAATCCTACAAATGTCCACAGCCGAACCGTCAATTTCTGGAAACTCAAAGTCAGGCAGAGATGATAGCGACCGAGCTGGTGGAGAAAGGAGTAGATCGAATGTTTCATTACATTTCTGTTCATTCATTTTTACAGACAGAGACACACAGACAGACAGACAGACAGACACACACAGAGACACACAGAGACAGACAGACACAGACAAACAGAGACAGACAGACACAGACAGACACACACACACACAGACACATAAACATATACACAGACAAACACACACACACACACACACACACACACACACACACACTATATAGGCCGAGCAATTAATTAATTAGAATAATAATTAAAAGATTGTTTTAGAGACTGCCGTTTGTTTCTCTGACAACCTTTGCCCCCTGTCTTGTTTTCTGTTAACTTTACACTACTCAGCTTTTACTTATCTGAACCCAGGTCATGAAGGTGCTGTGTGTGTGTGTGTGTGTGTGTGTGTGTGTGTGTGTGTGTGTGTGTGTGTGTGTGTGTGTGTGTGTGTGTGGCTATCCGATCTGACTGCCTTAACTGCATATTTCATGATAACAGGTCTAAGGTGCTGCTTCCTTCAGTCTTTCTAGTCTACTGTTGAAGCTGAAACGACATGCCAATGAAACTAGATAAATAAAATATATTTTGCACTATGAAAAAACGTAAGTAATAGGTAAAACTATGATGTTGTTCCTAAAGCCCAGTTCAGACCAAAGATTCGCCTTGCAACTGCTTGCAACTGCAACTCCTTGCGACGAGACCGCCGAAACGTTCTAAAACTGGACCTTGCGATTTGACATGTTAAATCTTCTGCGACGCCTTGCAACGGCTTGCAACGCGCTGCGACGAGCAGTTCACACTGCTGCGATTTCCCCCCTGCGACGTTCTAAAACCGTCTCGTCGCAAGCAGTTGCAAGGTGAATCTTTGGTCTGAACTGGGCTTAAGTTGTTTCTTAGGAAATGCATACCAATGAAGTATCGGTACTTAATTAAAAAAGATTGTATTAAGTAATTGCTAAAAAAAAAAAAACGTTAGTAGTAAGTAATGCATTTAAGAAGTTACTAAAAAAAATGTATAAAAATTTAAGTTGTTACTAATTGTTTTTTTTAAACCCCATTTAGTTGGAAATGCATAACTATGTAGTAAGTAAAAATTAATTGTTACTAAAAAAAATGCTTTAAACCATTCAGAAGGAAATGCATAACTATGTAGTAACTAAAAAAAAATTTTACTAAACATTTATTTTTAAACCATTTAGTAGGATATGCATAACTATGTAGTAGTTACTAAAAAAAAATGTTGTTACTAAAAACATTTTTTAAAGCATTTAGTAGGATATGCATAACTATGTAGTAACTAAAAAACTATTTTACTAAAAAAAATGTTTTAAACCATTTAGTAGGAAATGCATAACTATGTAGTAACTAAAAAAATGTTACTAAAAATTTTTTTTAAACCATTTAGTAGGAAATGAATAACTGTAGTAGTTGCTAAGAAAAAGAAATGTTACTAAAAAAATATTATTTTTTAAACCATTTAGTAGGAAATGCATAACTGTAGTAGTGACTAAAAAAAAATTTGTTACTAAAAATTTTTTTTTAAACCATTTAGTAGGAAATGCATAACTATGTGGTAGTTACTAAAAAACAATTTTTGTTACTGAATTTTTTTTAAACCATTTAGTAGGGAATGCATAACTATGTAGTAGTTACTAAAAAAGAATTTTACTAAAATTTTTTTAAACAATTCAGTAGGATATGCATAACTATGTAGTAGTTACTAAAAAAAATTTTTGTTACTAAAATTTTTTTTTAAAACATTTAGTAGGAAATGAATAACTATGTAGTAGTTACTAAAAAAACATGTTACAAAAAAAAATGTTTTAAAACCATTTAGTAGGGAATGCATAACTATGTAGTAACTAAAAAAAAATTTTACTAAAAATTTTTTTTTAAACAATTTAGTAGGAAATGCATAACTATGTAGTAGTTACTAAAAAACAGTTTTTGTTACTGAATTTTTTTTAAACCATTTAGTAGGAAATGCATAACTATGTAGTAGTTACTAAAAAAACATGTTACAAAAAAAAAAATTTTTTAAACCATTTAGTAGGGAATGCATAACTATGTAGTAACTAAAAAAAATTTTACTAAACATTTTTTTTAAACCATTTAGTAGGAAATGAATAACTGTAGTAGTTACTAAAAAAACATGTTACAAAAAAAAAATTTTTTTTAATCCATTTAGTAGGAAATGCATAACTATGTAGTAACTCAAAAAAATGTTGTTACTAAAAAAAATGTTGTTACTAAAAAAATGTTTTAACCATTTAGTAGGAAATGCATAACTATGTAGTAACTAAAAAATGTTTTTATGTTACTAAAAAATTTTTTTAAAACCATTTAGTAGGATATGCATAACTATGTAGTAGTTACTAAAAAAACATGTTACAAAAAAAATTTTTTTAATCTATTTAGTAGGAAATGCATAACTATGTAGTAGTTACTAAAAAAAATTTTTGTTACTAAAAATTTTTTTTAAACCATTTAGTAGGAAATGCATAACTATGTAGTAACTAAAAAAAATTTTACTAAAATTTTTTTTTAAAACAATTTAGTAGGATATGCATAACTATGTAGTAGGGGAGAACGGGGTAATTTGTCACATGGGTTGGATGTCACATTCGTTATATCTCGCCACCAGAGCGCGCTAGCTCTGAAATGTTGATATAAAAAAGGTCCAGAATTGGGATCAGAGGTCACATACATAGACTTCCTTGGAGTTAGACTTCTGCATTTCAGGTGAGAGGATGTTTTGTGTTTTTCATGTCAAATTCAAAATATTTTGCTTCTCAGTATTTTTCTTCTAGGCTTTTACACAATGGGTTTATAACAAAACACTTGTTACCCTCAGAAAGTGTGAAGGGTAAACTATAGTTTAGATTGTGGTTAGCAAGCTAATTAGTTGTCAGATGGTTGTTGGCCTTGATGCTAGCAAGAAATTCAAGTTGGGGTTGGTCGTCAAATTTTTTGGGGGGTTGGTTGTCACATGTTATCTCAAGGCTGCAGCCAGAAAAGGAACCCAATAACGAAAGAAATTGTCAAGCTGTATCCTCACTGACACCCCAGAGAAGGAAAGAATAGAGCAGGAAAAGGCAGCTAGCAAGCAAAAGAAAAAAGGGCAACAAAATCAAAACAACCCAGTGCATCCCAAACTAGACCAGCTGCCAAGGCTACAGAACGTTATGTAGGCCTATTTGTCAACTTGACAATGCAATTAAACATTCAAATTTGGTTCTGCCTCCTTGCCTTCTTTTTAAGATTTTTCCCATTAAGATAACATTGTGACAAACAACCCCATAGTGTGTGACAACCGACCCCTTGATGGGGTTGGTTGTCACAATGTGTCAGAGTGTCTTTGATGGTAAATTACTTCTTCATTACAATAAGTTGGAAAAAAAGAGAGACACACATTTCTAGCCAACACCTTAAGCTTCAATTTAATGTAGGAATGGCTATTGACAGATGTTTTGGTGATGAGCAATTCTCACTAGAGTAAAAAGTGTGCCTACTTACCCCGTTCTCCCCTAGTTACTAAAAAAAATGTTGTTACTAAAATTATTTTTTAACCATTTAGTAGGAAATGAATAACTGTAGTAGTTGCTAAGAAAAAGAAATGTGTTACTAAAAAAAATTATTTTTTTAAACCATTTAGTAGGAAATGCATAACTGTAATAGTTACTAAAAAAATTGTTACTAAATTTCTTTTTCTTTTAACCATTTAGTAGGATATGCATAACTATGTGGTAGTTACTAAAAAAAGTTACTAAAATTTTTTTTAAAACATTTAGTAGGGAATGCATAACTATGTAGTAGTTACTAAAAAAACATGTTACAAAAAATTTTTTTTTAAAACCATTTAGTAGGGAATGCATAACTATGTAGTAGTTACTAAAAAAAAATTTTACTAAAAATTTTACTAAATTTTACTAAAAATTTTTTTTAAACAATTTAGTAGGATATGCATAACTATGTAGTAGTTACTAAAAAAAATTTTTTGTTACTAAAATTTTTTTTTAAAACATTTAGTAGGAAATGAATAACTATGTAGTAGTTACTAAAAAAACATGTTACAAAAAAAAATTTTTAATCCATTTAGTAGGAAATGCATAACTATGTAGTAACTAAAAAATGTTTTTATGTTACCAAAATTTTTTTTTAAAACCATTTAGTAGGATATGCATAACTATGTAGTAGTTACTAAAAAAAATGTTGTTACTAAAAAATTTTTTTTAAACCATTTAGTAGGAAATGAATAACTGTAGTAGTGACTAAAAAAAGTTACTAACATTTTTATTAAACCATTTAGTAGGGAATGCATAACTATGTAGTAACTAAAAAAAAATTTACTAAAAATATTTTTTAAACAATTTAGTAGGATATGCATAACTATGTAGTAACTAAAAAAAAATGTTTGTTACTAAAGTTTTTTTTAACCATTTAGTAGGAAATGCATAATTATTTAAAAAGAACCAGCGAAATGCAATACTATGAAGTAGTAACTAAAAAAATTAAAAAACTCACTCACCATTATTCACGCTGATGCTCCGAACTAATAGTAGGATAAGGATACACATAGATGTCAACTTCCAGGACATGGTCACGAAAATAATGCCCCGAAAAAATAGATCAAATCAAGTCAAAAGTCTGAGTAAAAATGTTCAAAAAATGTTTGAAGTCGACAAACTGCAGACAGATAAAAGAAAGACTTGAGATGTAAGGGGATGTGTCAGATAGCAGCACACACCCATACACACACACGCACGCGCGCACACACACACACACACACACACACACACACACACACACAGACAATTCCACACACCCAAACACACACACACACACACACACGCACAGGAACACAGAGACCCACACACCCAAACACACACACACACACACAGGAACACAGAGACCCACACACACACGCACACACACACACACACACACACACACACACACACACACACACACACACACACATACAGACAATCCCACACAGTCACACACACACACACACACACACACACACACACACACACACACACAGGAACACACACACACACACAGATTTAAAACAAGGGAGGAGTAATGAGTGAATAAAGTCTAGACTGTATTGTTTTGTTTGAGCCGATCTGACACGTTTTGTGGTCGTTTGTTGCAACAGATTTAATCCGCACTGCTCCTTTAAATCTTAGCTCATTTAGGGAAGATTTTACCAACGCCCTGATTCACACAAACACAGATGTTTTTATATTACATTCAACTGACTTTTAGAGGTAAGTTAAAGCTGGGTTGGAGGATTTGGGGAGACAATAGCAGTTGGGATAGAGACTCGAATCCAAATACCTCAACCGCTCCACTTGTTCTCTTTGGTCCCTCCCCTATGGTCCCTCCCTGACACGCTCTACACCAACAAAGTCGTGCCAAAGTGAATGGACAGTCCCAACCAGCCAATAAGAACAGAGAATCGGAGCCTCGCTCTGATTGGTCAAAGTGTACAGCTCATGTTAATTTTTGACCAATCAGAAATCATATACCCCAGCTTTAAAGCAACTAGGTACAGGTCTTAAAAAATGCATGTTCATCATGTTTTTAAGAAGAAAAATGTATATCATATGAACAAATCCTTCTCTAATAACCTTCAGATTATTGCCTAGAATGATTATGGAAAGTTGAGTTGATGTAAGTGCTTTAAAAGTTGAGAAATATACAGACGCAAACAGACAACAGACAGTTACTCATTCACTTTCCACACCAACATGTTCTCATAACACACACACATACACACACACACACACACACACACACACACACACACACACACATACACACAGACACACACCCTAAAAATCCAGTGTGTGTCTTAATGCTCTACCTGTATCACTATAGACATTACTAAAGATTTCTTAACATAACACACAATATTTCTGTTTACACACACCATTGCTATGGAAATGAGTGTCTTTTTACACACACACACACACACACACACACACACACACACACACACACACACACCTAGACATATATACACACACACACACACCTACTGTACAGCCAACAGCAGCGTATTCGCTCTGTGGAAGGTGACGTCAACAACTTCTAAAACCAAGAAACTGTTTTGATTTTTTTGCAACATTTGAAGATGTATTGTTATTCTTTAGATGAAAGGCTTGTGTACTTTACGTGACTATTTTCTTTTCATGCTACTCTACACTTCTACTCAACTTCAATTCAGTGATGGCCCTTATGTATTGTTCGGGGCGACTGTGGCTCAGGTGGTAGAGCGGGTCGGCTGATGATCAAAGGGTTGGAGGTTCGATCCCCGCCCTGCCACCTGTGTCATGGTTGTTGTGTCCTTGGGCAAGACACTTCACCCACCTTGCCTCGTGTGAATGTCGATAGTTGGCCTGCTATCGGTGTATGAATGTGTGTGTGTGTGTGTGTGAATGGTAACGTGGGAAAGGAAAACAGGTCTCCCTTGAAAAAGAGTCTTTGGTCTCGATGGGATTTACCTGTAGAAATAAAGGTTAAAAAAAGTAGTCTGTATGTATATTTGTGTTGTATGTTGGAACCTGTACCAAGCTGTACTGACAACACATTCCACCAGCCGGGCTCATCAATCAATCAATCAAAAATATTCTACTTTTTACTCCAATAAATTTATCTGATGAACTTAAAGCTGCAGTGTGTAGAATTTTGGGTTTTATTTCCTAGCAGATTTTGTAGAAAGTAATTATAATATCCATAAGTACATTTAATTTAGTGCATAATAGCTGAACATTTTTTTTTTTTTTATTATTATTTTTTCCCTTAGAAAGGGTCTCATATATGTCCATATTTCTGCATATTTTGGACCAAGGCCTAGTGCCGCCATCTTGAAAGTGTCATAGTTGGAATGTCATCAGGTGCATTGTTTAAAATTTAGAATTGTTCTTGTCCTTGAAGGCCACTGTAGCTTCTGTTATTATTCGAAAGGGTTGGGGTTACCCAGGGAGTGTTGCATTCTAGAACTTTGTAGAACTTTCTTGATGATGTCATATTACACACTGCACCTTTAAGCTACTAGTTACTATGACACATATGAGGAGTTGATCAAATCATTTGTATAACACCACCTAGCAGCATTATGTACAGTCAAAACCGAAATTATTCATACCCCTGGCAGATTTTGACTTAAAGTTACTTTTATGAAACCAGCAAGCTTTTTCTTCAATGGAGATGACAGGCTTCTCCCAGAAGATATTAAGACGATGAACAAGAGGCATCATTGTAGGAAAAAAATATTTTAGCTTTTATTAACATTTGAACAAAAACTGTCGAAATTTGCCAGGGGTATGAATAATTTCGGTTTTGCCTGAAGGTCTACAAGCACAGATGAAATGTGAGTAATCCATTAGTTAATTGAAAAAAAAAAATGTTCTGTGTGTCTCCATTTTGATGATATTAGCCTAACTTTTAATGAAAAAATGCCAAAACATTTCATGTATTTTAGCATCACTTCAAATAAAATGTCGTCCAGTAAAAAAGCAAGAAATTAGTTTTAATGTGCAGTGTCTGGTTTAGACCACCAGATGTCACCATTTAGCTTTCATAAAAAATCTATAAAAATAATGTTGAAAGTGAGATTTTTATGACTTTAATTTCGACGTCAAAGATGTGAAAAAATAATATGTATAAAATTGTCTTAAAAGAATGTGTGTGTGTGTGTGTGTGTGTGTGTGTGTGTGTGTGTGTGTGTGTGTGTGTGTGTGTGTGTGTGTGTGTGTAAATAAATACACAAGACTTACAATGTAAATTCATTTTATTTATTTTCATTCATAAATATAAAATTCTTCTACTTGTGTGAAAGAAAATTAGTTCTTTGGCTCCGAACATTACAGTGCAAAAAAACAAAAAAATCATGATACATTTTATGAGTTCAGTAGTTAAAGCTGGGGTGGAGGATTTGGGGAGAAAATGGCAGTTGGGACAGAGATTCAAATTCAAATACCTCAACCGCTCCACTTGTTCTCTTTGGTCCCTCCCCTATGGTCCTTCCCTGACACGCTCTACACCAACAAAGTCGTGCCAAAGTGAATGGACAGTCCCAACAGCCAATAAGAACAGAGAATCGGAGCCTCGCACTGATTGGTCAAAGTATACAGCTCATGTTAATTTTGACCAATCAGAAATCATACACCCCAGCTTTAATACACAGCACAGTGCTTTGACGTTAGTTTGGAGTGAATAAATATCTTAACAACAAATGCTTTATTTTATTAACAATCAGTAAAAAATCTTAAGGATCACGGTTTCATATTTTATCACGAGTCGACTTTAAAGGTGGAGTCAGTGATTCTGGAGAACGCTTGTTGTCAAAATCACTTTTTGTCAAAATCAGTGAATATCTCCTTGTGATCCGCTACCTGTCTGTACAGTGTTAATACACAGCCTAGGCTCTGTAAACTGGCATGTTGCTAGCTTGGGTGGGCCACTTTGTTTACATACCAGTTTACAGAGCCTAGGCTGTGTATTAGCACCAGCCTGCACACAGTACAGACAGGTAGTGGATCATGAGGAGATATTCACTGATTTTGACAGCAAGCGTTCTCCAGAATCACTGACTGCACCTTTAATGGCACAAACTTTGTTAAAAAAAAGTTACAAATCATTTCTGCTAAAACATAACAGTGAGATGTAGAATCAGACGGCTTCTCTATGTGTCTGTCTGTCTGTCTGTCTGTCTCCCTGTCTGTCTGTCTGTCTGTTTTTTTTTTTTTTTAACCTTTATTTATACAGGTATATCCCATTGAGTCCGAAGACTCTTTTGCAAGGGAGACCTGTTCCCATTCACACACACATTCATACACCGATAGCAGGCTAACTATCGACATTCACACGAGGCAAGGTGGGTGAAGTGTCTTGCCCAAGGACACAACAACTATGACACAAATGGCAGGGCGGGGATCGAACCTCCAACCCTTTGATCATCGGCCGACCCGCTCTACCAGCTGAGCCACAGTCGCTCGTCTGTCTGTCTGTCTGTCTGTCTGTCTGTCTCCCTGCCTGTCTGTCTCTCTCCCTGTCTGTCTCCCTGCCTGTCTGTCTCTCTCCCTGCCTGTCTGTCTGTCTGTCTGTCTGTCTGTCTCCCTGTCTGTCTGTCTATGTGAACTTCCTGATGAATCTCAGCTTGAGGTAAGTGATGGAGAGGAAGACGATCGTCATGACGCCCAGAGCAACGTGGTTCTGCCACAGTCCCCATGGCGACGCATCAGTGCCCTGCTCAGCCAGAAACTCCTCCCCACTGGTACAACTACAGACAGACAGGGAGAGAGAGAGAGACAGGGAGAGAGAGAGAGGGACAGACAGGGAGGGAGAGAGAGACAGAGGGACAGACAGACAGGGAGACAGACAGGGAGAGAGACAGGGAGAGAGGGAGAGAGGGAAGGAGGGAGAGAGAGAGAGACAGACAGGGAGGGAGACAGGGAGGGAGACAGAGGGACAGACAGGGAGGGAGAGAGACAGACAGACAGGGAGAGAGAGAGACAGACAGACAGACACACAGACAGACAGACAGGTTCCTCAATTAACAACATTTTCACAAAATTTCCCCTTTGCTATATCCCTCTAAGAAAGTCTTACTCCACTCATTATCATCAGTCACATAACTATATTTTTTTATAATAATAAATTCACTCACAAAATGAGTTACCATATTTTCCGCACTATAAGCCGCACTGGACTATAAGCCGCAGGTGTTATAATGTTTAATTACCATGTGTAAGAGTTGGTGCACAGAGGGGATTGTCGGGAAAGAGATGGCTGCTTGAGGAAGCTCCCATTTATTAACATTTCAACAAACAAGTTGCATATTTGCATAACGTATTCAAGTGTTTCCATTTAGAGCAACAGTAGACCAGCTACAGAACATATACTGTGCTGTGGAATTATTATATTGTAAGCCGCAGGGTCGAAAAATGGGGAAAAAGGCGCGGCTTATAGTCCGAAAATTACGGTAGTTTTTTGTTTATATGTACATTTTTTAGCAGACCCCGTGGTTACTTTAATATATCACTGCCTTCTGTGATGTAATGGGCCATACTGTCCAGCAGGTGGAGCTATGATTAGCCTGTGGCAGAAGTTTTTCATTTTTAAGCATAAATATCTTTACTGTGTGTGTGAGTGAGTGAGTGAGTGAGTGAGTGAGTGAGTGAGTGAGTGAGTGTGTACGTGTGTGTCTGTCTGTCTGAGTGAGTGAGTGAGTGAGTGAGAGTATGTGTGTGTCTGTCTGTCTGTCTGAGTGAGAGTGTGTGTCAGTGTGTGTGTGTGTGTGTGTGGTCTTACGTGGTGTTGCCCATGTATTCTTGACAGAACATCTGATCAGTAAACTCATTAACCTGCAAAGCCTAAAGGGAGACAGAAAAATAATTATACATTTAACTCACTCACTCACACACTCAGCACATTTAAATCCTTAACTTTTTTTAAAGGAGCTCCGAGGAACTCTCAGTGTGTGTTAATTCTAGCGCCCCCTTTGGACAAAAGCGGTAGTGTTTTTACTACGCCAGCAGTTGTTCCTGGGTGAGCGTATACCCATGACAAAGGCATTAAGAAAAACTATATAAAAATAGCATTCTTTAAAGTTTGCACTGATGGTCTTCTTTGCTGTTACATGTCATTTATGATCATCAGAGGAAAAATGAGACTGTTTCAGAAATATTTTAAAGTTCCTCGTAGCTACTTTAAATTCAAATAAATCAAAGGGATTCATATTGTATAGTGCTTGATGTGCGGTGAAACAGCCTTTTGTCATCTTGTGAAAACAGGTTAATTTATAACAGCATGGGATATAGTCGCAAATTGTGTGTACGTACACTGAGGCCGTATCGGGGAATACTCAAGTACTTCAGCCAGGAGAGCCAGCTGACGATGGACGGAAGGTTCACCAACAGGCCGGCAAAAATCTACAAGAAAATACAGAGAAAAAAATGGGTTTAGAGGTGTGATTTATAAAAGGTTTTACTTTTTTCAATACAATAACAATGGAGCATATATTTTTTTGTGAGTGAGTGAGTGAGTGGGTGAGTGAGTGAGTGAGTGAGTGAGTGAGTGAGTGAGTGAGTGAGTGAGTGAGTGAGTGAGTGAGCGAGTGAGTGGATAGATAGATAGATAGATAGATAGATAGACAGACAGACAGACAGACAGACAGACAGACAGACAGACAGACAGACAGACAGACAGACAGACAGACAGACAGACACACACAGACAGACCCTTACCATCATGAACACACATGCGATGGTCATGAATATGTTAGCGATAGCGACTACGGTCTGGTCCGCGGCGATAGCCAGAGCCATGCCGGTGGCCGTGTAGGAAACCAGAGTCACTGTGAACATGAAGAGGAAGAAGGCCGAGGCAGTGGGCTTAAGACCTACAGGGGGGGGGGGGGGGGAGAGAAACCAGAGTCACTGTGAACATGAAGAGGAAGAAGGCCGAGGCAGTGGGCTTAAGACCTACAGGGGGGGGGGGGGGATGGGGGGAGAGAGGGGGGGAGAGGGGGGGGGAGAGAGAGAGAGGGGTGGAGAGGGGGGGAGAGAGAGGGGGGAGGGAGAGAGAGAGAGGAGGGGGGAGAGAGAGGGGAGAGGGAGAGGGGGAGAGAGAGAGAGAGAGGAGGGGGGAGAGAGGGGGGGAGAGAGAGAGGGGGAGAGAGAGGGGGGGAGAGAGAGAGAGGAGGGGGGAGAGAGGGGGGGAGAGAGAGAGAGGAGGGGGAAGAGAGAGGGGGGGAGAGAGAGTGGGGGAGAGAGAGAGGGGGGGAGAGAGAGGGGGGAGGGGGGAGAGAGAGGGGGGAGAGAGGGGGGGAGAGAGAGAGAGGAGGGGGGGAGAGAGAGGGGGGAGAGAGAGGGGGGAGAGAGAGGGGAGAGGGAGAGAGAGAGGGGGGAGAGAGAGGGGGAGAGAGGGGGGGGAGAGAGAGAGAGGAGGGGGGAGAGAGAGGGGGGAGAGAGAGAGAGGAGGGGGGAGAGAGAGGGGGGAGAGAGAGAGAGGAGGGGGGAGAGAGGGGGGAGGGAGAGAGAGGGGTGGAGAGAGAGAGGGGGGGAGAGAGGGGGGGAGAGAGAGGGGGGGAGAGAGCGGGGGGAGAGAGAGAGGGGGGGAGAGACATTAACACACACACGGGGGGGGAGAGAAAGAGGGGGGGAGACATTAACACATACAGTATATCACACTGTGGGCTTCAGACCTGCAGGGGGGGAGAGAGACACAACCACACACACACATTAACACATATATACACACAGATGGTTTAATGCACAGCGAAAACTATCGCAAACTAAAAAAAATTTTGTCTTTTAAAACAGTGAAAGACATCTATAGATAATCTGCAAACAAATACATTAGTTAAGTGTACTAATAAGTTAGTGTTTCCCCTCAAAACAATTTTTTAGAATGTTTTTTAAATAAATGTCCGAAAAGGGGGCGCCCTTAGCCCTTAGCCCTTAGCTCAGTTGGTAGGGCGCACCACCCCCCCCCCCTTTCCCCCAGGGCCGGGCCCAGCAGCGGACCTGGGTTCGATTTTCCCGCCCACGGTCGTTCTCTGCATGTCACTCCCCTCTCTGCCCCATTTCACCTCTGTCTCTCTGCACTATCAATAAAGCATAAAAATGCCCAAAAAATATCTTTAAAAAAAAAATTTAAAAAAATTTCCGAAAAAAAGGGTTAAAAAAACGTTTTGAGCTTCGAAATGTAAAGATGAGGAACATGACGCCCTCAAAAAGTCTATTTTCTTTTACCAAAACTTTGGGAAATTTACTTAAAAAACTACAAAAACATTTACTAATGGATTAATTATGCTAAACCACATAGCGTAGCATGTGTTTAGCGTGTGTTGATACCCACCGATCATGAAGTACGCCACGCACGTGAACACCACAGCTGGGACCGTCCTGAGCATCAAGATCTCACAGAGGATCTTAGAGAGGAAGTAGACGGACAGACGGTAGTATCCACTGATGTACTCATGACTGGAGGGGGGGGGGGGGGGACATACAGTAAGGTTTAGTTATACATCTTTATTAAAGACACAGACAGACAGACAGACAGACAGACAGACAGACAGACAGACGGTAGTATCCACTGGGGGGAGACATACAGTAAGATTTATTTATACACTTCAATTAAAGCCACAAAATACACACACACACACACACACATACAGGCAGACAGACAGGCAGACACACACAGACAAAGACACACACACACACACATAGAGACACAGACACACACACACGCACACACATACATAGAGACACAGACACACACACACATAGACACACACACATAGACACACACACAGAGACACAGACACACACACACATAGAGACACAGACACACACACGTAGAGACACAGACACACACACACATACAGTATCTCACAAAAGTGAGTACACCCCTCACATTTCTTCACATTTTTCTTTATATCTTTCCATGGGACAACACTGAATAAATGACACTTTAATACAATGTAAAGTAGTCAGTGTACAGCTTGTATAACAGTGTAAATTTACTGTCCCCTCAAAATAACTCGACACACAGCCATTAATGTCTAAACTGCTGGCAACAAAAGTGAGTACACCCCTTAGAAAAAATTTACAAATTGGGCCCAAAGTGTAAATATTTTGTGTGGCCACCATTATTTTCCAGCACTGCCTTAACCCTCTTGGGCATGAAGTTCACTAGAGCTTCACAGGTTGCAACTGGAACCCTCTTCCACCCATTTATGACAGCATCACAGAGCTGGTGGATATTAAAGACCTTGCGTTCCTCCACCTTCCATTTGAGGATGCCCCAAAGATGCTCAATAGGGTTTAGGTCTGGAGACATGCTTGGCCAGGCCATAACCTTTACCCTCAGCTTTTTTAGCAAGCCACTGGTCGTCTTGGAGGTGTGTTTGGGGTCGTTATCATGTTGCAATACCACCCTGCGGCCCAGTTTACGAAGGTTGAGTGCACATGGTCAGCGTCGTACACAGAGGTTGGCTTTGGAAAATAGACGTATCAGTGCTGCCAGCATTGCTGAAGGGCTTGAAGGGGTGGGGGGTCAACCTGTCAGTGCTCAGACCATACGCCACACTCTGCATCATACTGGTCTGCATGGCTGTCATCCCAGAAGGAAGCCTATTCTCAAGATGATGCACAAGAAACCCCACAAAAAGTTTGCTGAAGACAAACAGACTACGGACATGGATTACTGCAACCATGTCCTGTGGTCTGATGAGACCAAAATACATTTATTTGGTTCAGATGGTGTTAAGAGTGTGGAGCGGCAACCAGGTGAGGAGTACAAAGACAAGTGTGTCTTGCCTAGAGTCAAGCATGGTGGTTAGAGTGTCATGGTCTGGGGCTGCATGAGTGCTGCCAGCACTGGTGATCTACAGTTCATTGAATTCTAACATGTACTGTGACATACTGAAGCAGAGCATGATCCCCTCCCTTCATAAACTGGGCCGCAGGGCAGTACTGCAACATGATAACGACCCCAAACACCCCTCCGAACGACCACTGGCTTGTTAAAGACGCTGAGGGTAAAGGTTATGGACTGGCCAAGCATGTCTCCAGTCTTACACCCTATTGGGCATCTTTGGGGCATCCTAAAACGTGAGATGGAGGAGCGCAAGGACTCTAATATCCACCAGCTCCTTGATGTCGTCATGAATGGGTAGAAGAGGGTTCCAGTTGCAACCTGTGAAGCTCTAGTGAACTACATGCCCAAGAGGGTTAAGGCAGTGCTAGAAAATAATGATGGCAAAACAAAATATTGACACTTTGGGCCCAATTTGGACATTTTTTCTTAGGGGTGTACTCACTTTTGTTGCCAGCAGTTTAGACATTAATGGCTGTGTGTCGAGTTATTTTGAGGGAACAGTAAATTTACACTGTTATACAAGCTGTACACTGACTACTTGACATTGTATCAAAGTGTCATTTATTCAGTGTTGTCGCATGGAAAGATATAATGAAATATTTGAAGAAATATTAGGGGTGTACTCACTTTTGTGAGATACTGTAGAGACACAGACACACACACACACACACAGAAATGTTTACTCATATGATGTGTGTGTTTGTCATTTGAAAAGACAACACCATTTAGTGAAGAGTTAACACTGTTTTGCTTTAGTGAGACAAGTGACGGATTCTGCATTTTGTGTGTGAGTTTTGAGAATTTGTGTTTAGGGATTTGAGAAAGAAAGTGAGGTAGTCTATCAGGAAATGTGAAAAACGTGTGTGTGTGTGTGTGAGTGAGTGAGTGAGTGAGTGAGTGAGTGAGTGAGTGAGTGAGTGTGTGTGTGTGTGCGACCCACATGAAGAGTTTCCTCTCCGTGATGAAGAGTTCAGCAGACGACAGAGAGCTGAACATCTGATTCACTACGATGAAGAACAGAGCGCCGAACCTGCAACACACGATAACACCGTCAATACACACACACACACACACACACACACACTCTAATACACACACCGACACACACACACATACACTCTAATACACACACACACAGACAGACACACGCACACTGTTTCACGGTATGACAGTATTTTATAAATAATAGCTTGGAAAGGTATTTTAAAACCTTGACGTTTTCAAACTGCAGTCTTACTAAATTTGTTACTTTTACTGTTACTTAAGTTGTGTAAGGAGTCCTTGGATGTCTTAATAGGCACCAAGCAAAATAAATTATTATTTTTATAATATTTATTGGACCTATACATCCCTGTATCCAGAATATTCACTTTCTTGAATGTCATTTAATTTTTAAATAATATTTTTTAAATAATAAAATTTAATTTCTTCTAATATTTTTTTAGATGCACGTATATCTATAATACTAAGACTAATACAAACTATAAAAAATAGATATAGGCCTATATTAAAACAATGCAGTAATTATTTTAGCAGCATAGCTAATGTGTATGTCCATGTATTTTAAATGAGCGAATGTACTGAAGGTGCATTGGTAGTGACCAAAATGCTAAATTAATAAATTCATAACACATTGAACCAAACCAGAGTATAATAAATACCTGTTCTGGATTCCACTCTGATCGTTTTGAACGTCAAAGAAAATCGCTCCGACGATGATGGCGAGGAACAGCGTCACCGCCACCTGGAAACGATAATTCAGTAAATTTAATTAATGATAGTACACACACACACACACACACACACACACACACACACACACACACACACACACACACACACTCACATCCAGACACCCTCCCCCCCCTACACACACACACACACAGGTATAAAGGCCAGGACACACCGGCCCGATAATCGGCCATCGGACATGGTCGGAGAGTCTGGAGGGGGCGGGGACACGAATCTGTTTGGTGTGTTCGATGACGGTGTCGGGCAGTCTTTCAGTCTTATCAGCATAGTAGAGGATAGGCCGTCGCTGTTTGCGGTTGCTGACAGAAATTACTCCAACCGGCCGTCCCATCATTTCCGGCTTCCGTATTTTTTCGGGCCACAATACAGATTAGCGCCGCCTGCTGTTATGGAGACATTACGTCCCGCGCAAGCGCAGAGCGTACGGAAAGTCAGCAGTCGGCTGGGTGTGTTCTTGGCACTTTTTTGGCCGCGACGGGCAAACTGGAGCTGCCTGAAACGGTAGTCGGACCGGTGTGTCCTGGCCTTAAAGGTTCCTTACCTGAGCTACAGAGGTCTGTGGAGTGAGCATGAGGTTCCTAAAGGTTCTGTTGAGAACCCATCTGAACTGAGTGAAGAACCCCGTGTTATATGTGATGGTTCTGGACTTAGAGACAGAGAGAGTCTGTCCTCCGTGGACTATCCTCTCTGGGGGAGAGAGAGAGAGGGGTTAATATATCCTCTGTCTGACTATTTGTCCGTCTGTCTGTGTTTATCTATATATCTGTCTCTCTGTCTATCCATCTCTCTGTCTGTCTGTCTGCCCACAGGGGGGGGATAGTGCGTAACTTTTCATATAAATGAATGTCGGTTACATTAAAATCATCACCAAGCGAGTTGACACAAAGTTGATTAAGCCTATTATCAGCTCCACAAAACTCTCTCTGTATTTCTCAGTATGGCAGCGTTTACAAACTGGTGTCCCCCCCACCTCCCCCCCCCCTCCCTCTGACACTGGTGCAGGAGCTCAGAAAAATCCCCAAGAAGAGCCCAAGAAATGTTTCAGTTGTTGATTCTACTGCTAAGAAAAAACCTTCCAATAACGGAAGGCTTTACCTCATGTAGATGCACCAACAGTGTTGTTGTAATTACTCAGAATTCCTCATGGGGGGCGACAGAAGTTACACACTATAGCTTTAATGAAATAAAGACATTGACCCTATTACCTTAGTTAGTAAATCCACCCAGTATGTGTGTGTGTGTGTGTGTGTGTGTGTGTGTGTGTGTGAGTGTGTGTGTGTGTGTATACTAAACCCACCCAGTTCCCCCCGTGTCTCCCTGTAGTGTGTGTGTGTGTGTGTGTGTGTGTGTGTGTGTGTGTGTGTGTGTGTGTGTGTATATACCCAGTTCCCCCCATGTCTCTCTGTAGTGTGTGTGCGGTGTGCATGTGCGTGTGTGTGTGTGCATGTGCGTCAGGCATGTGTGTGTGTGTGTGTGTGTGTGTGTACCCAGCTCCCCCCGTGTCTCCCTGTAGTGTGTGTGTGTGTGTGTGTACTAAACCCACCCAGCTCCCCCCGTGTCTCCCTGTAGTGCAGACTGTTCTTGTACTCTTCCAGCAGTTTGTCCTCGATGCCTCGTCTAGACGACGTCATCATGTCCGCCTCCATCTCGTCTTTCTGCCCCAGGCTGCTGTTGCTCAGGGCGACGGCCGTGGAGTCGCCGTTGATGATATCCAGGAAGAAGTCGGCCGGGTTGTTGTGGGGCTCACAGGTGTACCCTGGGAAACGGAGTTCAAAACAACATTAATTTGCGTCCATAGTTTTTATTTTTTTGTTAAGTGGAACCAAATGACATACATCGCCTTTCAATCACGTAGTTTTCTATATGAAATATAGTTTGGTAGTTTCGTATGAAATTATGATTTATTTAAAGGTGCAGTGTGTAATATGACATCATCAAGAAAGTTCTACAAAGTTCTAGAATGCAACGCTCCCTGGGTAACCCCAACCCTTTCGAATAATAACAGAAGCTACAGTGGCTTCCAAGGACAAGAACAATTCTAAATTTTAAACAATGCACCTGATGACATTCCAACTATGACACTTTCAAGATGGCGGCACTAGGCCTTGGTCCAAGATATGCAGAAATATGGACATATATGAGACCCTTTCTAAGGGAAAAAAAATAATTCAAAACATTTTTTTCAGCTATTATGCACTAAATTAAATGTACTTTTGGATATTATAATTACTTTCTACAAAATCTGCTAGAAAATAAAACCCAAAATTCTACACACTGCAGCTTAAAATGTTATAGATAGATACACTTAGCACATACAACCTTTAATGACAAAACATGTAAAGTAAAATGTACTTACAAAAAGATAAATTATAGCAATAGAAAGAAAAAAAAGAATAATAGGATCCCTAAGTTAAGCAAATTAATATAAAATAAAAATTAGTGTTGTTCTTACCGATGTCTGAGAAATAGTCCAGAGCGCTCTGTGCCGGGGCATGGTACACCTGAAGGTTTGAAGTTAATACAAGTTTAGTTTAGTTTAGTTTCATACAGTTCATTTCAAATTTCTTTAATCCCGGTAAAGGGTTTTTTACTGGGAGTTTTTTCTCAGCCGAGCTAAGGGTGTAAGGGCAGATAGATAGATAGATAGATAGATAGATAGATAGATAGATAGATAGATAGATAGATAGATAGATAGATAGATAGATAGATAGATAGATAGATAGATAGATAGATAGATAGATAGATAGATAGATAGATAGATAGATAGATAGATAGATAGATAGATAGATAGATAGATAGATAGATAGATAGATAGATAGATAGATAAGGGCAGAGGGTGTGTTATACTGTATGGAATGTAAAGCCCACTGAGGCAAATGTCTATTTGTGATATTGGGCTATACAAATAAAACTGATTTGATTTGATCTTATTATAAACAAAGTATTTTATGATAAACCTTTTGGAAAAGTAAAAAGCGCTAAACGGGGAATCCCAAATTTTACTGATCAGTAGACCGTGTGACATTTATCACATAAAATTACATGTGATACATGACGAGGCAGTGGCGAAGTCGGTAGGGAGATCGCCTCTGGAGTGCAGGGTCGGAGGTTCGATCCCCCATCTCCCCGCCACATGTCGAAGTGTCCCTGAGCAAAGAGACACTGAACCCCAAATGGCTCCCGATGGTTCAGAGAGCGCCTTGCATGGCAGCTTCTACCATCGGTGTATGAATGGGTGAATGTGGTAAGATATGTAAAGCGCTTTGGGGCTGAGAAAATCGGCTAGAAAGCGCTCTATAAGTCAAGTCCATTTACCATTTACTTCAGTTTTCTGTGGAGCGACTGTCGCTAAACATGACGTCAGCTTTCTGAGGAACTTGAAGTTGTATTTTGCAAACGTCTGAGACGTAGTTTTGTGTTTTTGCTGATTCTGATAATAACACAAGCAGACACACACACATCTGTCCAGTCATGAGTCAGCACAATCTCATACACACCATGACACAGGCGTTGATTTACTCTCACCACTGAAACAATGACGCTGCAGTTTTGCTTACAGTGTGTGTGTGTGTGAGAGTGAGTGAGTGAGTGAGTGAGTGAGTGAGTGAGTGAGTGAGTGAGTGAGTGAGTGAGTGAGTGAGTGAGTGAATGAGTGTGTGAGAGAGTGAGTGAGTGAGTGAGTGAGTGAGTGAGTGAGTGAGTGAGTGAGTGAGTGAGTGAGTGAGTGAGTGAGTGAGTGAGTGAGTGTGTGAGAGAGTGAGTGAGTGAGTGAGTGAGTGAGTGAGTGAGTGAGTGAGTGAGTGAGTGAGTGAGTGTGTGTGTGTGTGTGTGTGTGTGTGTGTACAGTCCCTGTCTCTGACCTGTTTGCCGTTGACCAGCAGAGTGAGACTGTCAAACAGACGGTAGATGGAGTATCTGGGCTGGTGGATTGACAGGATGATGGTTCGACCGCTGTTAGCCATCCTGAGAGAGAGAGAGACAGACAGACAGACAGACAGACAGACAGACAGACAGACAGACAGACAGACAGACAGACAGACAGACGGACAGACAGGGAGGGGGACAGACGGACAGACAGGGAGGGGGACAGGCAGGCAGACAGACAGACAGACGGACGGACAGACAGACAGACAGACAGGGGGACAGGGAAGGGGACAGGCAAGCAGACAGACAGACAGACAGACAGACAGACAGACAGGGAGGGAGGGAGGGGGACAGGGAGGGGGACAGGCAGACAGACAGACAGACAGGGAGGGAGGGGGACAGGGAGGGGGACAGGCAGGCGGACAGACAGACAGACAGACAGACAGGGAGGGAGGGAGGGAGGGGGACAGGCAGGCAGGCAGACAGACAGACAGACAGACAGACAGACAGACAGACAGAGAGTTAAAAGTGGAGTCAGCAAATCTGGGAAACACATGTGAATTTTTTTTTTTGTCAAATTAGTTTTTCAGAGGGGGAAAGCAGGGGGGGGGTGCTCGTGGTGTAGTGGTTAGAGCCCCCGCCCCCTGTCGTCTGTCTGTCTGTCTGTCTGTCTGACCTCTTTAGTAGCAGTAGCACAGAGTTAGTGGTGCGAGCATCTGCCTGCCTGTCTCCCTCCCTGTCTGTCTGTCTGCCTGTCTCACCTCTTGAGCAGCAGTAGCACAGAGTTAGTGGTGCGAGCATCTGCCTGCCTGTCTCCCTCCCTCCCTGTCTGTCTCCCTCCCTCCCTGTCTGTCTGTCTCCCTCCCTGTCTCCCTCCCTCCCTGTCTCTCTCCCTCCCTCCCTCCCTGTCTCCCTCCCTCCCAGCCTGTCTCACCTCTTCAGCAGCAGTAGCACAGAGTTAGCGGTGCTAGCGTCCAGCCCGGTCGTTGGTTCGTCCAGGAACAGAACAGACGGGTCGATAATCAGCTCCATCCCGATGTTCGTCCTCTTCCTCTCGCCTCCAGAGATCCCCCGAATCAACTGGGTCCCCACCTGAGAGACAGACAGACAGGGAGGGAGGGAGGGAGGGAGGGAAGGGATGCAGGCAGGGAGGGAGGGATGCAGGCAGGGAGGGAGACAGCCAGGCAGGGAGGGAGGGAGGGAGAGACAGACAGACAGGCAGGCAGGGAGGCAGGCAGGGAGGGAGAGAGGGAGGGAGACAGGCAGAGAGAGACAGACAGAGATACACAGAGGGAGGGAGGGAGGGAGACACATACACAAACATTAGGGCCTCAAGAGATGAGGATGAAAAGAAAACTAATTATGCACTTCAACAATAAAGTTGAACTGTTTGTACAGTTACAGACTATAGTAAAGTTGGAACGATATTGACAGAGTTCTAGAAGACATCTGCTTTCAGTCAAAAGTCATAAAAAGGTTGGAGCCCATTGTGACCATAGGAAGTCTGTGCGTCTGTCTGTCTGTGCGTCTGTCTGTCTGTCTGTCTGTCTGTCTGTCTGTCTGCCTGTCTGTCTGTTTGCCTGTCTGTCTGTCTCACCTTGGCATCTGCCACTCTGCCCAGCCCCAGCTCCTGGATCAGTGTCTCGACTTTCTGTTGCTTTTCCTTCAGACTGACGGAGACAGGAAGACGCAGCGCCGCGGAGAAGGTGAAGTTCTCTCTCACTGTCAGCGTCCCCATCACCACGTCGTCCTGGAGACAAGGGGACCATGGCAACAAGGGTTTGATTATTATTAATAAAGCTACAGTGCGTTTTTTTTGGGGGGGATTTTCTAGTCTAAGGAGAAACATAAACAATGTTTTACAAATAACACCTTAAAACATTTCCATTTTTTTTTTTTTTTTTTTAAGATATTTTTTTTGGCATTTTTATGCTTTATTGATAGTGTAGAGACAGAGTTGAAATGGGGCAGAGAGGGGAGTGACATGCAGAGAACGACTGCGGGCGGGAATCGAACCCGGGTCTGCTGCTGGGCCCGGCCCGGGAGGGGGACGCCCTACCAACTGAGCTAAGGGCGCCCCCAAAACATTTCCATTTTTAAATTTACAAACATTTCAGCAAGGATATGATTATTAAAGATATAGTGCGTTACTTTTTCATATAAATGAGTGTTGGTCACATTCAATTCAAGCCATCGCCAAATGAGTTGACACAAAGTTGATTAAGCCTTTTATCAGCTCCACAAAACTCTCTCTGTATTTCTCAGTATGACAGCGTTTATAAACTGGTGCTGGTGCTCAGAAGATGCAGTGACAGTGTTGTCTGTCTGTCTGTCCGGGGGTCATTCTTGTGAACACAATTTCTCATGAACGCTTTGAGGGATTTCCTTCAAGCTTTGTACAAACGTCCACTCTGACTCAAAGATGAACTAAATAAACCTTTGACCTCCAGTGGATTCTGGAGGTCAAAGGTCAAAGGTTGAAGGTCCACGGCCTTATGTTCCTCCCTTGTGAACTCCGTATCTCAAGATGCCTTGAAGATTTATTTTCACAATTTTTTTCAGATGAACTGATTAGATTAGTTTGTGTGGTAAAACGGTTGCATGTGTATATGTGTCTGTGTGTGTGTGTGTGAGTGTGTGTGTCTGTCAGTGTGTGTGTGTGTGTGTATGTGGTATGTATGTGTGTGTCTGTCTGTCTGTCTGTATGTCTGTCTGTCTGTGTGCGTCTCTGTGTCTCAGTGTGTGTGTGTGTATATGTGCTTCTCTGTCTGTCTGTCTGTCTGTCTCTCTAACCTGCACCACGTATCCACTCAGACACTTGAAGTTCGGCGGTTGAGGAGCTCCGTCGATCAAAACCTCTCCAGTCAAACCAGCCGGGTCTTTCCTCGCCGCCAGCACGTCCAGAAACCTGACGGACACATTCATTCAAGGTCCTGCATTTAAGACCTTATTGTTGTAAAAGTATTTCAGTATTTTCAAAGTAAAAGTCCTAATGTATTCTTATTCTATCTGATGTTTACTGTAAAGAGTTCATTTAGAGTAAGAAGGAGGAGAGGGATTTTCCACACTTTTCTTTTTACAAACAAAAGATCAGACACACCACACACACACACACACACACACACACACACACACACACACACAAGCGTGCATACACACACAGACACACACACAGAGAAACACACACACATACTCTCTCTCACACACACACACACACACCTTCATAAAGTTTTTCTAACGTCTTTACACAGACTCACTCACGATGACTTGCCGCTTCCCGTCGCTCCCATGATGGCGTTCAGCCCCGGCTTCATGATCCCACTGAACAGACAATCAAGAAAACAGAGTCAATACATTAAGCCTGATGAGACGCCACTAATATATAAAACCAAACGCAAAACCCAAAGACAGATCAGGTTTAAAAGGTGCCTCAAGGAACTTTCAGAGTGTGTTCATTCTAGCGCCCCCCTTTGGAGAAAAGCGGTAGTGTTTTTACCATGCCAGCTGTTGTTCTGGGTGAGCGTATACCCATGACAAAGGCATTACAACGATCCTTACAAATAAAACAAAGATTTTGAAGCTTGAGAATTTTCCCCTTTTTTCAATGAATCTAGAATATCTATACAAAGGTACTTTTTGAATAAAATCAAAAAAAAAAAGAATTTGATAGGCCTAGCACATTTTTTCCAGTATCTCAATAAGACCAATCCAATTTTTTTTAAATTTATGATTCAGAAATGTCAACTTTCTTGAAAAGTATGTTTAGTTAGAGTGACGCGGCAAAACACACACACACACACACACACACACACACACACACACACACACACACACACACACACACACACAGTTTTCAATGACGAGGCATTTTCACTTCTGTGTTTCTATGGAGACACTGTAGCTGAATGTTGTAATATGTCGTTGTCATATTTTTGAGAGGAATTGAAATTGGTTGACTGGTGGTTTCTTGCACTGGGAACATTAGGATGGCCCCAAATCCAGACACACACACACACACACACACACACACACACACAAATTAATAATGTATATTTTTCAAAAGGCTGATTAATCTTTTTGTGTTTTACTGATTTTCATAAAAACAACAGAAGATTTTTTATTTTTTTTGCAAAACCTGTCGTGACATTGGTCTCTCTCTCTCTCTCTCTCTCTCTCTCTCTCTCTCTCTCTCTCTCTCTCTCTCTCTCTCTCTCTCTCTCTCTCTCTCTCTCTCTCTCTCTCTCTCTCTCTCTCTCTCTCTCTCTCTCTCTCTCTCCAGTTATGAAAGTGTAGCTAAGGAATGTATAACTTCTCTGACACACCCAAAGTTACATAGTGCACCTTTAATACATTTTTCAATTATGAAACCATGATCAAATCCAAGTCTTGACAAAGATCAAAACCATAATAGTCATATGCACCATCATAGGCCTACTGTCTGTAGAGTGATACAGTATATTTTAATAAGCTCTGGGTTATAACACAAGCTGAGCTCACAGATACAACCTTAACCTTCAACTTTCACTCAGACTGTCAATGATTAAACACACACACAGAGAGAGAGAGAGAGAGAGACACACACACACACACACACACATAGAGAGAGAGACACACACACACAACCCAACACACACAGAAAGAGAGGCACGCACACACATAGAGAGAGAGAGAGAGAGACACACACACACACACACACAAAGACAGAGACACAAACACACACACACACAAAGACACAGAGAGAGAGAGAGACACACACACAAGGAGACACAAAGCACACACAACCCAACACGCACAGAAAGAGAGGCGCACACACACACACACACACACACACACACACAAAGACAGAGAGAGAGAGAGAGAGACACACACACACACACACACACACACAAAACACACACACACACATAAACACACACAGACGCCCAACAGTAAAGCACAAGATAAAGCGCCTGTCATATAAAGCGTATATGTTGCACTTTGACCGATCACTCTCTTTTCATAACATCCGTACATAATCAACGTGTTACACAAGCACATATACGAGTTCCTTTTGAATCCTTGGGGCAACGGGAGAGATATGTGGGTTTAGTTTCTTCTAGAATATCTAGTTTTATGAGATTTGTAATTTTAAAAAAAAAAGAGAGAATTTAAGAAGGTGTAGTCAGTGATTCTGGAGAACGCCTGTTGCCATAATCCGTGAATATCTCCTCATGATCCTCTACCTGTCTGTACTGAGTGAATATCTCCTCATGATCCACTACCTGTCTGTACTGAGTGTATATCTCCTCATGATCCACTACCTGTCTGTACTGAGTGAATATCTCCTCATGATCCACTACCTGTCTGTACTGTGTGAATATCTCCTCATGATCCACTACCTGTCTGTACTGTGTGAATATCTCCTCATGATCCACTACCTGTCTGTACTGTGTGAATATCTCCTCATGATCCACTACCTGTCTGTACTGTGTGTGAAAAAAGACCCAGCATTAATACACAGCCTAGACTCTGTAAACTGGCATGAAGGCAAAGGGTAGGTAAATAAAGGGGCTTACAGTAGCTAGCAACATGCCAGTTTACAGAGCCTAGGCTGTTAACACTTTTTTTTCAGCACACACACTCAGTACAGACAGGTAGTGGATCATGAGGAGATATTCACACAGTACAGACAGGTAGTGGATCATGAGGAGATATTCACACAGTACAGACAGGTAGTGGATCATGAGGAGATATTCACTCAGTACAGACAGGTAGTGGATCATGAGGAGATATTCACTCAGTACAGACAGGTAGTGGATCATGAGGAGATATTCACACAGTACAGACAGGTAGTGGATCATGAGGAGATATTCACTCAGTACAGACAGGTAGTGGATCATGAGGAGATATTCACACAGTACAGACAGGTAGTGGATCATGAGGAGATATTCACTGATTTTGACAAAAAGTGATTTTGACAACAAGCGTTCTCCAGAATCACTGACTCCACCTTTATTACACAGATGGATTCACCCTATTGAAACTATCAACGTTTGTACACAGATTGAATAGTTGTTGAGATATTTGAGTCTAGATCAAAATGGAGACAGACAGACAGACAGACAGACAGACAGACAGACAGACAGACAGACAGACAGACGGATAGACAGACACACACACAGACATAGCCTTAGGTAATGCCATAGTGCCTTGCTGCGAGCTAACTTATAAATATGGTTAAACATATTTCAACCCCTACCGCCATCAATAGACGCATGTTGACAGTATTTGCTCAGGCCGATATTCTTCTGTGATATTTTTCACAGGTATGAAAGCAGCTCTGCATCCTGTTACTGTGACTTTGTTGGTTTAGACTGGGACTCATTGTTTAAGTGTGTGTGTGTGTGTGTGTGTGTGTGTGTGTGTGTGTGTGTGTGTGTGTGTGTGTGTGTGTGTGTGTGTAATAGTGGCAAAATGGGGACCTGAGTTCCTTGACAAAAGCAAACTTCCTTCCTTGTCCTTCAAACCTGAATGAGTGTGTGGGTGTGGGTATGTGAATGTGAATGTGTGTGTGTGTGTGGGTATGTGAATGTGTGTGTGTGTGTGTGTGTGTGTGTGTGTGTGTGTGTGTGTGTGTGTATGTGTGTGTGTGTGTGTGTGTGTGTGTGTGTGTGTGTGTGTGTGTGCTGTCACGCTCTCCTCTACAGGCGGTCTCTCTCTGTTTGCACGTAGACAAACATCACACACAATAACTCCACATGAAAACTTAAACACTTGAATAATGTCTTTAAAGTCATTGTATTAGGCAGGACACACACACACACACACACACACACACACACACACACACACACACACACACACACACCCTTTTACATAACCATTCAAGTATCTTACATGTTTTTCTGTTCTGTAAGCCTGTTTTTTTCAAGCAATGGTAAGATTATTGTCTATGTTGCTTCCATAACATGTCTCCTTTCACATATATGTTCAATAAAAAAAATTTCTTAAATCTGGAGAAAGCTCGAATTTTTTTCTATAAATCGCTGTGTGAAATGTTGTCCCGGCGAGGCACAGTTGTGAGTTCTCAAAACACTTTTGCACCTCAAAAATGCCTTGATAGTTTTTCAGTTTTCCTTTCAACCTTCGACCTCCAACATCTACTCAGTTCATCTTTGAGTCCAAGTGGACATTTGAGCAAAGTTTGAAGAAACTCCCTCAAAGCGTCACAAGAATGTCCCACGACTTCTCACTTGAGGTCAGTTGCCTCGCTGCTGTCTCAATGGTAGGGGAAACATTGACCCTGCGTTCCAAATCACATACTTTTTCTTTTCACTACACTACATACTAAAGTACAGAAGAGTTTTAGTCTTTTTACTACACTACATACTAAAGTACAGAAGAGTTTTAGTCTTTTTACTACACTACATACTAAAGTACAGAAGAGTTTTAGTTTTTTTAATACACTACATACTAAAGTACAGAAGAGTTTCAGTCTTTTTACTACACTACATACTAAAGTACAGAAGAGTTTCAGTCTTTTTACTACACTACATACTAAAGTACAGAAGAGTTTTAGTCTTTTTACTACACTACATACTAAAGTACAGAAGAGTTTTAGTCTTTTTACTA